>VZRJ01010790.1:0-38838 GCA_013397565.1 Ptilonorhynchus violaceus | reverse complement strand
AGCGCGGGGGCCCCGGTGCTGCGGCCGCGCCGTGCGGCCGTCCCGGCCTCTGGGAGCGGGAGGCAGGGAAGCTGGAGTCCTCCGGGGCAGGAGGGAGGGCAGCTGGAGTCCTCCGGGGCAGGACAGGAGAGGCAGGACGAGGAAGGGCTGCGGAGCCGGGGGCTCCTGGGGCGGCGCCGGCCGTCGGCGTGCTGGGGGAAACCCGTCCCAGTGGGAAGGGGTTTCCTGCAGCCCCTGAAGGCGCTCTGGTGAGGACATGGCCTGTTTTATTTGGGTTTCTTAATCGCTGGGATAGGAAAAAGAGCAGGCAGGGTGTGTTGTGTTCATTATTTCCGGAAATGGAGACCGGCGTGAGCAATGTGCAATTAAAGTCAGAAGTGACTCTGTAAAGTGAAATACGTTCAGTGAAGTGTTCTTCTACTGCTCAATTGAAGCTTACTGTTTATAGACAGTGTTTATCTTTACAGGTTTTGTGAGTTATCTCCCAAGAAAACTTTGAATATAATTGATTTTCAATGCACTGAGTATAATTTTTCTGTAAGAAAGATTGACTTTTCTCTCTCAAAACCTTCCCTCCCAGTAGGGAATAGGTAATCACCATATCTCAGTACCTGTATAAGGAGAAAGGTGAGAAGCCTCAAGTAAAGGAAATGCCACGTTCATTGGATCTAATAGTGATCATAAAATATGAGATTTAAAGAAGAAGCTTGTATTGAAGGTCATCAAGAGCCCATATCCTGTTTGGTTTTTGGGGAACAAGAGCTTCGCTGAAGATGTTTATTTCTTATTTTTAATCCACACTTCATTTTTTACCTTAATTTCTGTGATTTGAATGCCAAGGTATTGATAGTTGGTCTTCAGTAATATACTTGATACTGGGGAAAAATACCACTACAATACAGTTGTAACATAATGCACATGACATCAAAGATAAGAAAGCAGAGGAAAAACTTAAAAAAAGAGGAAGGCTGATCTGATACCCACCAGTCCTCTGGTTGTACTGTATTGTTGGATAGCTGACTGTGATAACTGCTGTATGAAAAAATTTGAGGTGATATATTCTGTTTTAGTATTCTCAAGGAAATTTTTCATTATGGTAGACTGGTTTTTTTAAGTAGTCGAATGACATTTGTTCCTTTTTCAGATGGTGTTACAGCTTACTTGAAGCCTAGATGGATGAAAAAGAAGTGAAAAGGGAGGCGGTGTTCTCTAATTACAGAATCTTTTTCTCTATTTTCCCTTGAAATAATCTCTACAAACTTTTCTACAGACTACTAATTATTCTAAAATTTAGGGATTTTTTTTCCCCCATTTTTCTTGAGCAGTGTATTCTTCATGGCTTTCAGTTTCTGTTATTTTTGTCCATAAGTTCTTATGGGTTATCCTAAGGGTAAGCCTTAATTACCTATTTTACAGCTAGCTATAGTATTTTCTAGAGTAGCTTTCATTCATGCTATTCTAGAACTTGCAAATGACCATAAAGAAGATTACCAGCTGCCCCAAATCCATAAACTTAATTTTCATGTGTGTGCTTGACTGCTAGCCAAGGCCTTGGCTTCTGCTCAATCAGAAATTAAATGGTTTATACCCATTTCACACTCTTGAGTTCTTGGGCACTGAGCAGAGGGAATTATCTTGCCAAACACGGTGATGTTAAGTAGAAGTAATTGAGTAAGGGCTTTGGGGTTTTTATGTTCTCTTTGATGTAAGTCTTCTGCTTATTTTTTAGATATGCTCCTCTCCGTGTGAAGTTGGTACTCTGAGGGACCTGCACTTACATACAGTTCTGTATTTATTAGCAAAGTAAATAGTAGCTTTTGTTATGTTTTGAATATGTAGAGTAAGTAGGAAATAATTTAACAAAAGGAGATCTCATGACCTCTTAGTTCAGAGTACTACTGTCTTTCTGGAGCCCTTTTCCCAGAATGTTTTATTCAGTGTAGTTCTGCATTGTGTTTCATCCCTCTCCAAAGATACCACTGTGAATGTCACACAGCCAGGAGTGTAGTAAACTGATCATTTAAAGTCCAATTGTGTTTTAGATTTTGTAAATCTGTTTTTGTGAGGTATTTTAAATAATCATATAGCTGAAACACTTTCTTGATGTTTCAGTTAAGCTGTCAAAGTTCAGTTTGGCACAGAGTGGTGTGAGGGCATGTCTTTAATCTCTTCTTTCTGCTGTGAGCTTCTTGTTCTCTGAACACTTTTCCTTCTTGATAGGATATAGCCTCAACCCTTTAGTTACAGTGCATCGAACCAGTTTGGGCACTCTTAGAATCACGTACTTGATTTGTGTGTTTGCTTTGACGATTGACAGTTCTGGGCACTATTTACAGTGTTGTTAAAGTGTGAAAGAGGTGCGTGGGTTGCACCAAGAGTATTTGTTTCTCCCTCCTTACTTTGAGACAGTAGCCCTAAAGATGATCCTCATTCATTTCAAGAACAAGCCAAAATTGCTAACTTGTAATGTGCCATGTACAGACTATGCAAAACCAGCAATTTATCTTTGGTAAATAGCACCTTGTAGGTTTCTAAAGTACAGTTTTATCATGTGCTGGCATTGTCTTCACTCAAATAGTGTAACCTCTTTATGACAAGTTAACTGCAAGCCTCTAATACATGGTTTTAGTTATAAAAATAGTGATTAACTAAACACTTGCCTTCTAATGTTTGTCTTCTGAAAGTGCTGGTAGTAGTGTTGCTAGGAGATGTCTTGCTGCTTGCAGTTACCTGTGATGTATTTTTCTGCATGGCTGTACATTGCTAGTAGGTTATCTTGGTCTTAATCTGTAGTCCTTGGTAAGAGGAGCCCAAAAATAAAAGTACTTGCCCCTTGTATTTTGATAGGCTAGTCATTGTATTTGAGATGTTCCATTGGTTTGGTTTTAAAGTTGTAGCAGTGATAGGTGAGAGAGTTGGGGAAAATTTTTTTCAATTTGATCTTTTGCTTGAAATTTTCAAAGCTTAAATATGTGTGTGGAGAGGGAGAGAGATGTTTGTCTTTCTTTTCTTTGAGCTGAAAAGCACAGAAATTCCATTGTTGTGTCTTACACTGTCTGAGCAAGCTTTCACCTGTAAGCAGGCAAGAGAAAATAATGCATCACCATTTTTCCTTCCTCCTTCCCCCGAATGTACTCTTCAATGCAGGGAAAAAAGCAACCTTTTGTGGCACTTTTATACATTATAGCTAAAGGAAAAGTTCAAGAACTTTCATCTCTCAGTTTTCGGAAGGCTTTCATAAGACATAATCTCAGGAGAAACTTAGCAGGGGACTGTTGGAATGGCCTCAAATTTTTTTGGTGGTAAATGTTGTAACAAGAGGTAAACTTACGATGATAACTGTATGGTCAGAAATGAATGCCTGTAGAGGAAGTTACCCAATAGAAAGCTACTGAGCACTTGTCATAGGCAGAAGTACAAAATAACTTAGATTAGAGGCTTGCAGTTATCACAGTCATCATAAAATGATTATGTTGTTTGGGTGAGAAGAATGCCAGTACATGATATACCTGAATCTTAGAAGTATACAAGGTGTTATCTATAAAGGATAAATTGCTCTGTCTTTGAATAACTCAGTGCTCTGAATAGCTCAGCCTTTTCTAAAAATGAAATTCGCAACCTTGCTTGGATGCCTCTCCTTGAAAGGAAATGTTGCATATATAAGTTCCTGGAAAGCACTTAACACTGATGGTTTTACTATCAAAATATTAGTGAATGTGTGGTCTTAGCCACATTCTGATCCTGGTTACTTTAAACTTGTGCACATTAAAAGAATACAGTTTGTAGGAACTTTAGGTCTGTGGTATTTGCTGATGGTTGGTTTTTTTCCTATAAACTGTAGCTTCAGCAATGAAGCATCCTGCAAAAAACGAGAGGATTATTTGGAATGGCCTGAATATTTTATGGCAGTAGCTTTTTTGTCAGCACAAAGAAGCAAGGATCCAAGCTCTCAGGTAAGAAGGCAACATATAATAATAACATAACCCAATCTATATTGCACATCGCATCAGATGTACATGTAGCACTTTCAGGGATTTCTTAATAAAAGTTATTTCAGTGTATAGCTATTCAGTTTTTAACGTAGTCAGCACCTTCTGTTACAGAAATTCTCTTATTGGGCCTGACCTCATGTGTATAATTCTGTGTACATTTGCAGCTTGGAGTTTTGTAAGTCGTCTTTTCATCTGGAAGTTGAAATAATGCATGCGCTTTGTCTCTTTTTTCCAGTAAATATAGTCACTTTTAGAGGAGGATAAAACTGCTGGAAGTTTTAGGCTGGTATTTTTTAAGACATGGCATTTTACAAGTTTCTTTTCCTCACTTGTAAGAGTATTTGTTTGTTCTTGGGTTGACTGGAGTTTTCTTCTAGTTTGGTTCCTCTCTCAGGATCCCCTTTCCCTTCTCCCGTTTTTCGCATCTATGGGCTTCTGTTCAATATTGTTCGATACTGATTTAAGGTGATTGATACAGCTCCTGAAGCATGCTATTCTGCAGGATCCAGTCGTCCTGTTAGACTTTGTGTGAAAAAAATCAGGAAGCAAATCCAAGAAAAACAATCTGTTTAATTACTTGCTGCTTTCTGTACATTACGACACTTAGCTCTCTGAAGTTTATTCACTTGGGGCTAAATTTTTGTGATCCAAGGGCTGGTTGATAAACAAGTTGTGTGAATTAAAATTAGTACTATTGCCATTTCAATAAATCATATGGGCAGAAAACATAAAAACGGGACATTTCATCGTTCTATAAGGAGAGTCCCTTTGCAGACTTGGGTTGAAGCAATAAAGGGTGGGAGTTAAAAGGCCTGAAATTTTAGTGCATATTTGTGTAAACAAGCCACAAAAGCTTGTGAGGCCTGCATAAGCCAACACTTATTTCTGTATTTGTTACATCTTTCATAACTTTTCTTTTGCTCCTGCTGCTCATACTGCTGCTGGAAAAGCTAGTTTGGGGAGTTGGACTGATGTGTTTACTAGGGTTAATTCAGTGCTGTTTCTGCTCCCTGAACTAGGTTCATTTCATAAGCAGACAAGGAGCAGTGAGGGCAGGCTGGGATGGGAGCAGCATGACCAAAGGAGCAGCGGAACTATATCTGCCCTGATTAAAGCCCCACCTGTTACATACAATTGTAGCCTTGCTCACTAGATGGTGTGACTTAATATATTAAGTGAAGCTTGGATCTCTTAAATGCAAATTGTAGGACTGACTATTCACATCTCATCTTTGTTGTTGATGCATTATTTTGCATGCTGTTGGTACTGTATAAATCTGATTTTTTTTAGGTTGGTGCTTGCATTGTAAATTCAGAAAACAAGATTGTTGGAATTGGCTACAATGGGATGCCTAATGGTTGCAGCGATGATGTACTACCCTGGACAAGAACAGGAGCAAATAGACTAGACACAAAATATCCTTATGGTAAGGCTTCTTGTATTTGACATGTTAGACTTGAGATGTCTGTATCTGTGAAAGTTCAGCTGGTAAAGTATTGTTCAGGTTTTTTTCCACTTGCTTGATATTATTAATGTGCTCATATGTGGTACACCAGGATAAAAAATCACAGTCTTTTTGAAGGACTTAATTCCTGGAAAAATATGTTCATAAATATTAGCCATGTTGGATTGGGTAGTGAAAGCTTGTAAATATAAAGCAGCTTATTAGCACACAGTTGGTGTGTGCAAGTGATTGCTGCTTCTGTGTGTTTGTCTCCACAGAAATTACAGAGAGTGTGTATATGCAAAACAAATAATTGGGTCTAAAATACAGGTATTAAAATTGTAAACTCCAGTGGGTGTGGGGAATTTCCATTTCAGGTGTTGATGGCATAGGTTATACGTACTATGAATAAGCTGAATGTTTGTCTTGAAGTGTGTGATTGCAATTCCATGTCAGTTTTGCGTCATCTGGTGTGCAGTGGATCTACGCTTCTATGGATGAGGTGACTTTGATTGTTTATTTCAGCCTCTGATTTGATTAACATTTACGAAATGGACAAAAGGAATGAAGAGCAAGGATGGTTTCATGGTAAATGTGGTTGAGTGCTGCTTTGGATCCTGTCTTTTCTTTGCACT
This sequence comes from Ptilonorhynchus violaceus, assembly GCA_013397565.1. NCBI lineage: Eukaryota > Metazoa > Chordata > Aves > Passeriformes > Ptilonorhynchidae > Ptilonorhynchus > Ptilonorhynchus violaceus. Next base: position 32,767 of record VZRJ01010790.1, on the reverse strand, counting down.
AGGCATAGTTTGGCCTTCTGAAAGTGTGCTTTGAAGGGCTCTCTGTGAATCTTGGTGGAGCTATCAGCAGGGCTGTACAGGTACTCCTCTGGATGAGGTGTGGTTTGCAGGAACCAAGGAGACTGGGCTGCCTCAGGGTTCATGCCATGAGTGCTGTCTGCTGGGCATGGAAAAGGAGTTGAGAGCATCCTTGTGGCCACATCAGCAATAGCTGATGTGGGGAAGAAACCTTGCTTAGGACTGATAAGAGACCATACAGTCCCCATGCTTCCTTAAATCCCCCTTCATCTTTCTGTACCCACTCCAGCTCCTGCTGCACCTTTGTGTGTGAGACCAATGCAGCAGAAGCCATGGGCACAGTCAGCCTGTGCTGCATCTCAGCCTGTCCTGGGCTCAGGAAAGGCAGGGGGAAGAAACACAAAAGAGAGAACAAGAGCCTTGAGAAATTCTCCCGTCTCCCTGCATGGGTGGGGGAAAGTCAGCACCAGAGTTCACCTTTTGCAAAGAAATACTGACTCTTTTCCAGTGACCAGTATTTTTCTCTGCCTACTAATTCTGTTCCTTACTTGTAACTTTTACAATTGGTCTGATAGGGAAATTAAACTTGCATGAGTTTTGACATAGGCTGAGTTCACTCAGAACTCTCTCTAAAAACCATTTTCTGGTTTTGTATAGTATGGAAGCGAAAGATGATACGCAGGGACTCAGCATATAGTTGATCAGTTTGATATTTTTGAGTTCTTAAAACCCCAGTACTTTGTCCTTGTTCACTTCACCAATTTATTATAAAACTTCTAATGTTGACTCTTAAGCTTGAGACCATTTCATATTATTTTTCATAAGAGGCATATTCCCAATACTAGGGCCAAATTTGAAGTCTGCTCCTGCCAAATTTGAAGTCTGCTCTAAACCACTGGTTTTACATACAGTGCTGTGACTACAAAGGTACTACTTGGTATGACTGCTCTTTATTTATAGGGTGAGGAAACAAGTGTTAGCCCATTGATTAAATATAAAGCACTGAAAACAGAATATTGATTTTGGTTGAATCTTTATGCTGCTCTAAGGTCTCAGTTCTGAACTAAAATCAGTGTGGGTGGTCTCTGGCATCTGAGGATGTTCCAGGCACTCAAATCTAAGCTGACCAATTTAAACTAAAAGTGCTGTGAGAAATCTTTGTACAAGATGACCTGAGAATTTTTTTTTTATTAACTCTGACTCCAAAAGATGTGGAGCATGTGATGTTTAAAAAATGCGCTAACCAGTAACAGCTTAAAGATCTGAGTTGATTTCTAGGAGTTAGTCTAACTACTGCCCTTCCCTGTCAGAATCTTAGTCTTCACCTCATTAAAAAAATCACAACTTTGTAACACAAAGTGTCTGCTGTGATGAATAAACAACCTATTTTGTAATTCACAGATCATTTAAACTCTAGCAGTTTCTTATTAATCTTGATGGCACAGTTGACAGACCAGACAAGTATATATATATATAAAAAAAAATCTTCTGCTTAAAAAAATTCTGGTAGATGCAGAGACACATAGAATTGCTGCTAAAATCTCATTAAACTGTCATTTTTCCTTTCTGCTTTTGCTAATCATCACAGCATTTGTGTAAATTGAATTTTTTATCCTTGCTTTTTTCCTGACTGGCTTGTTCAGAGGTGGTACAATCTTACTGTGTGCTCCATTAGGTGATCATGGGAATGAGGGCACTTTCATCACTGCAGTGTAGCTTATTAGATAAAGCTGATGGTAATTGTGGATGTACCACCATGCTAAGTTAGAAGATGTCTTCTACAGCTGCTTCATGAATCTGCGGTGCTACAGGCAAGGGCTGGGGTTGGATCTGAGTGCTGACCACCTGGTCTTGGGTACTGTTATAGGTTAGGCATAAACATTAGCTCACTTCCTATCTGTTTTGCACCACTCTGACTAGGTTTCTCCAGAACAAAGCTTGAGGATTGCTCTTCCAATGGTGCTCCGGAGGGCAGGATGGAAAAAAGACTGCAAGAAAACTGTCATCCCATAGGCTTATTATGCAAAGCCTGCTGAGATGGTATCTTAACGCTCCTCCTTCCCTCAGGCCATACTGGGAGATATGCAATGCATACTCTGTTTTGTGCTCTGAAAATCCCTCTCTGGTGGGCTGCAAAAAAGTCTTCCCACTTCTTTATGCACTTTGAACTGAGACATACAAAATAAGTATGTGGTGCCATGGGACTCTTGAGACATGGAGCCTTGGGGAAACCCAGGGCCAAGTGCGGTGTGTTGCTGATGGAGCCCTAAGATGAACATGAGCCAGTCTGTACCAGCTGGCCTCAGGGCCAAGGGTCAGTCCCTGGCCCTGTCTGTGTTTAGCAGCATAGACATAGTAGGGGATTGGACCCAGAGGCTATCTTTGCAGAAATGTGTTAGATGATCGTATAATAAATTTATTGAGCTCCAGCAGAACTGATGGATGCATTGACCCCACAACTCTGACCAGATTCACTGGCTAGAAAACTTCCAATTTCCACCCTAAATTTATCTGTGGTTAATTTATAGATTCTTGTGTGTGCCAGCATTGTTCTGTTAGCTTTTCTTATTCACTGTGGATAACCCTTCCCTTCTTCTGTGTGCACTTACTGATAACAGTTACCTTTTGAACTTCTGTTGTAGGGTTAAACAAGTCCTGTCACTCTTGAATTTTGCTGTATCTTGAAACTTGTTGGTTTGAAATTCACCACTGTCTCGGTTATCCTGTCTGCTGCAATGTACTGTATCTATCTATCTCACACTCTTGAGAGTGAGTTCTGCTCAGCTCACCTCACTGATAGGGGCAGGGTTGTGCTTCATTAAGAAATCGAGGTGTAACCTGAGCTGCTACTGAAAGAAGGCTTCAAAATGTGGTAGGTAGAGCTCGCTTTACCTTAGAGCATGCAAACATTTGCAAAGCATTTGGATATTACAGGAATAGTGATGTGGATCACCTGTATTGATTCTATGCATTCCTTATGATAGTCTTGAACTGGATGAAAGCTCTTCCTTCTAGTTGTAGTGTTTATTTGAACAGTATAGCCTTGTTATATCAGAAAGCATGGGGTGTTTTGCAGAACACAATTTTTCACAGCATAAAATCAGGATTTTGCCATTAGGTTGGAACTGACTCCAGGCTGCCAGTCAGTGACAGCAGCAGGGATGTGTCTTGTGCACGAGAGAAATGGAAGGCCAGTTTTGAATACCTGCTTTACTAAGATGTTATTAAAAGCTCTTCCTGAAGCATTGTGTTCAGTACTATGTGCAGAAGCTTCTTAATAATTCGGCAAAGTTCTGTCTTTCAGAGTCAAAAGTGTGCCCTCTGGTTCTGTTACATGAATCCAAGGATTTGTCGATGCTCAGTTTCCTCTCACCAATCATTTAAAATACATTTTTCTCCTATTAACGCAAATCTTCCCACTAATGGTAGTTGCTGTGCTCCTGTTATGCCCTCTGTCTCCACTGTAATCTAAGAACATCCATTTGACAACCAGTCTCTAATTAAGAGTTTAAAATGACTGGCAAATTTAGAAACCTCTGAGCAATACACAAAATATTGAGTAAATATGCTTACAAATATTTATACAGGTTCAGATATGATAAAATATGTGCTGTGGCAAAAAGTATGCTTTAATTGAACAGTACCTGCTGTGTAAAATGAAACAAACTGTTATCAACATTTCCTCATGTTAGGATTATGAGTTTTTTGTCAATTTTTCAGAGAAATGAACACTCAACAATATTCAGGCAAATGTTGGTTTTATAGAAGCTGTTATTTTGACAGCAGAAAATTTGATGAGGCACTCTGAAGAAGTGTGATGCTCTCTCTCCAATTAGCAGTGTAAAGATGAGGCTTTAGCTGGGAAGGGCATCTATAGGGTATGGTCTCCACTTACAGTCCCTCACTCTCATCCTGCATGGATGTTTGTCCAATTCTGGTGGACAAATACATACATCAAATCTGTAGAAAGTTTGGAGATTTGGAAACACCAAGAATAATTTCTCTTACTCTGCTTGCCCACTAAGAAACGCCTCTGAGTTCTGCTAGGAGTAGAATCAACTTGGAGCAGGATGGGAGAAACTGTGAAATAGGGTGAGTTAGCTAATGCTGCTCAGGTTTTGAGAGGGGCTTCTCTAGTCTGACCACAGCAAGTTTTGTGATGTTCATAAATGGGCTGAGTGGTTCCCATCTTCATTTCCCAGTTCTCCTTATCCATGTAAGAAAGCAGTGAGGCTGGGGCTGTTCCATTTTTCTTACTGCAGTCTGAAGAGACTAGGACTCCCAACAAAATCTGGTGCTGTTATCCTTGCCTCTGTGTCCTGACCACAGCAACTGCTCTTCTCCAGCACACAGAGCAAGAGAGAGAGAACAGGAAGGGCTGAGGGCTGTGTCAGCCCAGCATCAGTGTCCTGCCTGCCCTTAATGCAGTGACCAACAACCATCCCTATGCTTTCAAAAAGGTTGAAAAAATATAGATGTCATTTTACAAATTCCAGATCCAGCAGCCACTCTCCCTAGTAGTTGTCACTCCAGGCTGCATTCCTTTAATTAATGTTTTGATACCTTCCGTGATTCTTGCTATGTTCACTGTCAGAGATCCAGCAAGTAAAGGATAACTGGTAGGTGGAGCTTGGACAAAGATGGGGTGGACAAGGAGTAAATACAAAAAGCTGAAGATTTTGCCAAGAGAAGTGGGCCAAATTACAGAGCTCCCTGTATCCATTTCTGTGCCAGGTTTATGTTGAAGAATGCCATGCTATTACCATGGGTCTGTAATGGGAACCTGTAATATTTGTCAGGTTGGTTAACATGGCAGTGTAAAGACTTAGATTAATGAATAAGTCAAAACTTGCTGTGTGGCAATCTATATGCATTGAAATGTATTTTTTTCAAGTGTAACACCATATTTAGTGCCTAAGTTTTCTCAAAATTCCTAGTCTGGCTCAATTAGTAATTAATAGCATTAAAAAGTCATTCCCCCTAGCCCTTCTCTGATTGTTCTTTGAAGGGTCTTTAAAGTTATGGCGGTCCCTACCATGCTCTTCATCAAGTATGTAAGCCTTTAAACAGTATTAAACACTTTGACTGGTCCTGTGGTTCTTATAAAATTGCTAGTCAGAACACGTTTAGTAGGTGGGAAGAGTACTTCTGACTCTGCAACCCACTGGGAACATGCTCATGTTAAGTGTTCAATCCTGAAAAATTACCATTTATAGGGTAAGCAAGGATCTCTTATTTACAGGTGGGCTTATGGTTGAGTACTACCTCATCTATGCAACACAAACCAGTGTGCAATGAGGAGAGACAGAAACACTAGCAATTAATACTACCAGTAATGAAGCAGTCATTCATCTGCTTTTTTCTTTTTTTTTCCCCCCTCTCATGAATTTAGTAGCAGGTGGTGGGAATGTCAGAGCGCACACTTAACTTCTTGTTGCATGGTTATTTCTTCAGCTAATGAAGCCTTTTGAGAATACTTTTCAAGCCACTTTTCCAGAGTAGAAACCAGTGTTGTGGACTTGATATCATGTTGGCTATATGTGAATATTATTTTTTAGAAAAACCAAAACTCTGGAGCCCCTCATATGGTATTGTAAAAATTCTTAGCTTTACTCGTCTGCTTAAATACACAGTTTGCAGAGTTCTGAATACTGTGCACCTGTGAAAGATTATTTTAAGTTAGCTTCTTACTATCTCAGAGAGAACAATTTGTAACTATTAGCAGGAGCTTTTAACAGATTAGAAAACTTCATAGCACCCCAAATGTAAACTAGTTAGTCATTAACAAGAGGTATTTTGGACTTCTGGATTTGTTTTCTGTCTCTAAAAAGCTGGGCAGGTCTATAAGAAAAGTCTGGGGATAATAGACATCTCTTACCTAGTCAATGCCTATCTGTCAGAGAGGGGTGAGTATGAGTAAGAGGGAATTAAGAGTGATGGGACAAAGCCTAAAATTACTTGTCTGATGCCAATACCTTCTTAAGGACCATCTGGTGTAATAACCCTTTATAAGTAGAAGATGTCTAGGGGGATATATAAAACAAAGATGTGTAATGATAGTTCCCCAGAATAATCTTTCAAGTCACAGCAACTGAGACAAAATGGTTTGGTATTTAACAGCCCAGTAGACTGAAGAAAAGTAATACTGGATGGAAGAAGATGACTTCTGGAATCAGTGAGAAGTTCTGGTCCTGTACTGTACTGTACTGTCCTGTTCTGGTACTGCAGAAAGTTCTGCAGTAAGTTCAGTAAGAAATACTTGGTTAGGCTACTGTGTGCATGAAAAATGTACCTCCTTTTCTATTTGAAATGGAAACCTGCTGGGTTTGTTGGAGACTTAACTACTTTTTGTCTAGGAATGAGTAGTCTCTGTTTCTTACTGCTGTCTCTGTGTCTTCTGTCCACACTGGAGAGTTGTAATTGTTTTTAACTTCAGATTGTTTTAAGATGGTCAGGAGGCAAAATTTATCTTTTTCCCTTGCTCCAGCTGATTATCTTCTAGAAGTTATTTTTGGCCTGATCTTGTTTTTGCTTGGGAAGAGGTTTGTTGTTGAAAGTTTGTAGAAGTCTGCCAAAAGAATCTTTTTCTCTCATTAGTGAAGGAAGGAAGCTTGTTGCAGTACTAATAATGAAACTTGTCTGCTTCTATGGCTGAAGATTTCTGAGTTTTAGTGAAGGAAAAATATTTACTGAAGGAATTAATTTTTTTTTTTTTTTAGCTTTGGGACTCTTTGAAAACATCCTTCTTCTGGAGGCCTTCCATATTTTAAACTGCTGCCTAGAACATAAGTATATTGTTTGAAGAAACTTAAAAGTGATGTTGACATAACCCCCAGTTCCAGTTGTGGAAATAATCACTCTCTTTCGCTCAATCCTCTTTAACCCCAGAAAAATAATTCTCTGACTATTTGTTGTAAAGGCTGTCTAAGATTGGTGCAACTTAGTAATATATGTGGAGTTCAAGATATTTTCTGGATTTTATAAATACATAGGTTCATATAACCTGCATATCTCATACACTTAATAACATATATATAAAATACAGTGTGACCCAATAACAGTTGCAATAGAAACAGTAAAAGAAGCCTTAATGTGATGGTGCTTGGCCCTTGGTTGGTTTTTTCTTTTTCAATTTCCTATTTTGTGTGTTAGTTTCTGGCTTTACTGGTTATGAGAAGGTATGCAGACAGCATAATATGGGCATGGTAGAAGCCAATACTGAGCTTTCTTTAGCAAGTGTTTGGTCCTTTGTGACTTGTCTGCATGGGAAAGTTTGCGTGCTGTAAGTTAGGCTGTAAATTTGTACTGCATTAGCTGTTATATAGAAAATTCCATGTAGACATTTAGTGCATACGGAAAACATTTCTATTCAGCAATGATTCCTGCGTGTTGAAGGTACTGCACTCAGTTATTTGTGTGGTGAGATCATTCACATACAGGTCAGCATATAGTACCAAGTTTACTATGAAGTTGTGCTATGAAACTTTGTTTTAATTTTCACATGAACACAAAGGAGAGGAAAACTACTTTTTAAAAAAATCTGTTCTTCAAAACAAGCAGTGGAAAAACTCTTAATGTTGTCTGCACATGCAGGTCTCTAAATGATCTCAAACCCACACCACACTTCAGCATCTGTTTATGAAGTCAGGGCAGCAGGCAGTTTCTTAGTAGGTAGGTATATAAATTATGCAACTTGCTGTTATTCCTAGGAGTAAACAGGAAGTTCTTGCAGAGATCCTAATGTTTTTTTCAGAGCTTCATTGTGGATGACACCGAAACTGTGCTCTTCTCACCCGTGTTGGTAATACATTAGATAATCTGCTGATGTGTGTCTTATAAACACCTAAACCCTAAGGTGCTGTTGTTCCAGAAGGAGCTATTGTGTTACGGTGGAATAAGGCAGGATGGTCTGTCGCTACCTGGCCTATCTCAAATCCATGGAGAAATACAGGACTTTGTTTTCCTGCTTTGGAAGTCTGGCACCTTTTAATGAGCAGTAAAGTCACTTTAATATTAAAGCTGGACGTTTTTATGGTCGAGTGTGTCTTGTGTATTGTGGGGGTGAGAGAATCCTGCAGCAGCGCTGAGCCGTTCTGAGGCCCAGAGGACAGAGCTGCTCGGTTTTACTCGGCGATTCTGCCGCCTTTAAGAGCGCACAGCGCGCTCTTACAACCATCAGACTGTTCCTATCTGTGCATGTAAACACATAAATGAGCTGTTTTATACTGGCAATTACATACTCCAGAGAGTAGTGAAGCTGTGAGATATTGCTTCACTAAGGGTGGTTGCAACTGCTTGGCCCACAGCCTACGGCTTTGTTGCCTGCAATAGGTGTTAGCAAATGGCAATGCTAATGCACTTAATGATATCATTACTAATCGGCAGCCTGGTCAGAACAATTGACCTCCATTGATCTTGGTATTTCTGCTTTTATTTCTTTCTCTGCCCTTTATGATAAGCTGTGCAAGCTATTTGCCTTTGAAAAGATGTAAGCACTTATATTGTAACACTTTAATTTTAGTTTGACCGATTTATTTTAATGATCAGTATTATGAATTGTTTCTTCTCTTGTTTAATCAGTGTGCCATGCTGAATTGAATGCCATCATGAACAAAAACTCAGCTGATGTGAAAGGCTGCAGCATGTATGTTGCCTTATTTCCATGTAATGAATGTGCAAAGCTCATCATCCAGGCAGGTAAGCAGTAGTGCCAGCTTGATTTTTCAGGGTTGCAGTGCTGCCTGCTCATTGGTATCTTATAATAGATGTATTTGATGTTAAATTGCTGATGTTAGGCCTAAATTAATTGCCCCGTCAACTTCATAAGATGCCACTTTTGGGGTTTTTTTTGCATCTGAATGGTGCCAAATTTTTCCAGTGCTAATTGCATCTACTGTGATTCTAAACGTGCTTCTAATTTAGGTTTGTAACTTCTTAGACCAGGAACTGCCAAAGAGCAACACAAGCTTTGCATATAATTACTGTCAATTTTACTGTGCTCTGGCACATTGAATAGAGTAGGGCAGAAAGAAATAAACTTCTGCATGACAAAAGGTCTGTTGGGAGTATACACATGAAATTTTAATTTGAATGTGATGCATACTAGATATTTGAAGATTTTAAAATATCTTTGCTCGTAAATGGCGTAAGATTTCTATGATCCTACTTTAATTATGTCTTTCATTACAATCGTTATAAATCTGTGCCACTGCTGCAAGTGTGCTGGCCTAAATGTGTCTCCTTTTTTGAGATTAGGCAGTATCTGCAGCAGGCTTCAGTTCCATAAAAATCTCGGCTAAAGTAGCATAGATTTTGCTCATTGAGTGAAGTTGTGCAATCCCAGCATGGATTGCTGTTCTGGGGAGTGTCTCTCACTACTAATGGCCACAGGAATCTAGGAGGAAAGCAGCAAACAGAACGCTTCTTCATTTTGGTTCAGTATGGTTTGAAATCAAGAGAAGTGAAGAGGGAAAGATGATGGTATTCTGCATTTGGCTCCATACAATTATCTTTATTTTCAGAATCAAAATCAAATGGTCTTCAAGGTAGATTGGCTGCTTGTTCTCAGTGTAGTCACTCATACTTTTCCGTATGCACTTAGGTCAGCACTAAATTGCAGTGTATTGATATTCATGCTGTCTGGCAAACACAGGAAGATGTTGATCAGCTGTGAAACGCTTGTGAATTCTTTTTTGAAGCCTTTATATTTCTTCTCTGCCTAAGTAATTTAGGCAAAGATCATTCAGCAATTTTAGACAGCATACATTTATGAGTAGAGGTGTGTATCAAGGAGTTGAAGAGCTTGTGGATGAATGCTGCCTCTTCTGATTTTGTGCACTAGACATTACTAATTTTTTTCAGTGTAATTCTAACATTTTTTCTATATGACTTCTTTAGGTATAAAGGAAGTTATTTTTATGTCTGACAAGTATCATGACACTACAGAAATGACAGCTGCACGGCGGATGTTTGATTTGGCAGGTATTATATATAGGTGAGAGAACTTTGAATTAACTTTATTTTTACTCTGGAGTGGAAGAAAGGGGGATGTGAAAAAGACCAACTTTAAGGCAAAAGCTTTTCTTAGTCATGTCACATTTTATTTCTTGGTAGTGCTTGTAGATGGCTTGCTCCCCTAAAAGATGCTGGGTTGACAGACTGTTGCACCATTCTTTTGCCTTGTATATGATTAAATTTCAATTTCATAACATTTGTATGAGAAGATGGTCCATCGCTCGTTTTATTCGTGGAATGCAAGTGAAATTGCAAAGAGGATAGTTCTTTGTTGCATTGTACTTGGGAGAGTCATAGTTGACCCTGCTTTGAGCAGGAGATTGGACTAGATGATCTCCTGAAGTCCCTTACAACCTGAATTATCCTGTGATCGTATGAATTGGACTGAAACAAACAACTGGATTTTTTGGGGGTGGGGGAAAGGGTTGGGTTGGTTGGTTGGTTTTGTGGAGTATCCTGTTGTTATTAAAACTTAAGTATCTTTTTGTTTTGCAGTCAGTTTGGGAAGGTGTCAAAAAAGCCACCCATAATTAATTTTTGTTGCATATAGCTGTTCATCTTCTTTGGTCAGCTTCTTTGTGAGAAAAGGGTAAAACTTGTAATAATTGCCTTAAAGTAATGATAATCTGAAAAATGTTTCAAGACACTGACAGAGATACCTCAAGACAATCTGTTCAACAGCTAGTTTGATAGGAGTGACATGCTGTGGGTGAGGCTAATTATGCAGTCGGAGGCTTTGCAACTCTAAAAAGTTTTACAGTATTAATATAAAGACTTTGAAAAATTTGCAAACATAACAATTCTGACAGATAAAATTTGAGGATGAAAGGTACCTACTGGGCTAAGAAATATCCATGGAAAAACACAGCAGTACTTGAAATTCAGTTTTAGTCCTTCAGTGTATTTCCTGTCTACTAAGACTATTTGACTAAGAAGCATAAATCATTCTCTTGCAAGTCAAATCTTGTAGCTTCTCCAGGGTGAGAAATGTTTCTTGCATTTCAGATTGTTATTCTGAACAAAGCATTCAGAGCTTCTGTGGTCAGCAGCATGTGCTTTCCTGTGTTGACTGTTACTTATCCTTGCATCGATTGCTAAGGTTGTAGGTGGTACTTAATGAATCTCTTGAACTGAACTGCAGAGCTTAATTAGGCACTAAATCCACACTATTTGCATAATCTTTTGTTTACTGGTAGACTGGAAAATATATGCTCAGTCCCCATATACCTTCCTTGCTAATTGCTGTAGCAGATGCTCTAATGATAATAAAAGGAAACATTTGGTGGCAGTATTAATTTTAGAGTTCTAAAGTTACAATTTTTAAATGATTCCTTCTTAACTAGTTTGGTCTTTACCCAGTATGGCGTAATGTGATCTATTCCCCTTGCACAAAAAGTATTTTAATGTGCTGACACAGAGTTTGAAAGTGTTTTTCTAAAACTTGGCAGGAAAAAATTGATCAAAAGATCAATATTATCAAAATGTATTCCAAGTATCTTTTATATATGCATACATATATAGTATAATTAAATATTTTTTCTGGATACATATATGTGTACCTACATCTTTAAATATATATTAAAAATATTTGAAATATTAATATATATGAACAAAAATCCCAGACCTGGTAACATGATGCTGCCACCTGCAGCTAAGTTGTTAAAAGTCCTTTGACTCCTGGGTAATTTATAAACTCCAATAGCTGGAGAATGTACAGGGTAACCCACCCCATGTGTCTTTTTGTCTTAGTCTTTCTTGTCCAGGTTTCTCTCAGTGTGGTGCACTATAATTGGCTCCCATAGAGAAGAAAACTATGTGAATCCAAGGATGTGTTTTTGGGGGTTTTTTATTCCTTCAAAAATGTAGCTGGAACTAAAGTAAGCAAAACGTTTTAACTACTCACTAACTAATATCTGTATTTTTCCTTTTTTTTTCTAGGGAATTCAAGCCAAAGTGTAACAAGATCATCATTGACTTTGATTCAATTAACAGCAGACCAAGTCAAAAGCTTCTGTGAATTATGTCTCATTAAGTCTTTAGAAGAGTGTGATTATCCTTTTCTAAAAAGCTGCTAATACCTTTCATCTTGAAGTTACTTGCAACTTTTTAATGGTTTCTGTAGCTAAAGTAGACTTATAAGAAGTCCAAGGCATAAAATGTCTCCCTCACTTCATCTTGTCATGTGGAATCTAAATCTACTTAAAAACTTTTTATGCCTTTATCAAAACTGCTTAAAAGGTGGAGACACGTAGGTAAAACTATATATGTAAAGAAAACTGTTCTGATTCTTCTTGTATTCATCACCACGTGCTCTGATGTGCTGTCAGCATAGATTTAGACTCAGTTCACAGCAGTACTTCTTGTCACCAGTAGTACGTTGGAATATGCTAATATATGTTGATTTCTCTGTTGGATATGTGGATCTTAACAGTTGATCCTAATAAAGAACAAAAAATGTTATCCATGCAAATGCTAATCTTCCAACTAGCATAACACTAATATTTGAAAGCTTTTACAGCTTTAAGAATGTGTGGTATTCTGCTTGCATTATCCAACAAATGAAGGTCTGATTTTTCTTTTAATTGCTATCTAACATTGCCATACTTGGGAAGGGGTGAGAGAGGAAGCTGTTCTGAGAATTGTCCATGCCTGACTGAGCTTTACAGGTGCTTTCAAATCCTTGTTTTCCCCAGGACTGCAGAATTGAAGGGGGTTGAGGAAGTAAATAATTTGGCTCTTTACCTTTGGGACCCTTACATTGAGTTTGTTTTCATGTGTAGAAGGAAATAATTTTATTGGTCTAAGCTGTTTCTAGATGAACCATCATAGCTCACTCTTAAACTCAACCTGTAAAGTAACTGAATAATTTTTTGTCCTTTGAGAGAAACTGGAGATAGTCAACCCATATCCGTATCTGTGCCAAAAGATGGAATTACAGTGTTAGCTTGTTCCCCACTGCTGACATAGTACCTCCATTTTCATAAATGTTGCCTAAAATAATATCCTTTTTAATTTTATCTTGAGATCTGGGAATAGATTTGAGTTCCTTTTCTCTAATTTGATTTTTAAAAATTAAATATGCCTAATGGCTTTGTTTAGATAAAATTGGTGGTTGTTTGTTTTGTTGGTTTTGGTTTTTTTTTTAATGTGGTTATACTTCAATGAGCTTTTATTTTCTCTACAAAAGCTTTGTTTCATATTTTGGGACATTATGTAATTTGGCTTCATACCAGTATTATTAAAGTCTTATTAAAATCCACTACATTGAAGTAGACTCATTATTATAATATTGTCATGCGCTTGGCTCCAGAGCGCTGCTGTTTTTGCAATCATATGGAAAGCATATTTTGTGCATTTGTGATATTACATAAAGTATAATGTTTGTGAACCATTTGACTACTAAAGGGATCACTGTAATGTATTATGTGTCCATTTATAAGATAATTTCTGAGTTTCTTTTTCCTACAACTGTTTTCCACGTCGAAATTGCTCTGTGGCTTAGTGCCAGAAGAAATTTGCACATATGTGTGGGGGGAGCATGAAAGCTGAAAAATTACTTTAATAAAATGTCACTAAACTGGTTTATGCACATCTTTTTCTTTGGTCTGAATTAGTAAGTAGAAGCATTTTGAGTCATACATGTCAGACAATAGGACAGAGGGGAGAGAAGAAGCAGAATTTTTGGGTTTGGCAGCAAAATTGCTGTTTTCATATGTAATTGCTGATCTAACTTCAGACTTAAAATACATATGCATTGTGATTTGAGTTACTTTAAGTATTTTATGTTAGGCCTTATACTGTGAATACATCATGTGCATAAAAACTTAGGAGTTTTTTGAACCAATGTCCAGATGTTTTTAGGAAAGTACTTTTTCTTTCATAATAACTTTTTTTCCCCCAGGACTTTCCTAGTTATGTAACAAAAAGGCAGTACTGGAGAAAAGAATAGGATTTTAGAGTTTTCCTGCTCAGGTTTTGATCTGATAGAGGCACACATACAAGATACCAGAGTAATGGTCTGTTGACTCAGGCTAGTAAGTGGACTGTAATTTCCATAAAGTTCCCAGGGCAATTTTATGGAAAGGGAAAAAGCACACGCGCAACTCTTGAGACAGCATGTGCTTAGTTTGAGGGTAATGTTTTAGAGCAAATCTTAAAGAAGTTTTGATCCTTACTTTTTGCATGTCCAGAACTCTGTACACTTCTCACTTTTTTTTTGGTTTTGTTTTAATGGTCCAGGAGATGGTGCTTTGACTTCCAAATAAATAATAGTTAATAGAGGAACCAAAGAAAACAGGTAAATATAATAAACTATATTTCTGCTCCTGAAGTTCAAGTTCAAGATGAATAGAACCATTTGGACTGGAGGACTGGAAGGATTTCTAGAGGGTATTTAGTCTTACCCCTTGCTGAAAGCACTGTTGACTGAAATGTTAGATCCAGTTGCTCAGGCCTTGTCCAGGTGAGTATCTCCAAGAACAGAGATTCTGCAGCCTTTGGTCATCCATTCCAATGCTTGATGCTCACTGACACTCCTCCTCTGTGACACATGCACTGGCAACAGGAGCCACCCAGTGGATGCAAGGATCCAGGTGGATCCTGTTCTTTCAAGGTGCCTTCCATCCACTGGGCACTCATCCAGCAGGGAGTTGTTCAGTTCCTGGTGCAGGACTTCATCATGTTTCTATCAGCTCATTCCTCCAGCCACTACTCTAGCTGGACTTCAAACTACCGGCTCTTTGAACCTCATGGTTCACCCAAGTGAAACTTCACAGGTCCTTTTGTGGCCGCCAGCACCACTCCCATGATAAACCACCCCTTGAGCCTGCCTGGGGAAGGGGAGGTGACTGCAGGCTCAAGCTTCGTTAGGGATTGCTCAAAAAATCTGGTACAGCAACCTGAAAGGAGACTCTGGGGAGCACTTTGGTAGTTACTTCAGGACCATTAATTGAAGGAAGAAATCATATTCAGTAAAATGCTGAGATCCTATCCAGTTCAATATAACTCTGTCTTAACAGTTAAATCTAAATCCTGCCATCATCTAGATTTTCCTTATAAATATTAGTCCATTCTGTCAGAGAACCCAATGAACTGGCAATCTTATTTACATAAGTTCCATTTAAGAAAGGCTGGTTTCACAGGCTGGCATACAGAGTAAAAGCTTAATCTCCATTTTTGAGGCTTTGATCACTGACTGCATTTTATTGCTTTGTATACTAGGAATATTTTCACAAAGATAACAAAAAGTGTGCTGTGACCAGTACAATTGTTCTGATTTCTGAAACATCCTATAATAACAATGGCAGTAGCTCTGCATTGTTCAGCCTGGAAGCTCTATGTACATAACTGCAGAAGCTGCAGTAGTTCATCAGCTAACGAAATGAATCTTGCAGGGATTTTAAGCTGTTGACAGCGAGCAAAATGAATAAAAATTCTGGCTTGCCACCCTTGACTTTTCTCTCTGAAGCTGGGTCATAGGAGTCTTTATGCAATGAGTGAGATGGGACCAAGCACAGAGGCCTCACCTGATGCCCTGGGGCAGCAATTGCAGGGGGCTGGGGCTAATTCTTACCTGGTACCTGGGATAAATTCATGAGGTGCAGCTGGGGCTGTGGGGAGCAGGTGGGCTTTAGGGAGCCAGGAAACTGCTGTGGAGCAGCATGAGACTCATAAAGGAGCAGAGAGCAGTGCTTTAGTAATCCAACAGGACTGGTTTGGGTTGCTGCTGCACTGGGAGCACTTAAGGGTGAAGTACAGAAGTGACCACAGCTGAAAGGCCATTTATTTGCAGCTGTTTCTTCTCAGTTGTAGGTAAGAGAAGGATTTATATAATAGAGGGCTGAAAGTGTGAGGTACCAACTCTTTCTCTCTTCAGTGGTGATGGCTCAAAGGGTTTGCACCACTAAAGCTTCTTTTAGCAGATCTATCTCCCTTCCCTTTAAAATCCAGGTTTATCTAACGTAAAACTCTCTCTGATTTGAGAACAGAGGGGTAAAACTTGTTTCAAGTGCTTAGTCTGCATCTGCTTCGTGTTCTTAGCCTTGGGAACTACTGAAAGGCACAGTGCAAAAGCACTGAACAGAGCTGTCTAAGAAACCCTATATGAAACCTTTAAATCCACATTCCCTTCCTTTTACACTTAACTCACCTGTTTACTTTCTCTGCCTTGAAGGAAATGAGGGAAGGGGGGAAAGGAGAGAGGGGGAAAAAAGAAAAAGAATTCATGAACTGTCTCTGTCTCATTCAAAAAATGCACTGCCTTCCTGGCATTTACAGCTCAGTTAAACAGCAGTGAAAGCTTTAATGAAGCATGTGGTTAATCAAGCTATGGAAGAGTGCAGCATTTGATTTTTTTTTTGCTGGAGTAATAGCTTAATCGCAGCAGCTTGCTTCCTAACGTTGCTCATCTTTAGGAGCAGTGGATTTATGTCGTCTGAATGCTTCAAAGACACTGATGCGGCTGAGCTTTGAACCCCTTTCCTGCTGAGGAAGTATCCCAGGAGGAAGGTGCCTTGGGCAGCTCCATGCCTGGAAGGCACCACCAGATAATTGTGGTGGGAGGGCTGCTGCCTGTCAGTCCGAATAACGAACTAGAAGAGCACCATCTTTCTCTGAACTGTGCAGCAGAACGGCAACACTTAAAACGGAAATGTATGTGTCAGGGTACATGAATTACAGTCATTTGTTTTGTGTGTCTACCTGATTTTTTTTTCTTTTTAGAAGGAATTAAGGAGTAGGGATTGGAATGGCAGACTGCTAATTCTGTTTTGTAAGCCTCAAGATTTGTACTGGAAAATCTTGCCTCTGTCAGAGCACTCCCTCTGCCAAATGTGAGGCAAAAGAAAGAAAATCGAGCTCGATGTACTGGATTTTTAGTTGTTGACATTATTTACTCTGCTCTTAACAAACCCTGCCCTGAGGAGAATGAGAATAATGTGCTCCAGCAGCAAAATATGCATAATAAAGAAGCAATTGCCTACGGTTTCCTGGGATTTCTTACTCTGTTCTGTACCTCCCTATTCCTTCATTGTTTCAAGCTAATGTGTACTTCAGTTCTGCCATGCAAATATTCAGAAAGGATCCCTGCACCAAAGGAGAGGAAACGAAATATATTCAAATCACTGCTTCAGTGGCATAAGTTGTGTCTTGGTTTGCTGGAGACGTGGGTACATTCTTTAGCTGGATGTGTAACTCTTCTGTTGCTGTTTGTTGACTCGTGCAGAAGTCTTTTATGTGGCATATCTTGTTGTGAGAGGGTTTTCTTTCCTCCACTGTTCAATCAACTCTGACTGCTAATCAGAATGTTGCTGGGTAAACAGGACTGATTAAAATTAAAATTTTAATTTTGTGTTGTAAACAATATGGCACTTTAATATTTTCCCCCATTATTAAAGATACTACTAATAATGCATCTAGTGTTTTGTGGTACAGTTTTCATACTCATTTCTTGAAGCACTGACAAGTTTTGCTGAAGAGCTTCAAATTCAGACGCCAGGATTTTGTTTTCCATGTATTCCCATTTTTTCAAGGATGACTGTACTTAATTATATTGGATATTGATGGCCTTTTTTTTTCCCAATCTCATGAGGAAGAAATGTTTCCTTGACAGCTGAAGACATCACACTGTAACAAACAGCCATATCATGACTGCCTTAGTCTATATGAATCTGCTTTTTACTGTAACATTGCTTAACTATCTTCCAGAGGAGAAAAGCCAGAAGGTAATTAGGTGTGGAAACACTGTAAAAGAGTGTTGGTTGGTGCTTGGAGACTTGTCCTGAAGGGAAGGACAGGGAGACTAGAAAGTCCTCGACAGCAAAACAAATTTGTGATGGGATGTTGAAGTCTGGGAATGAGAGGAAAAGACAAAAGGAAGTGTGTGGTTGCATGAGGTCTGTTACCTATCAGGCTCTTCAACGCCAAAGGAAGCTTCTCTAGAAATAGGGTAGCGGGGAAAGAACCTCCCTGTGATTTGGAGAAAAAAAACTGGAGTAAGAAGGAGGGTGGAGAGTCTGTCAGATAACCATGTTCTAAACTGAAAGAGCTTTCCAAAGTGGCAAGGGAACATGTATGCCAAAAATCCCTGTTTCTCTCATGCTAACTAGAGTCATTTTCTTATGAATCTGACAGTGCTTCTAGTGTGCCTGGCCACCAAGAGATCACTGCAGAGCACTTTTGGGGTTTGTTTATGGGAGTACACTGAAATTCCTGTGTAGGCTTGATGCAGCTGGACTACAGTCTCTGCTCTGGGGATTTCTGAAGACAATAACTCGGGGGACTGTGAAGCAGAGTGACTGTATCCCACTGAGAGTCAGCATCTCTACTCTGAAAATAAAACTGACCAGCAGATTTCAGAGTGCAGTGGTCCCTGGTGATTTCCAGGTGTATGCTTTGACTACTGCCTTCTCCTCCCCTCCCCGCTCTCTTGCATTCTCTCACTGTCTCTTCCTGCAGACCCCATCATCTCTTCCAGAGCCTCTTTCCCTCCAGGGATTTCTGCAGAGATGTGAGCAAGAGGACTGTGTGGCAGAAGTGGCATGGACATGGCAGAAAAGCATGGGTCATTGTTCATCTGGCAGGGCTGTAGGTCTCTGCCCCTACCATTCCCCTTCCCTGAAATATGGGGTCTTGCAGCACTACAGGCACCTCTGCAGGGTCATGTTGTGTGGAGAAGAGTGGGAGCCATGGTGACCACCTTCATCTGAGGGCACTTCTCCTCTCCTAGGGTAACAGCATGGTTCAAGTAGGATGGCTCTAGAAATAGGATGTCCCTGCTGCTCTTCCCCTCATTGCTCATGCTGGCTCATCTTCCTGCTGGAAATGCTCCCATATGAACATGGGTGAGCCAGGTCAGGCCCCAGCAGGATACATGTTCCCCTAGGCTGGGCCTTTGGGATCCTAGGCACCCGAGGACCAACAAGCCTAGAGAGAAGTCACTGATCATAGAATGATAGAATTGTTAAGGTTGGAAAAGACCTCTAAGACCATGAAGTCCAACTATCAGCCTAGTACCACCATGTTCACCATCAAACCATGCACTCAAGTGCCATATCCACACATTGTTTGAACACTTCTCGAGATGGTGACTCCACCACTGCCCTGGGCAGCCTGTTCTGATGCTTTAGAACCCTTTCCATAATTTTTTTTCCTAATATCTAGTCTAAACCTTCCCTGGCACAGCTTGAGGCCATTTCCTCTTATCCTGTCACTTATTACCTGGGAGAAGAGACAAGACCCTACCTGGCTATGTCCTCCTTTCAGGAAGTTGTAAAGAGCAAGATCTCCCCCGAGCTTCCTTTTCTCCACACTAAACACCTCCAGCTTCCTCAGCCACTCCTCATAAAACCTGAGCTCCAGACCCTTCATCAGCTTCACTGCCCTTCCCTGTAGTTGCTTCAGCACCTCAACGTCTTTCTTGTAATCAGGGGCCCAAAACTGAACACAGCACTTGAGGTGTGGCCTCACCAGTGCCAAGTACAGAGGGACAATCACTTCCCTTGTCCTGCTAGCCATACTATTCCTGATGCAAGCCACAATACGATTGCCTGTCTCGGCCACCTGGGCACACTGCTGGCTCGTGTTCAGCTGGCTGTCATCCAGTACCTCCAGGTACTTTTCCACTGGGAAAAATGTCTGGGATGATTCTTGCTGTGTGGCATAATAAAATGGTACTTTCATACATTTGGGTTGAACAAAAGCCTTAATAGGCTGATCCCACTGTTCACTTCTGGCCAGTTCCTTTTCCGTTGATCCTAGCTTAGAGTGCAAGAAAAGCCACACCTATCCTTTGCTGTGAGCTAGGTAGCCTGTATAAGTGAGTGTGCATATTCCCTGTAGAATCGTGCGCTGCCCCTCAGTGAAAGCCCGGAGGATAGCTGCTGTGTCCCACGCTGGAGCTGCAGTGTCTGCCTCAGGTGGCTCACAAACTCCCTCACACCGTAGGGACCGGCTCCTCACCTGAGGGGGCTTTCTAGGGCAGTTGTTCTGGGGCACGGGTGGAGATAAAGAAGCCGAGAGGGGACTCTCCATATAGGTTCCACATACAGGTTTATTGCAGGTGAAGGTTCCAGGGACAGAAAAGCCGCGGGGGCAGGGTTACACAGGGTTTTATACCTCACTGAGTGGGGGCGGAGAGAGCAACAGCAACCAATGATCTGAGGGTTACGGGGAGGAGATAAGGCGGGGACATAAAACATTAATCAGTGGGAGCAACACGAAGGAGGGACTTCAGGAGGGAACCAATGGGGTATTAAACAGAGTAGAATCTTCCAGAACCTATACATATTAACGAGGGGAAATGAATATTTAAAGGCTAATACATGGAACAGGGAGGGGAGGACAAGTTACCATAATAACAGGGCCTGCTGGCTGTTGAGCCTGGGGAGAGATCAGTTTTCACTGAGTGAGCAGTCAAATCTCTGCTCCTGCTCCAGACCACCAGGTTGTAGGACCAGCCTCTCTTTCTGGGATCTGGGCAGCCTCAACTGCCTGCACCACTACAATTCCCCTTGCAGCTAAGATGAATATAGTACTACATATTTCCTGTTCATGACAGAAAAAATATGTGCTTAACTATCCTTTAAATCAGGAGGGCTAAAGCTGACGACGTGCTCGCATCCTTTCCTGACCCAAGGTCTATAAAGTGATGAAGCTTGATGTCCCTGTTGGCATTCAAATATCTCCTTTCTGACAAAGTCTTTGAAAACAGAGCTTTACAGCTTGGTAATAAATATTCCAATTTGAGATTCTGTCTTCAAGTGGGGCTACACATCACCTGGATTGATTTTAAATGCGCTTTTAGCTTAGACTGAAGTAACTAAGGTGTTCTTTTACATATCCCCAGTGGGGTTGGGAATGGACTGGGGAAGAGCAAAGGAGAGCTGTTTCAGGTCACAGTTTTCTCTAATGGGTAACTCACTATAAAAGTTGAAATAACTGTGTGGAATTGGAGCTTCACTTTTGTTTTATTTCAACTGCTTTTTAAGGTTAAGGCAGAACTACCAGTATCAGGCACGCAGAACTGACTGACTTCACCTCAGGCAGAGAAGGAATATCTAGTAAGATGAATGATGTTTCTGAGAATTTGGCATTCAAGAGAGAACAGGTCATGCGTTCACACACCCAAATGTGTTTTCTTTCTAAAGAAAAATTTTCAAAAGAGAGGGCAGATTCTGATAACATCCGTGATGGGCTTTTTTGTCTTTTCTTGGTTTCTTTTTATTTCTTTTTATCCCACAGACGTCTTCTGGTCTTGGTGCTTAAAACTCTCTGGCAGTAATGCTTAGGAGTGCTGCCTAAGAATGCTTCTTCACCCATGTCATTTTTACTGACTACAGAAAAAGAGTCCTTTCCAGGGTGCACGCCTATACACATGTAGCAGACACCTCTCGTCCCCGCTCTCCTCCGCTGTGCTGCCCTGGAATGCCGGCAGATTGGGTTGTAACATTCAGATGTGAGCAGCAAGCACTGCAAAAAGCATGTCAGCCTACATGGGTTGTCTGTTCTGATTTGAAAAAATCTGTTGAAGGATGCAGCAGGGGAGACAGGCTGTGGAGAGGAACTTAGGAGGCCAGCATCTAAAAAGGGAAGCCTCTCAAAAGAGCCAGGAGTTGTGTTTAAGGAAGGCAGATTGATCTCCTTGATGTCAGGCAATGAGACTTGACAGATGAGCAAAGTTTAAAAAAAAAACCAACAAAACTATTATCTGTAACCCAGCGATAATGTTAAGGCTACTGAGAAATAGAGAATGAACAGAAATTGCATACTTCGAGCCTTGTCCCTAAGTGTTGCAGGGTACGCATACCTTGAATTTCAGTCTCTAGGAGGAGACTACAAAATTGCAGGACACTGCCTGCCCTGGGGGCTGAGCAGCACCCCACCTGTATTGCCCCAGCCTGGTATTTGCATGAACCTTCCCTGGCGGAAGGGAAAAAGGTCTCGTTGTGTTTGTACTGAGGGTTAACATCCATGTCTTCTCAGCTAGTGAACGGGCTTGCTGGGCAGGAGCCTGCAAGCTGCAAGGAGGCTTGTTGTAGTTGCCGCTCAGTGTGCTGCCTGAGCCTGGGATAAACAAAACCAAAATTAGCGGGGACTCTGAGGGGTCAGTGACTTTCAGCTGCTAACAGAGAAGTTTGATTCTGTTTGCAAGCGTAACTAAGGAGTGACTTGAGAGATGCTGGGGGAGATGTTGTTAGGGCTTGGAAAAACACGTTACGTGAGACATT
The DNA here is from genome assembly GCA_013397565.1 of Ptilonorhynchus violaceus. Classification (NCBI taxonomy): domain Eukaryota; kingdom Metazoa; phylum Chordata; class Aves; order Passeriformes; family Ptilonorhynchidae; genus Ptilonorhynchus; species Ptilonorhynchus violaceus. The sequence continues at coordinate 10,511 of VZRJ01010790.1, read as the reverse complement.
CCTGGTGCTCTTGGCTGCCATGCTCTGACCACCCTTGGACCAGGACTGTGCCTCTGTGGTTCGTGCTCTCTGGCGGGACATCTCTCTGCAGGTCTGCTCCCAACCCCGCCTTTGACTCTGGCCAAGTTTCTTGATCTCATTGTGTGTGTTTCCTTCCCTATGAAATGTCTCCTTTCCTTTGAGATATTGGAAAGAGAGATCATAGAAAATGGTGAAGGCTTTATAGTTATGACTCTCTTCCTGCATCTGTATGGGTCACGCACAGTACCACTACATCAAAATATTGCAAGGTCTTGCCTGTGTGTAACATCAGGGTTCCTTGGATAAATGGAGACTACAGTTCTCTCTGCCGACTCTACCATTTGCTACTGGACATTTCTCTTCTGAGCTAAATTGAAATCCCAGGGTCATATTCTGATCAAGCTTAACTGAAAAATATTTTTTGTATAGTTATAAAATGAGAAAACCTGTTCATCCAAAGCCTGTTATAAGAAACGGCTTTAAACGAAAGATAACATAGTCTTCAAATGATTTTTTAAAAGACACAGGTATTGAAATCCACATCAGACTGTGAAGAAACTCAGTCTTCTGTAGCTGTTCAGGCACATTGCATTAAATAGCTGTACCTACTGATGAAACAAATACATTTTAAAACTTGCTGTTTTCTTTTGTTATTTCTCATAGATTTTTATTGTAACTATAACTCTTTGTTACTAGTCATTTTACTGAAAGTAATACCTTACCAAGACTTTTTAATGGAGAAATCTAACACTTAAATTTCTGAATTAGCAAGTTTTAAAATTAAGCTTTAAAAATGCCAATTAAATATTTTTTTTTCTCTGTCACATTCTAAATTCCTGAGTTTTGTTCTCATTGAGTAGCAGATAATATCTGAAAGACTGAACACATTTAAATACATGGGAATATTTTTGCCAAGAGGGCTTGGAAAGGAGAGGGACTGAATGGGTTATTTGTGTGGGTGATGAGTTGATTAGATAAAGTTTTAGGTTTTGTTTATGGAGTTACTCGAGAGCATAGTCAAAGAATAAAGCAGTTGATTTTTCTCTTCCTTATTGCTCACCCTTTTGTCGTATGCTTGCAACATCACATACAATTGGTATCCATGGAAATTATATCATATCAGGAGCAGCTGATGAACTCGTGGGAAATAAAGATCCCATTTTCATGCAAATATTTTAAATAGCAAAGAAGTGAGGAAGAAAAATGGTTGATAAATAGAATTATTTCTGTCTTAGAATATATTTCAGTATTTTCCTTGAGGCAGCAGTAGCTTTTTGAAATTGTGTTCTTACTGAACACAAATTTTCATAGATCAGTGTGTGACTACGCAAGTTATGAGGAAGAAAGCAAAATATAAAATAATGCACATTGATTTTGTGTTGAAATATTCTAGATACTACTTGTGTAATTTAACTTTATTGTCAGAATACAATCCAATAACTTCAGAAGGAGCAGGCACCTTTCATTTAAAAGCTAGATTGTGAGAGAGATGAATTGCTTGCTAGGGGCTGGACATTGGTGATTAGTATAGTCTTCTGTGTCACATGAAATCTGGGTCTACGAGTCCCCTCAATAACGCACTAAAATCCTATCTTTCTCTCTGCTTTTAAATGAGAGCAACATAGTATTCAAAAGACTGCTCTTCCTGTTGTAATTTTTATCCCAAATTGTAGAATTTACCTGCACTGATGTAAACATTTGCTTTCCGTCCTACTGCCAGCACACTCTAATGCAAGTTCCTGAAGTGGGAGGGTGTTCTAGTCTGTGTATCTGCACAGCCAAGGGGGTAGATTAGTTTCTTAAATTTGGCTTCCTGAATCCTATTTCTGTTGAAAGCTATGGATGGAAGCTTCAGTGAAGTGGAGGTTATCGTAACACCTCAAATAGATAGCAATAGTGGGAAACTTGTCATAAAGAAATGAAGTTTCCTGACAAAGAATCCCTCTAATACCCTTTGGGTACTGTGGTTGGTTGGCCTGGCTAGACACCAGGTGCCCACCAAAGCCACTCTGTCACTCCCTTTCCCAGCTGAACAGGGAAGACAGAACGAAGGGCTCATGGGTCAAGATAAGGGCAGGGAGAGATCACTCAGCAGTCACCGTCATGAGAAAAACAGACTCGACTTGGGAAAATCAGTAGGATAATGAGAAAGAAAAACAAATCTTAAAAACATCTTCCCCTCACCCCTCCCTTCTTGCCAGGCTTTATTCTCAATTCTCCACCTCCTCCCCGCCAGCAGTGCGGGGAGACGGGGAATAGGGGCTGTGGTCATCACATGTTCATCACATGTCTCTGCTGCTCCTTCCTCCTCAGGGCAGGACTCCTCACACTCTTCCCCTGCTCCAGCATGGGCTCACTCCCACAGCAGACAGTCTCCATGAGCTTTTCCAATGTGAGTCCTTCCCATGGGCTGCAGTTCTTGACAACTGCTCCAATGTGGGTCTGCTCCATGGGGTGCAGTATTTCAGGAACAGATGGCTCCAGTGTGAGTCCCCCATGGGGTCACAAGTCCTGGCAGCAAACTTTCTCCAGCATGGGCTCTCTCTCCATGGGTGCACTGATCCTGTGAGGAGCCTGCTCCAGCGTGGGCTTCCCACAGGGTCACAGCTTCCTTTGGCCATTCTGCTGCTCTGGCATGGGATACCTGCTACACCATGGATATCCATGGGCTGCAGGAGAACAGCTGCCTCACCATGGTCTTTCCTATGGGCCACAGGGGAATCTCAGCTCTGGCACCTGCAGCACCTCCTCCCCCTCCTTCTGCACTGACCTTGGTGTCTGTAGAGCTGTTACTTGTTCATATTCTTCATCCTCTCTCTGGCTGCAATTTGCCATTTTGTTTTTTTCCCCCTTCTTCATTCTGTTATCACAGAGGCACTACCACCATTGTTGATGGGCTCAGCCTTGGCCAGTGGTAGGTTGGTCTTGAAGCCAGCTGGCATCAGTTCCATCGGACATAGGGGAAGCTTCTGCCAGCTTCTCACAGAAGCCACCTCTGTAGCCCCCTTCCCACTACCAAAACCTTGCCATGCAACCCCAATACAGACACATGCATAAAGCACCCTTCCTTAATATTTTCGTTTGTTTTAGTAATCAAGGTGCTCAAATCCTTTTCTCTGCCTCTTTCAAAGACTGCTTCTGTACAAAAACACATGCACCAGTTGTGTGAGCTAGCTCTCCTCTCACATCTCTCCTCTAAGGCCTCTTAAGCAAGAACTTAATAAAAATGTGGTGGTAGTCACATACATCAACCATCTCTGAATTAAAAAAAAATTATAGAGCTAATTTCTTGCCTTATACATAACTTTGTACTTACCTCTGTATTGTGGTCATTAGAACGTCATTTACTAATATGGGAAGCACCATGAGACTGTTGCTGGAAACAAAGGTAGGGAGGGATGGACGCCACGCACTAGAGCTGATGCAGTCTTGATCCATTTGGTAGGCATAGCCTTCATTTAGGGCAGTCATCTGGACCATCAGAACTGTCAGCAATCTAATCAAATACACTGATGTTACATATAGCCAGATACTTCAATGGGGATCAGCACTGTATGCTTGAAATCAGTTCAATTCCCCCCAGTTTGATGAACAAATATACAGCATATTACTGGGATTATGCTCATGTAAACTCAGGCAGTTACTATTTGGTTTATATGCTGCATCACAATTGGTTGTCTCAAGATTTTGGTTTGGTCTGGTCTATTTAAGATGTACCTTAGTCACCTGAAGGTAAATACCTGTGTAAAGATACTCCCAGTAGGAAAAGGGGACAGGGAGGGAAAGAGGGTAGTTAAGTCTCACTGACTTTTTCCCTTTTTTTCTTAGGTTGCGAACAAATCTGGGTCAAACATTTACTAACCAAAGTGGTACATGAGACTAATGTGTCTAAAGTGTGATAGTTTCTTTCATCAGTTGTGTCTGAGAAAGTATCACATTCAACTGTGTTAAGACTTCCCAGCATGAATGAGGAGTTAGTCGGGCTGATTGGGTCTTGCTCCAGGCAATTACACAGGTAATTGCCCTCAAGTCTATGTTCACTGCAAGTCTCCATAACCACTCTTCTGCCACTCTCCACCCTGATAAAAGAGAAAAGAAAGTTACTGCATCTGGGAAAAAACCATCTGAAACACAGAAAGTCTATGTGAGGGTGAAATACAGGAGAAGGTTATTAAGTAGTGTAAGAGTTAGTCAATAGAACACAATAGATGAGTTTGCAACAGGATTTAGTAGGTCAAAAAACAAGTGTGACTTTTAGACTATGTCATGGAGAAGAAAGAAGTTATGCTTCCTCACAGGACTATTCTGCAAGGTGTCCTGCACACTGGTAGGTGCTAAGGTCCTGTCCAGGGCAGTTTCTGTTTTAGGTAATACACAGAGGGGATAAAGATGATTAGGAATCCAGGGATGAGGGGAGAACTCAAAATGGGCAACCTCTTTAAATGATGCCTAAATGGCACTGAGGTGTTCCCAAATATTTGAAGCTATAGGGAGGGACTACTTGGCTCAAAAGCCTGTAACAAGGGACTGTTATGAGACTAAGGGACTAAGTATGGTAAAATAATAGAAGGAGGAAAATTAAATATTTGGAGGAATTTTATTCTTAGAGCATCACTGCAAACCTGTAACAGCAACACAGCTTTGGGGACCAAACCATTGTTGCACAAAAATCTCTAGCTTGATTTTTGTTCCAAACCAACAGATACTTGAAAGTTTGGGGTTTTTTCCTTTCTCTATTCCTTTTCCTGCTGCTGTTGCGTGGAGTGTTGTACATACCTATATACTACTATATATCAGACATGGGCTGATACAACAGAAAATGTTGGCATGAGTGTTTGTTTAGGAGAGATTTTTTTTCACACCATATTGACTTGTCCCTGCTATGGTGAACATGCTACCAGGGTTTCCACTGCAATCCACATCTTCAAGCATCTGCACTTTGTTACAATAAAACTTCCAGCCTGAAATTTCCCTCCTGTTGTTTGATCACAGTGCAGAGCAGTTGTACATTTAAAACACTAGGCTCTCTAAACTAGGCTACCAGGATAACTGCTGATGTTTCCCCCTGCAAGTATTTTTCCTAGAGGAGATTTTGACAGTGATCTTGACTCATGGTAGGAAAGGACAACATCATGACATTGGGATGCCAAATGTCATTTGTGTGACACAGGTCAGAAATACTGAGTATTTAAAAAAGAGCTAAATTGCCCAATTGCTTGATAATATAGTGACTGCTGAGCCTGCCAAGTAAATAATTAATTTCGAGTTTGTATTTGGCTCTTGTGGCTGGCAGCCACCTTTGTAACTGGTTGGCAGTATTAGGCTGAGGCAGAAGCCTTTAAACAGAGATTAACAAGCACATTAACTTTTAGCATGTAAATAATCTGCATTCTTTAAAAGGCTGTGTGTGTATTTAAAGAACAAAATACCGTGGCATGCCCTTCTAGGCCTTCCTCACTGCTCTTTTGTGTACCAAGATCACCAGGACTTCTCTGTGACCAGTTTTTGTAGCAATACTCAGCATACCCTAACAAGGAAATCTGTCTTCTCTTAGAGAGGTAGAAGTGAAAGGTTGACATTAAGGCGATTTGGGGGTTCCTCCTCTACAGCTTCAGCTGTGAAGAGAGAAGGTCCAGCACAGCCAACATAAGCAAGGAAGGAAATATGTGCATGTGCTGTGTTTGGGGTTTAGACCCTTACCTGTAAATTGAAATAGACCAATTCTTCTCACTTGTGTTAAAACCTGTTTTGGTCAGTCTTATCCTCTTAATTTTCAATCTCTTACAAACTGGTATTTATGTGTAAAGTGTCCCTGCCATCATTCTCAAATATGGTACTGATTAAAAAAGACCCACAAGTAAAACAACCTCTGCTTCTCAAACTTTGGGAAATGTTGTTCTCTTTTCTTTACTCCACCCCTCGTGTTTGCAGATTAACAGTGCAAAGTCAAAGGAGAGGAAACCAAGGACTCAACAATATTCACCTTGCCTTTGACTCTCTTCACACTCTTGTCACAACCTTAATGTAATTTAAGATACCTAAAAGATATTCATGGATATGCTGGCTGGCGCTCTGAATCTTAGGGAGCCCTTTAAAAAATTTATGAATTTGTAATATAAAACAGGTAGTTGTGTGAGTCAGCTAAAGCCATGCTTACTTTATAATGGATAAGTGGCAGTGAATGCAGTATGCAATATCCAAGAGGGATATGTACTCACCTGTGATTAACCTTCCTTGGCCATTAAATGTCACAGTTGGTGCATACACATGGAGCAGAAAGAATACATATTTTTCAGTAAAACGGTGACTGAATGAAAGAAATCATGAAATGACATTTTTCAGTAGGTTTGTCGTAGCTGGAGCATGGAGGAAAATTGCTTTTCGTAAATCTTGGCCCAACAGAACAAAACACATTTCTTTCCAGTTGGGAAGCCATACTCATAGACATAATGAAAGCATTGTGAGCTCTGACTTTTGCAAACACTGATAGAAACCAATCTGCAATCTTGACAGATATGATCTTTTGCAGGATGTACTGTTCATTTACAGCAGCTAGAGACCTCAATTAATTTGTGAACGAGGACAGCAGGCTGTGAACTCCCCAGCTCAGCCTAGGTGGAGATGTCCCTGTCAGAATTTATGTTCTGGTAATTTTAAAAGATTTATACAAAGCTTTTCTTTCATTTTGAGAGTAGATTAAAATTCTAATGGAAACAATTTGTATGCATTTGTTGAATTGAATAATATTTATCGCTGTATGAAAAAGGGAGTGAAATAAAGAACGAAATGCTGGAAAACTTTGCTATCAATAAAGTTAGTGAGGCAGGAATGAAGAAGCACAGACGCAGAAAGAGCCCAAACCACAAGGTAATACTTAGTAGAGCCTGTAGAAACCCCAGTGTTTTATAAAAGCATAATGAAAGCAATTTGCACCTGTTTCTGAACAAACAGATAATAGGATGCTACCCTCCCCAGTGTCTGTGGTCTCCCAGTTATTTAATTCATCTAGGCAGATAGTGCTTGAAGAAAGTACAGCTTCATCATAGACATATGGATTGCAGTTCATAACGTGCACTGCCACTCTGGTAGGGTTGTGATTTTTTGAGTGGGATGTGATGGTCACACATCATATTAATGCTGTCCTGGAAAAAAGTTTTTTTCTTTAGAAACAGAAATTTTTTCTTTAGAGCAGAAATCCAATTGCAGGAGAAGATATTATTAAGACTTATGCTTCCAAAGCCCATTAACTCATAACCTTTGTTTCAATATGGCTGTATTGGCTGAGATCAAGTTTTGGGATTTTCTTTTGAAGGAATAGTTTACATGCACCACACAGGGACATGTGCCAGCACAACATGACTGTATACAGGAGGAGGAATAAACTAGAAGTATGCCTGACCAAGAATTACTATAATTTTACTTGGCAGTTGTTTTCTCCGAGCTGTGATCAATAGAATCAACCTATGAGAGTTTTGCATGAAAAGGAGCATGTAAATATCTGAGCTGTTTCTGAAAAGACTTCTTGTGAAAGAAATGTACTTTCATTAGCTGAAATGATAATGAGTTTGCAGGTTCTCCTAAAGCTATTGACAGTGCACACAGATGCAAAACTATTCTCCCTGAATGACTCAGAGCTGGGATCCTGTTTCCACATCTGAATGCAGAAGTCCAGGCAAACTTCCGTCATTCCATGGTTACAATAATGTAGCTAAGCTAAAGTAAATTTTGGCAAGGACTGCAATAAGCTCAGCTAACATGCTGTACAGCCATGTGCACCAGAATAAAGGAAGGAGTGTCAGAAGAGAAAGCCATGCTGAGGAAAGGGCCAGCTCTTGGTGGGATGGGCTGTGGTGGGCAAGAACAGACTAATAAACCAGTAAAATTTGAAAACATACATTCTCTATGGTCTTAAGTTAGTTTATATGATGCATATTCTCCTGAAATGCTCAAACATATTTGGGAAAACCAATATCAACTAATGAATTATTGTTTTCTTTGGGCATTCCTCATGCCAAAACCATGAATTTAATTCCATTGGCCTCAAGATAAAGTGACTTTTGATGATAAATATCTGGATATAAATGAAGAACTAATGCAGGATATAGACATCCTAAAACGATGAGGGTTAATTGTGATGGTATCAATATGTTTTAAAGGCTGGCTGTGGTGGTGCAGGCAGCCGAGACTGCCCAGGTTCCAGAGAGAGACACTAACCATGGGATGTGGTGGTCAGTGCCTGAAATCTGACTACCCACTCCCTGACGAGAGTGAGAGCCCATTGCCCCCAAGTCTAGCAGTTAACAAGACTTGTTGCTATGGACACCCGTCTCCCCTCCTTGTTTTATGTATGAGTCCCTGAATATTCATTTCCCCTAGTTAATATGTATATGTTCTGGAAAGTTCTGTTTTACTCGACGCCCCATTGGCTCTTCCCTCAAGCCCTTCCTTTGTGTTGGTTTTATTGGTTGATGCTTTGTATCCCCGCCATCTCTCCTCCCCCTGGCCCTCAGCTTATTGGTCCCTGATGCTCTCTCTGCCCCTGTTCAGTGTAGTATAAAACCCTGTGTCACCCTGTTCTTTTGTCTCTTCGTTCCTGGACCCTTCACCTGAATAAACCTCTGTGTGGAACCTATACGAAATGTCCCCTCTCCGCTTCTTTGTCCCTGCTTGCGTGCCTGAACAGCAGCTCTGGGAAGCCACCCTCGGGTGAGGAGCTTGTCCCTACCTATATTGTGTGTTGGTGAGCCGCCTGCTGAAGATGCCGCAGCCCAGCGTGGGTCTGCGTGTGTCGGGCTGGGACACTGCGGTCAGACCTCCGGGCTTCCTTTTGGGGCTAGCGTGCCGTCAGCTGGCCAAATTAAACTTAGAACCAATTTATGACATTTTCATTCACATTAGATAGTATTTTGTTTTATCTGTAATTCCACTGATGATTTGTTAATTTCTAGTAAGAATTTCATCCATGAAAACCAGAGTTCACACAGCATAAAAGAACAGGAATCTCATTAAAGTCAATAATATTTTCATTAATTTCTAAAGGACATCAGCCAAAAAGATGAAGTTCTATCCTTTAAAGTGTATCCATATTTTGACAAACTTTAAAAAAGGTAAAAATTTGGCTCATTTTTCCAAGTAGTTGAGCATCTAGGCCAGGTTTTTCAGAAGAGAAAAGTGGCTCAGCCAAGCTATCCAACAGCATTTCTCTTCTGGGCTATCCAGTGGCAAAAGCATGCATAAATTACTATCCCTTTATTGTATGACCACCTGGAGCATAAATATTTTCCTCCTACCTTTTATCTTAACTTATGTTTCATTGAACTATACAGTGGGATTTTAAAAATTTTTTTTGCATGAGGGGTGGTAAATTAATACACTGCATTTTCCTTCCACACACATTCTTCATTGCCTTTAGGGATTTTGTTTGACAAAGGCCTTGCTAATGGAAATGCAAATTTTCTACCTGTCATAGACTACTTTTGACTCTGCTGTTTGTCAGAGCAACACATTCCTCAAACGCATGGCTATTTTGACTTCCCAGAAGCCAGGGGAATTGTGTCAGCACGTACCAGGGCTCTGTTTGTCCTAGCAGACAGTAAAGAACACGTTCATGTAAATTTGAATGAGAAATATTAGTCTCTTCAGTTCTCTGGTATAAATAAAAACCTACATAGATTGAAAGTCCTATTAATCTTTGATTTCTTGTAGCCCGGCTCCCATTTCCTGTTTAGTAGTTTTGTTACACTTTAACAGACAGCAACTTCTTCTTTAACTTTCTAGTGATACATTAGTGATTCTGGTTCTGATAATATTCCATCTAATCTAACGTTATTTTTTGAGGGTTGGTTGTAGAAAACTACATGCATAACAGTGGAGAGATCCTTGGGCTACATGATTTAGCAGATTCAAAAATGTCCTTTGTCTTTACTGATCCACTTTAAGTAGATCAGACGGCCTTGCCAAATTTTAGTAGTATAATTATGCAACACAAATATATACAAGTTTTAAGACTGCAAATAGAGAAATGAGCCTCTGTGTTGTCATATTCACCTAAGAACCGAAAAAAAAGCTTTCTATCCTCAGCAAGAGAAAACATTTTCATTCACTTTTTGAGAATTTGCACTTTTGTTACTATCTAAATCTCAGTGGCCACAAAGGGTTGTGTTTAACGTAAACAGTAAACGAAAACCTCATGCTTTTCAAGTAGTCTGTCAAATTCTCAGAGACTAGGGAAATCCAGGAATTTGTGTGCCATATGTTAGACCAGATGAACAATACCGACAGTATATTTTTATATAGCTAACATTCACGTTTGACAGCCTTCCCTAGTGCACCTTCTAGCCTAAGCAATACGTTCTCTAACTCTTCTCCCTCTGAAACCAATTCCTTTGAGTAATCACACTTCTTTTTTTAATCCTGACCTCTATTTTCTTTTTTAAATTTTGTCTAATTCTTTTCTTTCCTGGAAGGCTGTGAGAAACGAGATCACAATC
>VZRJ01010789.1:227717-260461 GCA_013397565.1 Ptilonorhynchus violaceus | reverse complement strand
TGTCCAACCTGAACCTCCTCTGCAACGGTTTAAGACTTAGGCTCTAAGGTCTCCCCTGTGTTCTCTTCTCCAGGCTGAACAAACCCAGTTCTCTCAGCCTTTCCTCACAGGAGGGGTGTTCCATCTCTTTAATCACCTTCAAATCACAAAATCTACACAGTATCATAGAGTATTCTGAATTGGAAGGCACAAATCCAACTCCTGGATCTGCACAGACAACCCAATAATCCCACCCTGTGCCTGAGAGCGTTGTCCAAACACTCCTGGAGCTCTGGCAGCCTTGGGGCTGTGACCATTCCCTGGAGAGCTGTTCCACTGCCCAACCACCCTCTGCGGGAAGAACCTTTTCCTGATATCCAGCCTAACCCTCCCTGACACGGCTCCAGCTGTTCCCTGGATTCTGTCCCTGGTCACAGAGAGCAGAGATTGGAGCTGCCCCTGCACTGTCCCTCGAGGATGACGCTGCAGCCCCCAGTGAGATCTGATCTCAGTCCCCTCTGCTCCAGCTGAACAAGCCCTGTGACATCATTTGCTCCTCATATGGCCCCTTGAAACCCTTCACCATCATCCTGGCCCCCCTCTGGACACTCAAAAAGTTCCATTGTGCTTCTTCCCCCAAGCCCCAAGTGCTGACACCAGCATTCCCCAGACCATCCTCAGCTGGACCCCCTTGTGCTGACCCCATCCTCCTCCCAAATCAGCTCCCCAGTCCCGTGTCAATCGCCCTGTCCAGAGAACCTGCTCAACCTCAAATCCCAGGATCACCTCTCTACTTAGTTCACCCTCAGCTTGGCTGCTTTCCACATTCCCACCTCCAGCAGCTCCCTGGTCCCTGGCAGATCTGGGACCTCCTCTGGGTTTCTTTTGGCCTTTTGCGTTCCCATGGCTGTGCTGGGGAAGAGGGACTCCTCTCCCACCCCATCCCACAGGTCCCTCTCCTGTACTCAGAGGGTGATGAAGCACCGCAATAGAGAAGCTGTGACTGCCCCATCCCTGGAAATGTCCAAGGCCGCATTGGATGGGACTTGGAGCGAACTGATCTGTGGAAGGTGTCCCTGCCCGTGGCAGGGGGTGAAACTGGATGGTCTTTAAGATCCCTTCCCACCCAAACCTTTCTAGGATTCATTCTCTGTTGATAACAGCACTTTCCAAGCACACCTTGGCACCCCAATCTCACACCACCTTGTTGCCTTCTCAAATCCCCCACCTCGGTGTCTTCCTGTCCCTCTCCTGCTACCACAGGGATTCCACATCCTCTCCTCTGCTCTTTGTCCTTCCCTTATCCACTCTGGAGTCAGGCAGACCAGCCATCTCCTCTCTCAGCTCTGTGCTGGGGAAACCTCTGGCACACTGAGGAAACAGCTCCTGGCTTGGTCTTTGGGATTTCCTGGAGCTGAGCTGCACCCCAGGCAGCTGTTTCACTGAAGGACCCACTGGCAAAGTGGGGAAGCCAAATTCAAGGTCCTTCCCTCCCAATTCCCAGTTACACGTCTGTTCATTCATCAGATCCATCTTTTCTGAGCTGTCTTGTGCTGTCCTCTGTAGGATACAATCTCTCCTCTTTTCCATGTGTTTTTTTCCCCCTTTTGATAAGACAGTTCCTTCCAGATGCTCCTTCTCCAGCTGCTGCTTCTGCCTCTTTCTGTGGGAGTTTGAATTCTACCCTTCCTCCCTTTTTTTTTTCTTTAAACTCTGTCAAAATATCAGGGTTGAGAATTTCAGGGCTCCAGAACTGTCTGCAAAAGTTGCTGCTTTGCAGAGTTTAAATTTCAGCATAAAAAAAAAAAAAAACTACTCCAAGAAGGTAGAAAAGTGCATAAGTGCAGATAAAATGCTTTTTGCGGGGAGGAAAAGTTAATTTAATCTTGAGAAAAGTGGGAGGACTTGCATATATCAAACAGGCTGCCTGGGAAGGGTGGATTTGGTGTTTCTGGGTGAAGTCAACGGAGCTCAAAAGTTTTGTGAAGTCTGAAAAATGCTAGTGGTTTTGACATGGTTGAACCCTCCTATAACAGAGAAACAGAAGAAAGGGAACAGAAAGCAAAGCTTTGGGCATGATCTGTGTGGATGCACCTGATGCAGAGCTGGATGTGTCCAAATCGAAGTCAATTGGAGTGAAACTCTGGCACAAAGTTCTCCAAAGGCAGAAAACCGGTATTATCTAAAATATCATACCATGGGATCAGAGGCAACAGGGTCCCACAAGTCCTCCTGATAACAAATTCAAATGTTGCAGATACTCCTTTTTTTTCTGCCAACTTCAGCTATTGCAAGAATATGGAAATAAATAAGACCAAAACCAGCTCTCAAATTGATCAAAATGACTTCACATGCACAAGACATGTATATAAATAAATATATATATATATAACATCAAATCCCTCTCCTGATGGATACTTTCAAACCTAAATATGGATGTTAATTCTCACAGCAGTAAGAAATAAGGACTGTGGGACCCATATTTTTGGGTGAGAAGCACCCAGATTAAGCTTCAACTTCTGATTGGCAGTACGAGGAGATATAAATGGAAACATTCCTCATGCCTTCAAACTTTTCTGAGTGGCAGATTTGCTACATATGATCAGTAAAAAAAAAAACCCAAAAACCCAAAGACCAAAACAACTGAGAAGTAATCAAACTATTTGGTCTTATTACTTCAACAGAAGTGTAGGTGAACCAATAAGGGGGCAGGCGAGTCATCTGTTTTGGTACAAAAACAACCCAAACTGGTGCGATGAGACATTCGGGTGGGAGAAGGCAGCAGTTGAGGATTTCAGCGTTGGCACACGGAATGAGAGCAGCAGCTGCTGTTGGGCAAGGGCTGACACGATGACAATGCACTGCTGGCACTGCCCCTGAATCCCTCGGTGCGCTTCCCGTGTCCAGGAAGGGGGAATTCCAGCTGCAGGGAAGAGCCGGGTGTCGATCGGAGGTCGGGACAGTCCGTCTTTTTCCTGTGGACTGAAAGATTTTGACTTGTTTAGTTGAGCAGAAATGAGACTGGAGAAGGAATATGTTTTCCTGCCTATAAATACATCCTGGGAAGTGAATGTGAGCGGAGGGAAAGGCGCTGGGACACTGAAGGGCAACGGTGGAAAAGCAAATGAGTAGGAACTGGCCGTGAATATTTTTAGCCTGGAAATCGGAAGATCTTTCCAGTAGGAGTATCGAAGACCGAAATAAAAATGTAGCTAATTTTAACACATAACTTCATGATTCCATAAAGGAAAAGGCATGCCCATGTGGAGCGATAAACAGCTGGGATGAAAGCCCTTTAAAGGTCTTCCATCCCAGATCATCTCCCCTTGGAAAGATCCTGTCCATTTGGATGCACGGTACGCTACGTTCCTTCCTGCATCAGGGGATGAGTCACGGATACATGACTCCGTGGGTGGCCAGAAGTGATATCTCCACCACTTGCATCTTAATTCCTGATTATCCCATGATGTTCTCCAGCTCCTGCTCGCTCACTTAGCCCACAGCAGAGATGCAGCCGTGTCCAGAGCTCCCCATGACCCCCTGATTTCCCAGTTTCCCACGGCCACCGCTGTGGGGTTGCTTTGGCCAAGGACATGGGGGTGATGCTTTGGCCCTTCAACCCACAAGAGCAGCCATCCTGCTTCCTTGCAGCCCTGGCCCTCACAGAGAGCCAGAAGTCATTACTCAGAGCCCGTTTCTTTTATTAGCCAACACTCTGTATTTTTAGGGATTTTTTGGAAGTTGTGAGTGTCAATCACACCCATGTTGAGTTCTCTCAACTCATATTTTTGAGAGGAGAAAGCTTTTCTCGGCACTCAGCAGCATCCCACGCTTCCATCACGCTGGAGGCGCTTGTGTCCGGAGGTCTGGGTAAACTCTGGGTGACCCTGAGATCTGCAAGTATTTATAAAACATGTTTAGCCAGGGTTTTTCCCTCGCAGCACTCGGAGCTGATCTGTCTCTGCCTTGCATTTCACGGTCCTTGTGTTCTCCAGGAGCACCAGGGATGCACCAGGAAGAGGAGGCGTGTTCGGTGCTCCAGCAGCACCCGGGCATGGGATCGCAACCTCCTTGTGCTGCTTGGTTAAAGGCTTTTTTCATCCTGATCGATACCCTAATTGAGCTGTGTGGTCTTCCGTCTTCCAGGCATTTATTCAGATCAGGGGAACAAACACTAAATATAGAGAGGTACGTAAGCCAGAATCAGAGTTGTGTAAATCTGGAACTACCTCATTTAAATAACTGGGGGATGGATCCAGCTGGGTGTTCGGTGCACGTGGAGTACAGATAATTACAATTAATGGGGATTTACTTTAAGCAAAGTAGGTCAGAAAAAAATGACATCTTATTGTGTCATTAGTTTCCATCAATTACTTCCATGTTGTTTGCTCAGTTCCCAAGTCAAACGAGTGTGGGCTGACAGCCTTGCAAGCTCAACTCGGTATTGTCTCTAAAAATCAAACTGCATTATTTCTGCCTCATGCATCATCACCAACAATAAAGCATCCACTGCTGGAATATAGCAGGTGGCTTTGTTATTCATGCATGAGGCAGAAAAGGCTCCCTTTGCCACAGCATTCGTGTCTCCGCCGTGTGAAAAGTTGGATGTGTTGGTAAACTTAGGGGTTATTGTGGGAGCTTGGCTTAGCAGACCCACCTAGGCCAGTCCTTCTGTTGATTAACTTTGTTAATTTCCATTAATCTGTTTGTATGCTATGTGTATGTACCAGGGGAGGATCAACAGGATGCTGCTCTCGCTGCTACTTGTCTCCCTCTGGCAGCACTGTCATGGAATCATGGAATCACGGAATGATTTGGGTTGGAAGTGGTTTCTTAAAGCACATCCTGTTCCAACCCCTCTGCCATGGGCAGGGACACCTTCTACTATCCCAGGTTGCTCCAAATCCTATCCAACCTGGCCTTGGACACTTCCAGGGATGGGGCAGCCACAGTTTCTCTGGGCAACCTGTGCCAGGGCCTCAGCACCCTCACTGTAAAAAATTAATTTCTTGCATCTGCTCTAAACTGATCCTCCTTCAGTTTAAAACCATCACTCCTTGTCCCCTTTGCTCCCATCTTTCTTATAGGCCCCCTTCGAGTACTAAAATGCTGCAAAATGTTCTCCCTGGCTCCTTCTCTTCTCCAGGTGAACACTCCCAGCTCTCCCAGCCTGGCTCCAGAGATGCAGAAGGTCCCAAATGCTCTGTGTTGAAGAGCCAGCTCACAGCCATCCTAAGAACTGCCCCTAAGAGAGCATGAGGAACGTTTGGTGAACCTTTCCAGCTCCATCCCTTCTTTTTTATTTGTGAGCTTATTTTTTGAGTTTTCATTTTAGCAATGTGACTGATTGATAAGTGTTATCAGTGACTGTCAATAGCCATGTGTTAGTCCTTACTGAGCACAGAATCATGGAATCCCAGAATGGTTTGGGTTGGAAGGGACCTTAAAGACCATCTCAATCCACCCCCTGCCATGGGTTGGGAATCTCCTGCCAGACCAGGCTGCTCCAAGCCCCATCCAACCTTGAAACAACTGAATGTGGTGTGTTCTCCCAGCTGGACCAGGTGCTTCCCTTTCACTCCCAGTTCCTGACAAGTCCCTAAAACATGTCTAGGTCCTCAGGTGTTACATGATAAAAACAATTCCCTACTAAATATGAAATTGTATGAATCCCAAACTTGTGTCTATTGGACAGAAACGTTACATTTCAATCACTTCACACCTCCTGACAAATCTAAGAATCAGTGTGGCCTTGAGAAGTGTGCATTAGCAAACTTCATCGTTCCTCTTATCTGGATCTTACCTGCGGTGACAGGGTTTATTCAGCTCTCCTCAGGCTTCCTTTCATCTCCTGAGAGCTGCAACTGTTTTCATTTATTACTGTGCATCAAAAGGAACCTGTCTGCTCCCTCTGCTTCCCCAAAAGTGCCTTTGTGGGACACCTTTTAGATGCCATCAGCTGAACCGGTGACATCGGGTGCATGATCCTCGGGCCACCTGGGGACTGGGCTGGGCAGGAGAGGGTGACTGCACAAAACTTTCCATCCTGCCTGTCTTTTCTTTGGAAAACCTGGAAGTACTTCAAGCTTTTCCATTAAACAAACAGGATAATCCCCTCAGCCCTGCTCCTCGAGGAATGGGTTACCCAGTAGGAAGGAGCAACGTGACTTCATCAGCCAGAAAAGGTGGAGAGCAGTGCAGGGAACTGTGTTCCTCCCCTTGGAAAAGCATCAACAGCTCAGGCCTCCAGTTTGATGGACTTGCTCAGTGCTTTTCCAAGCTGGGATTTGGGAAAAGCGACTACACAGCATTTCCTACTTCCCCCCATGGGATTCCAATGATTAAATTGGCTCTGAAGGGCAGGGATGTAGCTCATAGAGTAGCTGGCTGCTGTTGTCAGTGTGCCACGCTGCTCCTCAGAGCTCAGTGAGAAATAAACTTATCAGGCAATGCTTCCCCTTCCAGACGGGGTGAAGGTTGGCCCAAGTGCCAATGGGAAGTGTGTGTAACATCCAGTTTTTCTGTTCTTCTGGGTCACTGGAAAAGCCAATGTCGAGCCATGGACTGTGCAGAAGTGGAGCTGGATTTCACACCTTAACTAACGTAAAATCTATTCCCTGGAAAATGATTCCCCTTCCCACAGTCCCTGATGTTTATTTTTTATAACTGATAGTCATTGAATCCCAGAATGGTTTGGGTTGGAAGGGACCCTAAAGATCACTTCATTCCAATCCCCTGCCATGGGCAGGGACACCTTCCACTAGCCCAGGTTGCTCCAACCTGGCCTTGGACACTTCCAGGGATGGGGCAGCCACAGCTTCTCCAGGCAACCTGTGCCAGGGCCCCACCACCTTCTCAATATCCCCTCTATCCCTGCCCTCTGGCAGTTTGAAGTCATTCCCCCTTGCCTGTCCCTCCATCCCTTGTCCAAAGTCCCTCTCCAGCTCTCCTGGAGCCCTTTTAAGCACTGGAAGGGACTCTAAGTTCTCCCTGAAGCCTTCTCTTCTCCTGACGAGCAGCCCCAGCTCTCCCAGCCTGGCTCCAGAGCAGAGGGGCTCCAGCCCTCGGGGCATCTCCTCAGCCTCCTCTGGACCCAGTCCAACAGGTCCATGTCCTTCCTGTGCTGGAGGCCCTTGAGCTGGAAGCAGCTCAAGTAGGGTCTCATGATGCTGTAAACCTCCCCCAAACCTATGAATGTAACAGAATATTTTCTTGTATTTATCACTGTCACTACAGAATTGTTAATTAAATGCATGACCTTTTACATCAAACCAAATAAAGACAGGGTGTTGCACAAATCCGAACATGCTTGGCTTTTCCCTTGGAAAAAAAATCAAGGAAAAGGTGACTGGTTGCTGGTGACTGCAGCTTCTTCCGTCTCCCTTTGGCTGAAACATCAGCCCAAGCATTGCCTGTTTCCAGTGTGGGCTGTTACATCCTGGTGTCTCTACTTCCTCTCTTCTCAGTCCTTTCTCTACTCAAGGTACTGCAGAGAAATCACCTCCCCCTGATTCCCCGCTGACCTTCTAAGATCCTCCATGGACCTAAAGCTCTGTCTGCACCAGGTGTCCTTGTTTTTCTCTCCTTTTTCATCCTGAGGACAGAATTTCCATTTTATTCCTATTGTTTGTGGTGTGAATCTTGGAGCTGTCCCGTGCAGGGCCGGGAGTTGGATTTTGATGAACGTTGTGGGTTCCTTCCTTCTCAGGATATTCTTTGGTTCTGTGTTGGTGACACCTTTCCAGCCCTTCTCACCGTGAACCACACGGGATTTCTCATTTTTGTGTCCTTTTGCACTCAGTAAATCTTCTGCCCCTGCTTTGTCTCCACTTCAACCGCCATTTGTACCACTTTGGTCCTGAATGGAAACGTAGAATCCCAGAATACTTTGGGTTGGAAGGGATCTTAAAGATCATCTACTTCCAATCTCCTGCCAGGCATCTTCCCATCCCATGCCTTTGTCCTCTCCTGACTCAACTTCTCTTGGCAGGAACAGGCTTTAGTTTCAGGCAGCAACATGGAATTTTGGCCTGTTTTGGAGAGATCCATTCACCTGCCTTTGCCACTTGGCATTAAGTGTAAGGAGATAAACACTATTATTCCATAATGGAGCAAAACTCTTTTTCATAGGATAACAAACACTCTATTTCTTCCTTCCTCTTAGTCTCCCACCACATTAAAAGCATCACCAATTCCCCTTCTGTATTTTTAAATGCTTGTAATTAATTTGGCTTTGCAGAGGTCATTTAATAACTCAGGGGACGGTTGAGATTTGCCCAGCTCGAAATGGACGCCCAAAGTCTCTCACCTCTATGGCAAAAATCATCACGTGGCTCTTTTCTGACAACATCTCAAAATTAGGTCTGGCTATTCTGAAGTCCTGGTTCAGGCACACTCTGTGCTTTCTGATCTGTGCAGTCACCAGCATTTCCAGCTTTGCCAAGTGCTCTTATCATTCCTTCCATCTGCCAGCACACACAATATTTCTGAATCTGTTAATTAAGGAACTGAAGTTTTGCCCTAAGACACCAGAGTAACTGGTTCGCTTTCTTCGCAGGGGAAAACGAATGCTTGCCTTGTCCATAATTACCTAAATTGTTGAGAAAAAAAAAATGATTCTGCTTTCATGTTGATTCACTTTTGTAATTTCATTGCCGGGGCTAAGTGTGGCGCCCATCTAAATTATCTGCTGCTCTCATTTTACTCAAGACATGTTATTTGCTAACAAAGATTCAATATGGAAAAACTGGAAGGTGACAACTACCTCCTTCATCAATGCAAATGACAATAATCTCCTCTCCTCCACCGTGTAAATATAAACACTGAATCATCCCAGACAGAAATACCCTCCTGCATTTAGAAATATGGATGTGGAAAGGAGACACCTGCTCTCATTTATGGAGTCATAAAACTCAAGTTTATCTGGGGATTCCACGACAAATCCTTCAGGAGATCAGCAGCAGCGTGGACACAGAATAAAAGTGTCCCCAATGTTTATTCCAAGAATATGGACATTCTTCACCCTTTGGTTACACTTGCACTTGGAAAGAGAAGATTAATTTTCTTTCTTGTCAAACTATTGGAATTATTTGTACTAAAAATCATCCCATACAATTCCACTATATATATATATTTTTTTTACAACTCTCTGATATTATTAGCAGCCTCTATACAGCTTCTAAAGCAACATCAAACCTTCCACAAGTGATCACCTCTTGGAATAAGTGCTGCTGGGTGTGTAGAGACTTCTGGTGAGGGCACTCTCAGGGTGATGCTCCTTTTTGTCAGAAACTCAGCTGCTGGGAGAGCACATGGAAGTCTTTGCCATCAGACTTTCAGACCTGCAGTTCTGCACAGTGAGGAGTTGACAGCTCTTCAGTTCAGCCACAGAATCCCAGAATGGTTTGGGTTGGAAAGGACCTTAAAGCTCCTCTCTGCCATGGGCAGGAACACCTTCAGGTTGCTCCAAGCCACTAATTCCTAAACAAAGTTAATAAGTAAACCTGTGCATGGCTCCATGAATCTCGCAGAGAAGACAAAAGTGAGCACCTCCGAAGCCAACCCTTCTCTCACCCAGCTGAAAATCCAAGATCTCCAGGTTTTGGTGGCTCTCTTTTCATTCCTCCTCGTGCTTTGAGCCGTTCTTCTCTCCACAAGGATGGGTGTTTAGATGTTCGCCTTCCAGTCAGCCACAATTACAGCCCTTTCCAGGATCTTCTGCTGCCAAATTGGAGGGGGGGAAAAGAGAAGAAAAGGTTTTAAAAAATAAGAGGGAGAGGCTAATGCTTGCAAAGACATATGTGTTTAGTGTTGTTGGCAGATTTGTAAACTTATTAGTGCCTCCACACACCATGTAATTAAGATCTACTGGTAATTAGTCAATAGTTAAAAATAGGGGTTGGTATTGTGCTGCCGAAAACGCCTACAAAATAATGTGTTCTCTGCTCTCGAGATGCAGTCAGCGTCTCTAAAAAATGGTAATTTCAGAAATACGTATTTGTTTCAGGGGCAGGTTTTTTAGCAAAGGAGATTTCGGCGAGCATGTGTGTGTGTTTGTGTGTGTGTGCATGCAACCCATTTATCTCTCGACATTCATGCGTGTTTGTGTGGTGTCCAAAGAGCCTGACTGCACGTTTTGTCTTGGATGAAAATGTGAAGCTACAAAACTGCAAACTCGGCACAGCCACGGAGGGAGCGGGAGCCGCTCTCCGTTTGTCGGTCTCCATCGGAATAAACCTGCTCATCAAAGGAAATTGTTCAGAAATCCACGGGAATGGCAGATGTGCGGCACCATGGGGCAGATGTCTGGTGTTTGGAGAGCCGTGCGTGTATTTTCTAAATATTCGGGGATTACCACGGTCTATGGATATAATCCTTTAGTAACCTGGAATGTCAAAGACAATACAAAAGCTCTAATGCCTTGTAGCAAACGACTTGGCCAAACTGCCCTGGAAGAGCAGGTTAGAAGCCACTTATCCTATGAAAGAAGACCCAAAAGAGGTGATGGGGTTTTTTTTGAGATTTCTTAACTCCTGCTGTATAATGTGCTCCAGAGCTGTGAGAGTTGCTGGTGACGTTCTGAAAGGACGTCTCGTTTGGCTGTCATAAGCAATCTGCGGTGATTTGTTGTGCAGACAGGCATTTGTCTCAAGTAATCCAAAGGGCTTATTGTGATTGCTCGCTAGATCCAAGGAACGTAGAGTCGACTCGATGGGGGATTCATTTATTATGCTCCCAAACCTCTCCTAAATCTTTCCTTATGTCATGTCAATGGATTTGTCAGGCCACCCTCAGACAGCAGCGATGCACTGGTGGGGGAGATTTGCCTTCGCCAAGCAGAGTTAGTGGCTGGGTTGATAGAGCTGCTCCTGAAGCGCCTGTGGAGAGGGAAATGCTGCTCCAGGAAAGAAACTGGACTTTATTTTGTGCTCTGGAGAGAAGCACCTTCTGTTGATCTTAGGAGGAAAAAACCCTACTCTGAACCTGGGGTAAGGCAGAAAAGACCAAGCCTGGACCATCCTACCAAGGACCACAAAGTTGTTTCATGGGTTGTTCATGATACACACAGGAGTTCACAGAAGAATGGAGTGGGTTGGGTTGGAAGGGACCTTAAAGCTCATCCAGTTCCACCCCCTGCCATGGGCAGGGACACCTTCCACTATGCCAGGCTGTTCCAAGCCCTGTCCAACCTGGCCTTGGAGACTTCCAGGGATGGGGCAGCCACAGCTTCTCTGGGCAACCTGTGCCAGGGTCTCACCACCCTCAAAGCCAATCATTCCTTCCCAATATCTCATCTAAACCTACTCTCTGGGAGTGTGAAACCTTGTCCTGTCCCTCCAGGCCCTTGTAAATGGTCTCTCTCCATCTTTCTTGCAGGCTCCTTTCAGGCACTGGAAGGCCACAATTAGGCCCCCCAAAGCCTTCTCTTTTCCAGGCTGAACAATCCCAGTTCTCTCAGCCTTTCCTCACAGCAGAGCTGCTCCATCCCTCTGCTCATCTTGATTCCCCCTCTAGACTGGCTCCAGCAGCTCCACGTCCTTCCTGTGCTGGGCCCCAGGGCTGGGGCAGCTCTGCAGGTGGGGTCTCACCTGAGCGGGGCAGAGGGACAGAATCCCCCCTCCCCTGCTGCCCACACTGGGGCGATCAGCCCAGCACAGGGAGGGTTTCAGGGCCAGGGCATGTTCAGCTCTCACCCACCAGCACCCCCAAATCCTTCTCCCAGGGCTGCTCTTGACAGTTGACATCTGGAAAGCCCTCTGAGCATCCCTGCTGCACAGACACCTGGCATTGCTACCTTTGAGTTCACAGGAGGATTTACAGTAATGTTTCTTTAATGCTGAAAGTGAGTTTCATTTTCATTGTGCTCAGCTGTGGAATTTATGGAGTGAGGTTTTTGCTCAAACACCTAAACAGCCATTTTCAAATATTTTCAAATAGCATTTTCAGGTGTGAATTTGTCCCTTCTCTCACCTGTTCCAAAATCCTCTTCCCCAGCTGGTTAAGTGTGGCAGATCACCAGCACATGGCAAATACTTTGGGAATGTCATAAAGTTCATTACACGGAGCCCATGAGTAGAGCAATGTTGCATGATGATAATTAAAATGTATATGTGTATATTGGGGATGCAGTTGGTTTTTAATCAAACATGATTACTGATTGGGAAAAGAAAAAGAATCCAAACAAATTATAGAATCACAGAGTGGTTTTGGTTGGAAGGGACCTGAAAGATCGTCTTGTTCCATAAGCAGGGACACCTTCCCCTAGATGAGTTTGCTCAAAGCCTCGTCCTCAAAGCCCATCCCCAAATGAAGTGAAACCAACAACGTTTGAACAAGGAGTGGTTTTAAGAATTCCCTTCTTTGGGATCTGTGCCTGTCATGTGCAGCTTTACCTGGGAGGAGACATTGATAGGATGTCTTTTGTCTCCTTGGGGTCTAGTAGAACCTGTTGGAGGGATGAAGGAGTTGTTGGAGCGGATAGGACTGATAAAGACACAGAAAATCAGAGATGGGCACTCTGAGGGTGTGATGTCCCCAGCCCTGTTTCCTCAAGAAACCAGAAAGACGTTAAAAAACCCTTTATTCCCTTGGCTCTTTTCTGCTTCACTTGTTCCAGCTCTTTTATAAACCACCATTCCCAAGTCTCACTGTCCAGCTTGTGCTCGCTCGGGGCTAAAACCCAGCCTGCAGCATCACCTTGGGGTTGGAGCACATTTCTCCTGGAGCAAATCTCCATTTATCAGCTGATCAGCCATCACTGGGGACACCAGTTGATCCCCTCTCATGCCAGAGCTTGGGAACAAGTCACTGCCTGAGAACTGCTGGGGCGTGAGGACCTCCGGGACACGCAGCTGCCGAGGCTGGACAGTGACAAACCTCTCCAGAGGGAAGCGGGACATCTCCTGCACAGCCTGCAAAATCCTGGAGGACTTGAGGACTGGGAATAGGAAACAACTCTTGGTCTGTTCCAGAACATGAACAAGGAAGAAAAGCCAGTTTGAGGCAACTGGCAACAAGTTCAAGGAGTCCCTTGGGGTGAAAATGTCTGGAAAGTGGAATTAGTAAGGATAACTAAGTGTTTTCCCTGTTCTTACTTTTCCTATAGGACCTTGCTAATGGCCAACAGTGGGGAGAAAATATGAGGTGAATCCTTATTTCACAGGATCATACAGGTTGGAAAAGAGCTCAGACATCACTGGCTCCAGCCTTTGACCACCTTGTCAACCAGACCAGAGCATTCCAGTGTCACTTCCAGTTGTTCCTTCAAGACCTGCAGGGATGGTGACTCCACCACCTCCTCGGGCAGCCCATCCCAACCGTTTTTGTAAAGAAATTCTTCCTGAAGTCCAAGAATTTGAACCGATCCAGCTGCTGCAATGCTCCTGGGGCACCCTGCTCCCCGGGAGGATGCACAGGACCAGCGTGGCCCACGGTGAGGAGAGGCTGGAGCAGCCCCCACGCTCCTGTCCCTGCAACCCACAACCCGTCGGGGTTTGCTTCGCAGCGACGTCTCTTCTTCTCCGTTGCAAGTTTTGCTTTGAAAGGCAGTTCTGGTGACTCTGATTTGTGGTGACAGCAACTTCAGTGGCATTTAAAGAAACTGGAAGGAAGATATAAATAAGCTTGAAGATTGCTTAATAAAGCAGTGGAAGAATTGTTCTTCCCTGTGAGGTTCCCAAACACAAAGCCAGGCGTGGGAATTAGTCTCGCCTTGGTTTAGCCATCTGGAAGTTGGACATCTTCCTTGTTCAAGCTGATCCTTCGGAGTTTCTCTGGAAGATTTGGAGAGGATGCCAGCACAACTGGGAGTCAATTCCTTTCCCTGTTTTAGGCATGTACTTTGGGGCAGTTTGAGCCATGCTGTGGAAATACCCATCGTTTTCCTTCTGACTGCACAGACAGTGCATGAGAAATTTAATACTGAGAGGGGTGAAATCAGGCGAGGGCAGCCCAAGCCAGCCAAAGTGAGAAGAGCCTTGTTCAGAGACAGAGATTTTGATTAGGTGACACTTTGAGTTTTGCTCCTTGGATTGCCGGAGAGCCAGGAATGCTGAGTTTGGTCTTTGGGAAGTGTCACAACATGCTCCTTGTGGCATCTCCTGTGGGAAACCCAGCCACAACCAGACACACCCAGCTCGTGCTCTGCTCCGGGGATGGGCAGTGCAGGACAGAGGGAATCCCCTGGAGGTCAAGCAAAGCTGCAGGACAGCGAGGACTCGTCAAAGGGAAGTGTGAGGAACTCAGTTCTCTGCTGGTTAGGCTGATCGGAAGGGGCACGAGGGATTCTGCGGCACAAATGCTCAGGTTGAATCTCGGAGAGGATAATAAGCTCTGGCATTTTTAGGGCAGAATGGAAAGAAGATTTAAAAAAAAAAAAAGAAAAAGAAGCTGAAACAGCAGCAAACAATAACTCTTGATCTAAATCTTACAGATCACTGTACGTGCAGTGGGGCAACTGTCCAGGTAAAGACTGCAAGACTCGGCCTGTTGAATGAGACCTACATTGACCCAAAAAGTTCCTAATTGTCCTTCTGCCTCCAGCAGAGATGGTGCAGCCTTGACTAATCACCTGGAACCTCCTGTAATATTTCACCTGGAAGAGAGGAAAGAATTCTGATTCCTCGGAGACATTCCCATTCCTGTCTTGTTGCCCAGAGAGGTTGTGGACTCTCCATTCCTGGAGATTTCCAATACCAGGCTGGATAGGGCTCTGAGTAACCTGGTCTAGTGGAAGGTGTCCCTGCCCATGGCAGAGAAGTTGGAACTGGATGATCTTTAAGGTCCCTTCCAACCTAAAACGTTCTGTGATTCTGTGATTCAATAAAGAGAGACTTAGTTCATAGACCTGAACACGAAGAGTAGTCCTGGGAATGGAAGGGGGAATGGTTTAAAAAACTAGAAGAGATTTAGTTTAGAGATTAGGAAGAAATTCTTCCCTGTGAGGGTGGGGAGGCCCTGGCACAGATTGCCCAGAGAAGCTGTGGCTGCCCCTTCCCTGGAAGTGTCCAAGGCCAGGCTGGATGGGGCTTGGAGCAACCTGGTCTAGTGGAAGGTGTCCCTGCCCATGGCAGGGGGGCTGGAACAAAATGATCTTTAAGATCCCTTCCAAACCAACGCATTCTAGGATTCAATGATCCTGCTGATCCTGCTTAGGACACATCAGGAAATCCCCCGCAAGAAATCTCTACATCAGGGAAAACACTTTTCTGACGAGAATAGCACTCATTGCACTTTCAAGTCAGCACTGCACGAGGTGCTGTGAGGATGCAGCGCGTCTGGAGCGTGGCTGTTCATTCATTAACATTCCAGGGAGAAGCCGCCGGTTCCACTCGCGCGAGCCGAGCAACTTTCCCTGCCCGGTGCGTGTGCGGCTCCCGGATGCCCGCAGGATCTGGTGCAGGATGGTGGGGCCAGCAGGAGGAAAGGCAGCAAACTCCTATTTTCAGGTGCTGTGGTAGTGTGGTGACACACCAGGGACAAGCACACCCCCCGTTCCTTGCCCTGAGGGTCTCACAGGGGATCCAACAGGGACGGCTCACGTGCGCTTTCGGGATGTCATGTACACCGCGGCTTCCAGCTCTTTGTCAACAGCTCTTTTATCACTCCTTGATTAAACAAAACATTTAAATCCTTACCCCTTATCATGTCTCGATCCTGAGACGTGTCTGTGTGGCAGGATATTCAAACCAGCTCTCGGTGCCGCTTGTTTCAAGGAGCACAGATGGGCTTCAGGTTAATTTTGGCTGTGATGTTTTGCTGAATCAGGATCTTCCACTGCAAAGGACAACCTCCTAGGAACAGAGAGGGCAGTGCAAGGAGACATCCCTTGTGGCGCAGGAAACGGAAGCTAACACTCTTTTTGCAGGAGGAAATGTGTGTGGAAGAACCTCACAGCTTCCTCCTGAGCCTTCAAGTCTACCTGTAATTGCTTAGTAGGGGTGGTGGTAGAAGGTGACTTGGGAGCTGGACCTCACCTCAGGGTCAAAGCCATGAGAGCCATTCAGCTTTGGGAGAGTTCTCAGTTGTTTTCAGTGTATTTTCCATCCCTGTAGTTCATTCATCCATCCAGGCTGTGCATTGGCCTCGATGCATCCACTCCTTGGATTTCTCCTGACAGATGGGGATGGATTCACCTCTGAGTTTCCCATCTAAAGCAGTTCAACCACAACTTGGGTCCCAACAGGTGAGTTGTGCCACAAACTCCTTTGGGGCCATTGCTGCTGGGAAGCAGAGTCATAGAATCATGGAATAGTTTGGGATAGAAAGGCCATTAAAGATCATCTTCTTACAACTCCCTGCCACAGGTGGGGACACCTTCCACTTTCCCATGTTGCTCCAAGCCCCATCCAACCCAGCCTTGAACACTTCCAAGGATGGGGCAGCCACAGCTTCTCTGGGCAACCTGTGCCAGGGCCTCAGCACCCTCTATTTCTTCCTAATGCTTCCCTCTCTCAGTTTGAAACCATTCCTGCCTGTCCTATCACTCCATGCCCTTGTCAAAAGTCCCTCTCCCTCTTTTTTATAAGTTCACTTTAATTACTGGAAGGTCACACTGAGGTCTCCCTTCCCAGGCTGAACAACCCCTGCTTTTTCCACCTGCTTTCCCAGGAGAAGTGCTCCAGCCCTCAGATCACCTTTGTGACCTCCTCTGCACCTATTTCCCGGGACCTCTCCTTTTTTCATCAGAGGAGCTTGGACGTGGCCCCAAAACCCTCTCCCCGAGCAGGCTGTATGGGCTCCGTGGGCAGCAACGATCGATGGCTCTCCCAGCCAGCACTGCACAGAGCCTGTTTTCCTTGGATCCCTGTGTGCTTTCCCCCAGAGCTGGGGGAATTGTGTTTGACGCTGTGAAGGCAGAGTAACAGCCCCCGTGGGACACCCTGAGCCTGCCCGGCGCTGCCTCCCGACGCCAGGGAGCTGCAATCCTGACCGGAGGCGATACCTTCATTTCCAGGTGCTTCTGCTCTTCCAGCTGTTTGCCTTCCACAATCACTCCTCACTGCTACGTGTGAAAACCTCCACTGCTGTGCAAAATGGCTGTGGGTCAGATGGGAGCGGATCCCCGGTGCTGGATTTCAGTGGAATATTTCACAGCTCTCTGCTTGCTGGGAAACATCCGCTTCTGCTCCAGCCGGTGCTGACCCGCAGGAATCACGCCTTTCACAGTCTCCTGAGGCAGAGCCTGGGCCCTGTAACCCAACATGCAGCTGCTCACGTGAAGGGCACTAATTCAGGGTCCCCTGTATCCCACAGTGAGCGTTTTTGTCTGAGCAGTGTTCACACTTTAGCTCGAAGCCCTTTACTCCAAGATGCTGCTTGTTTGTGCCCTCTTCTTCCCTCCAAACATCCCAAAAAAGAAATTCTTCCCTGTGAGGGTGAGGAGGCCCTGGCACAGGCTGCCCAGAGAAGCTGTGGCTGCCCCATCCCTGGAAGTGTCCAAGGCCAGGTCGGAGCAACCTGGGATAGTGGAAGGTGTCCCTGCCCATGGCAGGGATGTGGATTGAGATGGTCTTTAAGGTCTTCCAACCCAAACCATTCCATGATTCTGAGAACTCTGCAGTGCCTGGTTCATGCTGCAGTGTTGAAGAGTTGCCTTATTGCCACAATTCCTTTTTCTCTTCCATATGTTGGAAATTTTAGTCAGGATAGGACTGCACAGGTTCAGATTTCCATGATTTATCCATATGCAGATCACAATCCTTGTCCCCTATCAATGCACCCATCAGGGTGTTGTGTCTCCTCTCTGTTTTGCAGTAGAATCATAGAATATCCTGAGCTGGAAAGGACCCACAAGGATCATTAAATCCAGCTCTTGGCCCTGCACAGGACACCCCAAGCACTGATCACACCGTGGTTGGGCTTTCCACTGACATGGAAACCAATGTCTGGTCACGGGAGAGAGCCCGGTGTTCCAGTGTTTGCCGAGGATAGAATTATAGAATCACAGAAGAACAGGATGGTTTGGGTTGGAAGGACCTTAAAAATATCTCATTCCACCCCCTGCCATGGGCAGCGACACCTTCCACTAGCTCAAGTTGCTCCAACCTGGCCTTGGACACTTCCAGGGATGGGGAGTCCACACCATCTCTGGGCATCTCTGAGGGCTTCATCACTCCTCACCGCTGAGCTGGGCAAAGTGTCACCTGCAGTCTCCCAGGATATTTCAGACTCCATTGCCTTAGTGCCCTGTGGTGCTTTGCCGCCGTTCCAGGCCGGGGTTTGCTCTCCTGAGCCGCAGAGATTTCCCGGTGCGGCAGCACCGCGACTGCAGCACGCTCCTCACACCCAGCCCCTTCCGTGAGCTCCCCAGCTCCCGCTCGGGGATTGCCATTCCCGCTTAGACCACCGGCTCATCAAACCCTCCTTCCTGCCTCCGGCCATGGCCAAACCTGGGGCTCCCGAGGCTGCCTCCACCGCGCTCCAGAGTGAGTGCACGGCTCGGGGTGTGCGGGTGGAAAAGCTCTTCCCTGGCTGCCGCCGAAGATCCACTTATGCGCTGGAGCATGAGATTTGATTACCTTTATTACAGGATCTTCGCATGCGGAGCTGCAAATGTTCGTGGTCATGCAATTATCCAGTCACAGCAGTTGACTCAGTGACCTTCCTTGGCAGTGAAGTCCATAAATTGGCTTTACACAGTGGAGGGACCTCTGATTTCCTGCTCCTCCACTAAACTTCACCGAGTGACATCCAGTGACTTATACGGGGCAGGGGTAAACGGAGAGTTTCAGGCCTGTTGTTTCCTTCTCTTTTTTTCATTGGAATTTCCTCAAACTCTTCTGTTGTCTTTACAAAACACTTTTGGATTTTTGACCATTTTCTTTCCTGAAACAAGATAAACTTGTGTGGCTCTTCAGGGTGTTCTGACACCCTGGAGCAAAGGTGAATATCACTCGTGAAATGTCCAAAACATCCTTTGGCTTCTCTGGGCAAAAATCTCAAGTATGTTTGGGAAAATACAAAAATCATCATGGAATCCTAGGATGGTTTGGGTTGGAAGGGACTGTAAAGCTCATCCCATTCCACCCTCCTGCCATGGGCAGGGACAACTTCCACTATCCCAGGTTGCTTCAAGCCCCGTCCAACCTGGCCTTGGACACTTCCAGGGAAGGGGCAGCCACAGCTTCTCTGGGCAACCTGTGCCAGGGCCTCCCCACCCTCACAGGGAAGAATTCCTTCCCAATATCCCATCTAACCCTGCCCTCTGGCAGTCGGAAGCCATTCCCCCTTGTCCTGCCACCGCAGACCCTTGTCCCAAGTCCCTCTCCAGCTCCACATCCTTCTGATATTGTGTCCCAGGGCTGGGGCAGCTCTGCAGGTGAGGTCTCACCTGAGCGGGGCAGAGGGGCAGAATTCCCCCCTTCCCTGCTGCCCATGCTGGGGAACCAGCCCAGGACAGGATCATGGCCCTGTCATGTCCAGCTCTCACCCACCAGTACCCCCAAATCCTTCTCCCCAGGGCTGTTCTCGATCCATTCTCCTCCCAGCCTGTTCTTGTGCTCAGGATTGCCTCGACCAAAGCGCAGGAGCTTGCAGTTGGCCTTGTTAAACTTCCTGATGTTCACATGGACCCACCTCTCCAGCCTGTCCAGGTCCCTCTGGATGGCAAAAGGCAAGAAGGAAAGTCATTTCAAGGGGTGACACCATCTGAGACCCAGCAGAAGAGGGGAGATGACGATTTCACCCCTTTAAATTTCAGGGGAATTTCAAAGACAAGAAGAAACTCAGCGATTCCGAGTCTAATTTGGCCGGAGCTCCTCACATTTCTCAGTGGAAATGCACCAGGTATCACAAGAAACAGGAGAAACAGCTACTCAGGGAGAAGGAAAAACCCTTACTTTTAGGGAAAACGATGCCACAAAATAACATTTAGCATCTCTTCCAGCACATGCTGCTGCAGCCTGGAGTGCAAGGAGCCGTAAAAGTGACTAAAGCAAGAGTCTCCGGAGCGGATTGCTCAAGTGAAAGGAAGCCGGGATGAAATGCCAGCCAGCCCCGTCGGTCCCTCAGCCAGCGCTGCTCAGAAATGCCTGATGCTTTCTGACTGGATGGCCAGGCCTGGAGTGATTACTCAGTTCCAGCATTTTCGCTTGTAAAGTGAAAAAGAGGCTTCTTATCTTTGCGTGAGTTACAAGTTGGCCTCGTATTTTATGAGCTGACACTGCTGGTGAAGGTCTTTGCTTCGGGTTTGCTCCGCTCCCGGTCCCAGTGGCCACGTGGCCACTGTCCTACTCCACCATACTGGAATTAAAATCCCTGGGGATATGGCTATAACTGGGAATGAAACTACTCAGGGCATAGATAATCACCCCTGCCGCTAAACTGCTTGTTTCAGCTCAGGTGGAACACTGCCTGGAGTAACCTGGGAAGCTCAGGAGTTAATATGGACAAGAGATCATTCCCAATGGACCATCTGGAGGGATCATCCTGTTTGATAGGCTGAAAAAGTTTAATAGCAGATCCAGCCTGAGTGGCCACTCTGTCTTGGCTTTGGTTCACGCACGAGACCGTGTTTAAATTGTAAATCTCTTCAAAGGTTTCTAAATCTCTGGAGAGAGTCTGGTGAGGGTGCCCTGGTCCTACACAGCAGCTATGACTGGGGTCATTAATCACATTTAGGGACTGGAGGCCTAAATCCACCCTTAAAGGATATAGCAGGAGCTGGGTGTCCTGGGTGTCTGACTGGTGGCTGGTCCAGGTCAAGCTCACGGCAAAAATGCTGCAAGAGGCTTTCCAAGGATTCTGGAAGGGCTGTTTGGCCTCATGTTGGGCTGGGAGTTGCCCTGAGACCTGTGGTGTGTGACTCTTCCCTTCCAGTGACGCCCCAGACCAGGCGGTTTCCCAGGACTATCTCTAAATCCTCCTGGTCATACAGCCATTGGACAAATTGCTTTTATTCCCTGACATAATTCCCCCCTCCATCTTTTCCCTCTTTAATTCACAGGTCTTGGGTGGTGGGAGCTGAAAGATTGGCCTCCAAAACTTTGGGATTCCCTACACCAGGGGGCCACCCCACATTCCAGCTGAAAAGCAGAACTTATTTTTTGGCAACAGCATCACTTTGCCTCTTTCTCACCTTTCCATGCAGCCCACAAGTCCTTCCCTCCTACCAGACCACCGTTTCCCGAGGGGAATCACAGTCACCAACCCCCAAGATATTCTAAAACCCGGCATTGCTAAGCCATTCCCTATTTCTCCATCCCCCACAAGCTTTCCTCCTCTAATATTCAAGGAGCCACAGCTTAGGAGCCCCAGCTTAGCACCACCTCCTCTAATAGCATAAGTCCTGGATGAATCCCCTTGATTTTAGGGCATGGATGAATCCCCTTGATTTTAGTTGCTGGAATTCCTTGCCTTGTTCCAAGTGCTTGGATCTTTTCTGTTATTTCTGTGCTGGATACTCAGAGCATGGGAAGATGTGTGATTATTGAGATTTTTAGAGTCAGCATTTGCTTAGAGATAAGAAAGCAGGGATGCAGCAGAGGGGTGTGTATCACACATCCTCAGGAGGCAAAAACTGAGTAACAAGTTAAAGTAATCATGATAAAAAGTTCCCTTTGAAAAAGAAATCAGAATTCTTACTGTTTGGGGCAGATATTCCCGGTATTGGTCAGCTTGATCCTCCTCCCATTCCAGGATCCTCCTCCTGTGCTTTGGGACAGTCACTTTATTTGTATTTGGTGCTTTTTTGGGGGCTAGGTTAAAGGTCACAGCTTGGTCAGAGGTGGCAGGGAGGACAAAGAATGGAGATGTAGAGCTGACAGGCATGTGGGGGTGGAAAATCCTGGAAGCAACGGATATGTTGGCTCTGATTTTATTTGGGTTTTGTCAGGCTGATTAGAAAGTGCTGCACACTCACGCATTGGCAGATCCCAAACATCGTGGTGGTGGCTTGCTGGGTGAAATCAGTACAGGATTGGAGGGAGGGGTGTGCACTGGGATATCCTGGAAAGATGGGACAGGGTGCAAAAGGGATGCAGGACTGGGGATTGTCTTTGGCCAGGTAACACAGGCCATTTCCCTTTGTCCACCATGGGGTGAATTCCTCACTCCTTCCTGCCCGAGGAAAGGAGATGAGCAGACTGGGTGCACAAAAGGGAAGGAAAAACAGACGAGGCATCCATAAGAGATGCTCTGGAGTGGGGGCATAGCAGTGGTCCCAGCAGGAAGCCATTTATTCTCGGGATACTCACAAAGGGGCTTTGCCCAAGACATGTTTAAGCAGCTTATGGCCATTAGACAAATGTTTAATCTGCAGGAAAGTGGGCCACGAGGCACGCAGGTGCTGGGATGCGTTCTGAGCCACGGAGCAGCTGGATCTGGGAAAGAGAGCAAAGGAGGGGACCCCGGGAACAGGGAACCAGAGGAGCGCAGGACTCAGTGTGGGGTTTGCACCTCAGGGCTTGGCAGAGCAGCTGTGGCCACTGCAAATGCCCAAAGGGTTGCTGTAGGAAGGCAAAAGGAGCCCATGAAACCATCTGAGTGCAAAGACACCCCAAAAAGGCTGCCCCAAGTCCAGTGGCACCTTTTCCACCCGTGTGTGACCTGTGCAGGACCCGAGGCAGCCAGGTGGAAGGTGGCTGGAATAAACCTCTCCAGATGTGCAGCCACCGCCGAAGGGCACGGAAAGCCAGACAGAAAATCAGCTCATTCCCAGATCTGATCCCAGTTTGCCCTAAATAAAGACGCGGATCGGTCCGCGGGGGGCACGGGCAGAGCGGGAATAACTTCGGTCTGCGCTTCTCCAGGAGCGAGGCTGGAGCTGGCATCCCTCGGGTCCGGGAACAGCGTTTCCCAGGCAGGTGCCGTTGTTTTGCAGTTATCCAAGAGGTGGCAGCCTTCCCTAAATCTTCTCCTGGGCTCTGACCGCGGGATTCGCGTTTCGCCTCGATCGCCGGCACCGCGGCTGGCGCAGCCCGTGGGACGCGGAGCTCACAGGCTGCCAAAAGCCGCCCTTCCAGCCGTGCTGCCTGGATTTTCCTAGTGCTGCTCCCTGCCTGGAGAGGCGGTCATGGAGAAGGGATTTTCTCGTGGTTGCACATCACCCAAGTTGCCTTCTTGCGGGCAGCCCCAGCTGCTCCTGTGGCATGCTCACCATCCATGGTGCCTGGAGCAGCTTCTGTGGGAGGGGGTGGTTGGATTGGGAACTCCAGGGGGAAGTGTAGGAGCCAGCAATACCCTGGCCTGAGCTTTCGGATCTCCAGGGTCTCTTCCCAAATTGAGATGGTGGGATGAGCTCTCCTTCCCTGTGCCTTGGCTGTGTGACAGAGCCACTGGTCACCCACCCACGAAATCCCAGTGTGTCCCCTCAACAGATCACAGAGCCACAGAATGGTTGGGTTGGAAGAGACCTTAAAAACCATCCTGTTCCACCCCTTCCATGGGCAGAGACACCTTCCACTATCCCAGGTTGCTCCAAGTCCCATCCAGCCTGGTCTTGGACACTCCCAGGGATGGGGCAGCCACAGCTTCTCTGGGCAACCTTACAGATTCCCACCTTCCTTCCCAGAGATTTTCCTCTGCCTCAGTTTTCTTTCCAGGAGCTTGTCAGGATCAGAAATGAGGTTCCCTTTCACGCACCCATCTCATACATCTCTGTTCTCCAGACTTTGGAAGTAGAAAATGGGAATGCAAATGTAAATTCCATTCTTTTCCAAGCATCCCTTTTATCAGTTCACCCTTCTCTCCACATCATGTTTGCAGCCCCTGGAAAACAACAGACCCTAAACAACAAACACAAACCAACACCCTCGGCTCTGTTCCCCCACCTCTGTTTCCCTGAGCCCGCCAGTCCTAGAGAAATAAGTCACACAGTGAATTCCTGGCTCTGTTCCCGTGGCCTTGGACATGCTGGAGACAACTATTCCAGTCCATTAAGCAGTGCCAGGGCCTGTTTGCTGGGCCTGAGGCCAACTGGCACTACCTGGCCGTGCCCAGACTGTCACTGGGGTGTGAGCAACCCCCCCATCCCTCCACCATCCCTGTTCCTTACTGGTTTGGACAACACCTTTGCTCGTGTCCCCACGTGGCACTTGGACTGACACCCTCATGCAAGTTAGACCTTCAATAGGCTCTGTTCATCCCTGTGGACCCCAACCTCCCTAAAAAGGTGAAATTGTCACTATCCACAGTGTTTCTCTGTCTTTCTCAGATAAAACTCTGGTGATTTGTTTTTGATTTCAGGTTTTTAAATCCTTTCCCTTCACTGTGCATCAAAACTGAGAGAACCATGATTTCCTCCCCCTCAAAGAGAGACAGGGGAGCCCTTTCCTCTGGGCTTGGGACAACTCCCTGTGCCTTGTAGGAGGTGACATCGGAGTCCACAGGTGAGGACATTGATGGGAATGGATGGAAAAATTGGCCTCAAACATCTGCAGAAAAAATTTCCTGAGCCATGGTGAGCTCCTCTCCAGGAAACCCACCCAGCATCCCTCAGGACCGAGGTGTAGGGGCAGCACCGCCTCTGCAGCAAGGATTTCCAGCTGGTCCTTCTGGAGACATTGCTGGAAAAGGAGGGAAGTCACAGCGATGAATGGGGACTGGGATCAGCAAGGCATCAAGGCATGAAGCTGTTTTGGGTTGGTTTATGCTTTGTTTTCCAAGGAAATGGTGAGCAAAGAAAAGCCTGAGGTCATGGAATCACAGACTGATTTGAGTTGGAAGGGACCTTAAAGCTCATCTCGTTCCAACCTCTTCCATGGATAGGGACACCTTCTACTAGACCAGAAGCCATGGTTGTTCCCAAAATATTGACAGTGCATGGAGGCGAGGGTTGGAGCCCCTCTGCTCTGGAGCCAGGCTGGGAGAGCTGGGGCTGTTCACCAGGAGAAGAGAAGGCTCCAGGGAGACCTCAGAGCCCATTCCAGTGCCTAAAGGGGCTCCAGGAGAGCTGGAGAGGGACTTGGGACAAGGGCCTGGAGGGACAGGACAAGGGGGAATGGCTTCAAACTGACAGGGTTTCCATTTGAGCATGTCATCCCCATGAACAAGAACCTCTCTGGCAAGGCTGACCAGATGTTTCCTGGTCCTCTGCACACAGCTTTTTGAAAGACAATGAACCACAGAGCACATTCCAGGGTGAGGACTGGTCTTTTTTACTGAAAGGATCAAACTCCATTTTCATGAGGAAAAAAAAACAAAGAAGGAAGAAACAAAGAAAAAACAAAGATTCTTCCAAACAGGAAGAAACTACTGCAAACATCAGTTTTCCTCCTCCTCTCTACTTCCTTTTCCTGTGTGCCAGGCAGCAGTGCATCCTCCCGCAGTCCTCAGCCTGCTCCTCCCTCTCTCCTTTGCCGCAGGTCCTGGAGCAATGCCCTCTGCAGCTCCTCCTTGGCTGGCTCTTGGCTGTGGAAAGAAAGGAAGATCTACATCTACACCGACTGATTCCTCATGGTCACCAGCGTGGGCCAGTGACCGTGATGGGACCCAGTTCCCATGGAGACCCCCAGGTGTTGGATGGGGTGATTCTGGAGCTGAACTCCGCTCCAAAAGTCTTGGGAGCCAAACCCAACATAATTCTCCATGCGAGACCCACCCATGCCTACTTCCCTGGAAAACTCTTTCGTAGAATCCCAGAATGATTTGGGTTGAAAGGGACCTTAAACTTGCCCAGTTCCACCCCCTCCCATGGGCAGGGACACCTTCCACTAGACCAGGTTGCTCCAAGCCCCATCCAACCTGGCCTTGGACACTTCCTTGAACACTTTCACCCTACTTCCTTTACGGTTCACTGTTATCTCTCATTCTGCTCCACACAATTTTCCACCTTACCTGGGGTGGCCATCAAGGCCATTAGGAAAACAGCAAAGACAACATAGATGATCCTCATGGCTGGGTATCCACCAGGATCACAGCAGCTCTGGGATGCAGCCCTGCAGGGAGATCTTGGATCAGCTGCTCAAAAAAAAGGCAGGAGACCCTGATATTTATAGACATTTCCTGACGGAGGAGACAGCGTCAGGGAGGAGCGTGGTGTGCAAGGACACGGTGTTTGCAGCTTAATGGGATCTTGTGTCACTCCAACCCAGTGGCCATCTGACAATGGCACGTCCACTCTCTGCCCATTTGGCTCTTTGAGGGCCTCTCCAGCAGCCTGTGCAGGCGTCTCTCCCATGGGAATTGGGCTCCTCCCAGTCTGGCTGCCAAAGCCTTTAGCACAGGCAGCTGGGACTGTCCCCCTGGGCAGGGGACTCGGTGCTGGCTTGTAGGAATGGTTGTGGGGGTCAGGGTTAAAGCAATGAGTTTGAGACTCCTTTTTCTCCCTTTCCAAAACAGAGGCCTGAGAGGACTGGTACTTCCCCAGGCAATCCCACCCTGGCATTCCCAGGTGCATGTCAAGATCCACACCCTGTACCGGGGTCCCAAATGCTGTGGCAATGGACATGCAAGTTGTTATCAAGTTGAAATATCTTCTCTATTAAAAAAAAAACCTCTGGCTGCCTAAAGGTACCTTTATACATAAATAAATAGAATATAGCAAAGTACCAAGGGCAGAGGTGATCAGGGTCGCTCATGTCTCTACTGCCCACCCAAAGCTGGGAAGAATCACAGGATCACAGAATGGTTTGGGTTGGAAGGGACCCCAAAGCTCATCTATTTCCAAGTCCTTGCCCAGGGACAGTTTTCACTAGAGCAGGTTATGGCAGAAGGAAAAGAAGTCCTGGCATTTACATTTATATGAGACTGTGATGGATGTGTTCCTTCCCTCATTTCCCTCTCCCTTGTGGAGAAGCAAAGAAATTCCTCAGCACCTCCCGTCCAAGAAGAGGCTGAACCCAAGCAGAGGCACTGCAGGTTGCGTTCCTGGCAAGGAATGAATGTTTGAGCCTGAACAATATTGGCACTGCACGATGCCATTCCCTGTGGGATGGCCTGACAGCAGCCTGGGGCTGCCTGCCCTGGGGGGAAAAACACTGGAAAAGCTCTTGCTCCAAGTGTATCCACGTGGAGGGACTGGGAAGAAGGGATCCCTCCCACTATGACCTTTACATCCAGCTGGATATCACATCTCCAAGATGCAGGACAGGTCCCAGGCCCTGTGGATTTGCAGTTGTTCTCTGTCTCTGCGCTGAGTGCATCCAATGCACCCCGAGGTAAAAGCAGGAGAGAAGCAGAGCAGAAGATAAAGCAGAGGATTCAACTGCCCCAAATTTTCCCAGTGTTCCCCTCTAGCTGCCCTCTCTCCAGAAGGGAAATGATCCCTCAGTCCCTATAGCTCTTCTGGCCCCTGACTCATCTACAAACTCCAGCTGGCTCCAAGTTGGACCTGCCATTGGATAAGGCTGAGCCCATCAGTGTCAGTGGCAGCACCTCTGGGATAACAGAGGTAAGAAAAGGGGGGAAAAATGCACAACGGGACATGGAGAGAGGAGTGAGGATATGTGAGAACAACCCTGCAGACCCCCAGGCAGCGAGGAAGGAGAGGCAGGAGTTGCTCCAGAGTAGAGATTCCCAGCCCAGGGTGCCTGAGATTCCCAGCCCCTGCAGCCCGTGGGGGTCCAGGGGGGTGCAGAGATCCACCTGCAGCCCCTGGAGACCCCACGCTGGAGCAGGGGGATGCCTGAAGGAGGCTGTGACCCTGTGGGAAACCCGTGCTGGAGCAGGGCCCTGGCAGGACCTGTGACTCCGTGGGGGACCAATGTGGAGCAGCCTATTCCTGAGGGACTGACCCCATGGAAAGAAACCTACACTGGATCAGGGGAAGAGTGCGAGGGGCCCAGCCCCTGAGGAAGAAGGAGCAGCAGAGACAACGTGTGAGGAACTGCCCACAGCCCCCATTCCCCAGAAACCACACCCCACACACCAGAGTTACATCTCCCTTTTTTATTTGTTTCATTTATTGAGAGGAGGGGATGGCGGTTGGGCCAGACAGCTGGGAATCTGTTCCCAAAGCCATTGTGGTGCCTCCTCCTCCCCAGGTGCTCCCTTCTCAGCTCCTATTTGCCCTTCCAGGTGGTTGGGATGCAGCAGGAGCCCTTGCAGTCAGCAGAGGTGTATGTCATGTCCGTCAGGCGGCACTTCGGGGAGCAGTACCCCACACCAGCACAGGACTTGATGAAATTCCCATGGCCTGCAAGAGGGGATGGAGAGTGATTTGGTCAGGATAGGTGCCTCTGCTTCCCATTTCCATCCCCTCCCAGTGGCAGTGGTCCGCAGGATCAGGCTCTGCTGCCCCACATTCCCAACGCTCCTGCCCAAGCCCAGCCCCAAAGCTGGAAGGGACCTCAAAGGACACAATTCTGAGCAGGTCCTTGTGCACCTCCCTCCCCTCATCTGTGGAAAAGATGCTCCCAAGTGAAGCAGATCCATTTCCCTCACGAGAAACACCCCAAAAGCAAAGTCCCTAAAGATATTCCCCTGTGCACGTGGGTGTTTCCTTGTCTTGTACCGCTCCTGAAAGGATCAGGGTTCTCAGAGCAAAGCAGCAAAAGCCACATCAAGGATGCTGCAAAGGTCTTAAAATTGGCCCCACAGCAGCCTGGCACCAAATATTCACCTTTAAAAGGTTAAAAGTGACCCAAGGGAAAGACTTGGCCCGGGTGGGTGAGGATGGATATCTGAGGTGGGTTCCTAATGCCTGTTGGGGAGATCTCAGCCCTAAATCCCCTCTTTATTCCTGTAGAGGGACCAGAGAGCTTTAGAGTTCCAGAAACAGGGAACAGCAGCAAGAGTTGTGTCACATCAATAAATCAAACATAGGATCATGGACTCATGGAATGGTGTGGGTTGGAAGAGACCTTAAAGATCATTCTGTTTCAACCCCCTGCCATGGGCAGGGACACCTTCCACTACCCCATGTTGCTCCAAGCCCCATCCAACCTGGCCTTGGACACTTCCAGGGATGGGGCAGCCACAGCCTCTCTGGGCAACCTGTGCCAGGGCCTCACCACCCTCACAGGGAAGAATTCCTTCCTAATATCCAAACTAAATCTACCCCTTTTCAGCTTAAAACCATTAAACACACCCAGGACTGAGCCTTGATGGAGACACTGAGTTGCCAGAAGAGTCCCCTCCAGCACTATAAAACTCCCCGAACCCCCAGGAGAAGTGGCCATGTCCAGACTCTTGTTTGGAATTGTCTGTCCTGGGCTCACTCCCAAACTGAAATTTTGACCTCAATTATTCCTACACAAAATCCCCCTGGGGTAGTTCTTATTTTATTGTCCCTTGAAAGAAGCCACTGAAGCACCTGCCCAGGTTATAGCAGCCACCTCAGGGGGTGAGAACTGAGCTCAAGTTACTTTAGAAGGATCCCAACTTCAATAAATCTCATCCCACCCCGTTTTCCATCTTACCTGGAGCGGCCAGGGAGAAGAGGAGGAAAACAGCGAAGACCAGGCAGAGGAACTTCATGGCTGGAGTCGAGCTGGGACCTCAGCAAGGCTGGAGAGAGGAGAGTGGAGCCCTCGGAGGGAGGAGGTGATGTGCAGGCAGGCTGGAGCTCCTGCTTTTTATAGAGCCTTTCCCTGCGGAGCAGAGGATGCCGGGCCGACGCGGGAATCCATCCAAGCCGAGCTCCTTGGGGCTGCACGTGCGGGGATGGCACAAGAATTCCCCACCTCCCCTCCCCAGATGGGGTTGCCCAACATCAGATAGGATCCCAGCGCTGATGGGAACACAAAGGAACAGGGGCTGTCCGTATCTGGGTCCGTGGGACGGGGCTGGCGGGTCAGAGGGACCTGATGGGGATCTGTGGGTGCAGCCATGAGGGGAGAACAGATCTGTATCAAGGGCTCCAGCCCTTTCCCGGCCTCTGGCAGGGATGCAGCGGGATGCAGCGGGGCCAGATGCACTGATAACTCTCCCTCCATTGTCCAGGCTGACCGCCCCGTGGGACTGATGGCCTGGAAAGGATCCCTGTTCCCGCCTCTGAACCGTGTCTGCAAATCCCTCAGATAAATTCGAACACCACGTTCAGGAGGTCCCTTTGGCTGTCCCCTCTGATGGGTGGGGGGGAGCTCTGGGGCTGGCGGCTCCCAGGAGCCTGGAGGAGGCACTTTGATCATCCCCTCATCCTCACAGACCCTCCAGACAGTCCCGGGGTTTCCAACGAGAGCCGAGCCCTGCGAGGGATCTTTCCCAACCCCCAGCTCACTGGGCTGTTTAATAACTTGATAAACAGCCAGGAAAGGGAAGAGGCTGGAGGGGCAAGGAGCTGCTGCAGAATTACCCAATACCAGCAAACCTAAATCCTCGAAGCAGATGAATCTTAGAACATCACAGGGCAGCAAAACGGCAGATGCTGAAATCAGTGAGAATTTGGAAAAATGTAAAATCTCTGTACAAACGGTGGGTGGGAGTTACCTAAAGCCGGGTAGGAAGGAGGTTTGGGAGTGCTGCATCACCCCGAGGGGGGTGCACTGCTCATCTCCCCATCCCTGGTAGTTTATGGGAGGGAAAGAAGAGGTTAAAAGAAAGGTGGCAGAGCTGGGGACTTGTTCTCATAAAATTAAATCCACTGGCACTCGTCAGCTCGGGGGAGAAACACTCAATGGAGGTGTATTACAAGCTGCAAACATTTTTAGAGGCCTGAGGAGGACAGAACCACAGTTCTGCAATTTTCATAGGCCAAGAAATAGGTGGGGTATGGAAGTAAATAATATATTTATCATAAAAGTAAATTAAAAAAAAGGTCCACTTTCACACTGAGCACAGATGAAATGTGGAACTTGAACAAGAAATGCAAGAAGTTAAAACACACTGAAAGGACAAATGTGTTGAAAAAGCAGTTTATAAATTAATGTAGCAGGTGCAAATTTAAAAATTAGGTATAAAACCTTCTTGAGGAATTCGCCAAAATTGATGTCACTGGAAGGTGGGGAGTTTTAGTGAGTGAAAATTCATCTTCCTGGGCTCCTTCCCAGGCTCCTGATTCTGTCTGCCCCAGACTCTTCCCCGGGACTTGGCTCAGCTTTGTGTTCCTGCACTGACCCCTGTCCCCAAGTGCCACATCCACACGGCTTTTAAACCCCTCCAGGGATGGGGACTCCAGCACTGCCCTGGGCAGCCAATTCCAATGCCTGACCACAGTTTGGGTGAATAAATTGTTCCCAATATCCAACCTAAACCTCCCCTGGTGCAACTTGAGGCCGTTCCCTCTCATCCTGTCCCTTGTTCCCTGGGAGCAGAGCCCGACCCCCCTGGCTGCCCCCTCCTGTCAGCGAGTTTGGAGAGCCACAAGGTCCCCCCTGAGCCTCCTTTGCTCCAGGATGAGCCCCCCCAGCTCCCTCAGCCTCTCCTGGTGCTCCAGCCCCTTCCCAGCTCCGTTCCCTTCCCTGGACACACTCCAGCCCCTCCATGTCCCTCTTGTCCTGATGGTCCCAGAGCTCCCCCAGCACTGGAGGTGCCCCAGCAGTGCCAGCACAGGGGACGGGCACTGCCCTGG
Source organism: Ptilonorhynchus violaceus (assembly GCA_013397565.1). NCBI lineage: Eukaryota > Metazoa > Chordata > Aves > Passeriformes > Ptilonorhynchidae > Ptilonorhynchus > Ptilonorhynchus violaceus. The sequence continues at coordinate 229,095 of VZRJ01010789.1, read as the reverse complement.
CCCTGCTTTGTGACCTGGAGCCATTTTCTGAGCTCCCCTGAGCCCCTTCCCTGCTTCCCTGGAGCGTGGAGCACACGCCTGGATGGATGGATGGATGGGTGCAGTCACCCAGGGCTGTGCCGGGCCGTGGGTACAGCCTGTGTTTTCCAAACTCAGCTTTTGTTTGCACTTGCAGGACAATTGGTGCTGCTTTCCCGACACCCTGACTCGGCTCTTTGGTGCCTGCCTTGATCTGCTGCCACACAAATCATCCCTGCAGAACTGCCAGAAACTGCCAGAAACTCCTTGTTCTGCGTTCTCCAGCTCATTATCCTTGTCTGTATAGACAAGGCAGCTTCCCCTATTACTTAATTATATTTTTTTCATTATTTTTTAGCATGAGGAGGTCCACTGGAATGCTAGCCCTGTCCCCTGATGCTTTGCAGTCCCTTTTGACTTCTTATTTGTGAATTTTGTGAGCATTTTCTGCCAGAAAACCATGAAAATTATTAGGCAGGGTAGCATTGGAATCACAACAGATTTCTGATCAGATGTGGTGTGGCAATTCATTTCCTGGGCTTCATTCACATATTTGCCTACATCCCTTTTAATCAGCATCATGGTCGTTTTTGAAAGATTTCAGGCAAAACACCCAAATAGGTCTTGGGTCAAATCAATGTGATGAAAATCAGGCCAAGTGCAGGCTCCTTCCTGTGGGTTGGGGCAGCCCCTGGGATCAATCCAGGCTGGGGGTGAGCAGATGGAGCCCTGGGGAGAAGGATTTGGGGGTGCTGGTGGGTGAGAGCTGGACATGCCCCAGCCCTGAATCCCCTGTGCCCTGGGCTGACCCCCAGCGTGGGCAGCAGGGGAGGGGGGGATTCTGCCCCTCTGCCCTGCTCAGGTGAGACCCCACCTGCAGAGCTGCCCCAGCCCTGGGGCCAGTCCTGTTTAATATTGGTAGCAATGATCTGGATGAGGGGATCAACTGCCCCCTCAGTAAGTTTGCAGATCAAGATGTGCAGGAGAGCAGGAAGGCTCTGCAGAGGGATTTGGACAGTCTGGATCCATGGGCAAAGACCAATTGCATGAGGTTCAACAAGGCCCAGTGCTGGGTCCTGCCCTTGGGTCACAACAACCCCTGCAGCTCCACAGGCTGGGGAAGAGCAGCTGGAAAGCTGGAAAAGGACCTGGGGGTGCTGGTGAGCATGAGCCAGGTGTGCCCAGGTGGGCAAGAGGCCAATGGCCCCTGGGCTGTCCCAGCTCTGGGGTGGCAGCAGGGCCAGGGCAGTGCCCGTCCCCTGTGCTGGCACTGCTGGGGCACCTCCAGTGCTGGGGCAGCTCTGGGACCCTCCTGACAGGAGAGACCTGGAGGGGCTGGAGCGTGTCCAGGGAAGGGAAC
>VZRJ01010789.1:206830-227269 GCA_013397565.1 Ptilonorhynchus violaceus | reverse complement strand
CCCATCCCTGGAAGTGTCCAAGGCCAGGTTGGACGGGGCTTGGAGCAGCCTGGGATAGTGGAAGGTGTCCCTGCCCACGGCAGGGGGGTGGAACAAGATGAGCTTTAAAGTCAATTCCCACCCAAACCATTCTGTGATTCTCTTCCACGATTCCATGAGCCGCAGTGCCAGAGCCCCGGTCAGGCTTGGATGCTCCATAAAACTCTTCCTATCATGGATCTGATACCCCATTGTGTCCATTGTGTCCATGCCTTGCAGACAGTGCCCAGAGCTTATCAGGATCACTCCCAGACTGATTCCCACCCCTCTAGAAGCAGCTCCAGCACAGCCGTGCCCATCAGCCGGATCCGGAGAGCGGGAACGGCCCCGCCGTGCCCATGGAGCTCGGCCCCGGCTGCCCGGTGCCTTTGTGAGCGGGGCCAGCGGGTCAGGGTGACCCTGCACGGGCTGGAGAGCAAACAGCAGCTCCTGGGAGATGCCTTTGCCCGGGTTTCTCCTCCGGCCGTGCCGCCCGTGGCCGGAGCCCCTCTATAAAGCCTCGGCCCCGGGCACCTCGGGCAGGCTTTTGTCCCCGGGTGCCGAGATCCCCCCGGCCTGCAGCCATGAGGGTGCTCTGCGTGCTCTTTGCCGTGCTCCTGCTGTCCTCCCTGGCCGCCCCAGGTAAGACAGGAGTGGGGGGAGGTGGAGGAAGCGGGGGCACCTCTCTCCTCTCCAGCCTCGGGGTCAGGGAGGGGGTTCGTCCCACTGGCGCCGGAGGTCCCTGCCGGCAGCTCTGGCTGGTCATTTACCCAGCCTGTGGACACGGTGGATTTGGGATGGGATGAATTCCACACTGCAAAGGGATCCAACACGTGTAGAGGGATGGCTTGGAAGTGTCCAGTTGCCCCCTAACTCAATAGGGACAGAAAAAATGCGTCCTATCCTAAGTGGGTCTAACCCCCAGTGCATCAGTACCACCCCAGAGCCAGCAAGGAGACAACTCCTGGGGCTCTGCCCTCCTACAAATCCCTAATTTCCTCTCCAACCCCCTTCTGTCTCCCTCCCCCTGCAGGGTACGGGCAGCCCAAGGGCTTTTGCGAAGGGTACTGCTCCCACGCGTGCGAGGAGACCGAGGAGTGGTCCTTCAGCCCGTCCTGCGAGGAGCTGCACTGCTGCATCCCCTCTCCCAAGAAGGGGAAGTGACTCTGGAGCAGCACCGGCCCCGGAGCTGCCGTGTCCGGGGGTGACCCGGGCGGTGCTCGGGGTTTGAAGTAAAGACGGGCAGATGAGATGATCTCTGTGTGCCGTGAGCTTCCTTCGCCCCCCGGGAGGGGCTGGCGGCCGGACCTCCCCGGAGCGTGGTCACGACACACCCCAGATGTTTGTGACAGCCCCTGACCCCTGGCACCAAAATTCCCAGCAGGAAAAGGAAAGGCTTTGGGATTTTCAGAGCAGAGTGGTGGCCAAGGCTGGGGGAGGGCTCATTGCCTAATATTGTGCCTCCCTCCTCCACAAGTTGAATCCCAGTTTATTTGTAGGGGACACAACAGCCCCGTCAGTCCCATTCAGCCTCTGCTCTGGGGTGCTCAGTCCCACGGAGAGGCAGAAACAGGAGACAAAACAGCCACCACCTTCCTTCCCCTTGCACCCCAAAATCCCATTCCCAGGGTGCCCACAGAGCAACCAACGCAGCCACTGAGGTTTTGGGGCCCTGTGGTTGTCCTGGACACCCTCATCAGGTGACAGCACAGTCTGTGACCAGGTTGTTCCACTGGGGTCACCAATAACAGGAGAACAGACGAGGATTCCTTCAGTGTCCCCTTCCCTACTCCCTCCACTGTGGGATAACCCGTTCACTCCGGCTGTTCTGCAGGGGACATGGAGTGTTCTGGTGCGGGGTGGCTCAGAGCACCCCACAAACACTGCAGCAATACTGGAGGGTGAGATTTTTGCGTCCTAAAGGGTCACAGGGCAGAAATCAGCTCTGTTTCCCTAAAACCCTCCAGGAAATAGAGGAACTTTCCAGCCCTGGGGCTTGCAAACACAGGAAAAGGCTTTGCCCTGGTATTTGTAGGACTGGAGGATGCTGCAAGAGAAGAGAGGGGGTACAAACCTCTCCCTCTTGTGGGATGACTCCCAATTTCTGCAGGAGGAAGGGCTGTGTCTCCTCTCCTCAGCAGCTTCCTCTGTGTCCAGCAGAGATCTTGACACATGGAGGTAAAAGTCATTTCTTCCTCGGGATAATTTATGTATTTGTCCAAAATTCCCCTGTTTTCCAGGACAAAGGTGCCTGCTGGTGTGTCTGAACACACAACATGAGGTGCTCCAAGGGTTTTGTGACCACCCTGGTTTGAATGAGTGTCCCAGGCGATTTTGGGGCAAACAGAAATAAAAGAATAACAGGGGAAAAAGAAAAAAAAAGGAGCAGGTTTATGCTTCTTTGTTTTATCCTTAGGATAAAATTTTTATCCTTAGGATAAATGTGAAATCTGACAAGTTTATCAGTTTAAAGACTGAGCAGAGATACAGGAAATCTGGTAAGGCTGTGGGATTTCTTAGGATGGAGACAAGAGGAAGAGGAGTTTCTTCCCAAACTGGGTGAGATGCTGAGTGTGAGGGATTTAACATCCAATTTACAGGGGCTGAGGGCAGCAGGAAAATATCACATTAGATACAGGATGGCCCAGCAGGAGCCACAGACTTAGTCAGGATCCACCTGAGCCCAGACAATAGGACATGGAAATTGGAAAATTCACCCAAACCAGCCCTGAGCTGGTGACACTTCACAGACACACAGGGTCGAAGGTTTGGTTAAAGGATAAAAACTACAAAAGGGAAACGCTGAACAAAAATAAACCCCTCCTTTGCTGATCTTTCTCAGGGGATGGAAAGGCCACTGCCTTTGCACTTAATTTCAATAAGGAAGTGATATAAAAACAGGGAAATTGTTAAAAAGGAGACAAAGGGTACAGCTAAAAGAGTTAAACGCTTGTAAATGGATTCTTTGTGAGCACTGAGGGAGCGGTTGAAGGCCACTGCGAGGGAGACTCGGACAGAATGTGTGACAGGTATGAAAAAAAAAAGCCCTGAGAAAGAGCAAAAGGAAAAGGTCACGGAGGAACAGTGGGATGAGGGAGGTTGTTAGAAAGGAAAAGCTGAAATTGTGTCCAAACGTGGAAAATAGAAAAGATAATAAACTGGGCCTGACAAAGTGTAAAACACAATGAGGCAGCACAGAAGCACAGAATTGCAGGGAGAGCTTGCAAAACGTGAGGAAAGCTCTTAAATTAAACCTTTTTTTTCTTTTTCCACACACATCAGGAACACGAAGCCTGACAAAGAGCGTGGTCAGAGCAATAAAGGTAATAAAAGACAAGGCCATTCCACACAAGTTAAATGAAATATTTGCAGCTGTGCTCACCTGGCAAGGAAGAAGGTCCTTCCGACCCAAACCATTCCATGATTCCGTGATCTATTGCTCAGGAAAATTTTGCTGTGCAAAGATGAGAGATGCTTGTTTTATGGGGAAAAAAAATCTGTGTCCTATGGGATTGCAAGCTAGGATTGGACCAGTTTTAGATATAATAATAAGGGGGAAAACCAGGAAAATCCTGTCCTAAAACCAAAGGACAGGGCCCAGCACTCTGGGGCTGAGATGCAGGGAGGGGGTTAAGAGGAGCACTGAGGGGCTACAGCAGGGAATTTGCCCATAAAAAAATCTGGAAAAGGCGGAAAAAATCTTGAGTGGAAAGATGGCAAAATTTGTTCCTAATGCTGCGTTGTTGAGGGAAATAAAGGTGAGGGCTGAGGAAGGACCTCCCTGGTTTGGGGGTGTGACTCCTCACCTGGCTGGGAAATCCAGTGCAGGTGGATGTTGGGAGGATAAATGGGATAAATCCAAGCCATTTTGTATGTCAAGTGAGTGGCTCCGTGTCGGTGATTTTACTGCCAGGTGGAGAGTGGGAATGCAGGAGCAACAGAGAACAGGGAGCAGCTTCATTACACTGAGTTGCTTGATGAACCTTGGGAATTTCAGCCAGACATTTTGGGATTCTTTAGTTGCTTTTTAAAATTTATTTGTTTCCCCATGTGTTTACTATTCCCATGACAGTGAATATCCCTGTGAAAGACGAGGGAATAGCTGGAGGCATCCTGTGACTGCTCAGAGAGTGAAGCCTGGGATCTGGTGAGCCTTGGGTGGGAATGACCTTAAAGCTCATCCCATTCCACCCCCTGCCATGGGCAGGGACACCTTCCACTAGCCCAGGTTGCTCCAAGCCCCATCCAACCTGGCCTTGGACACTTCCAGGGATGGGGCAGCCACAGCTTCTCTGGGAAACCTGTGCCAGGGCCTGCTGCTTCTAGAAGCAGGATTCAGGAAAACACCCTTTCACTGCTTTAAAGAGGTGTAGTTTGAGCTGAAAACCCACAGCAACTCAGGGTCACCTCATTATTTTATTCCTGCACGTGCTCCATTGCTCTCCCTGACAGGAGGGGGCAGCCGGGGCGGGGGGGGATCCAGGCTCTGCTCCCAGGGAACAAGGGACAGGATGAGAGGAAAAGCCCTCAGGTTGTGCCAGGGGAGGTTTAGGTTGGATATTGGGAAAATTTCTTCACTGAAAGGGCTGTCCAGCCCTGGCACAGCTGCCCAGGGCAGGGGTGGAGTCCCCATCCCTGGAGGGGTTTAAAAGCCGTGTGGATGTGGCACTTGGGGATGTGGGTCAGTGGTGGCCTTGGCAGTGCTGGGGGATGGTTGGACTCAATGATCTTAGAGGGCTTTTCCAACCTAAACAATTCTGTGTTTCTATTTAAGTCTATAAATATGAGGGTATTTCTGCTTTCTCACTGAAAAATGTGGTTTGTTTCCCAGATTTATTTGGACCACCATGCACCCCAAGTCCTGAAGATTTTTTTTCACTTTTTTTTAAGTGTTTCTTTTAACTTTTTATTTATTTTTTCTTACTAAATTCAGTGGTCAAAGACAATGTATTAGAAGGGAAATACAGACAATGACTGAGGAAGGTCCCTGTGCTGAAATTTCTGCAAGGACTTCACAAATCATTCAAATACGTGGGCTCAAACACACCAAATCCAGTCCTGGATCAGAGACAGAGAGAACTGAAAGAGATTGCTAACAGTGCCCAAATCCTACAACAAAGAGCAATAAAATTCCTCCAGAGTTGGTGAGAAGGGATTTTGACACCACCAAAATCACTGGGGGGTCTGAGCAGCCGCTGCCAGAGATGTGCTACATCCCCCAAATTGTCTCTTTTGGGAAGGACCAAGTGGGAAAACAAAACTGTTGGTTTTCAGCCCATTTTTCACCAGTACCAGTATCCATTCCCCATCCAAGGCCCGCAGAGGTCACTGGAAGCGATCTTGGCTTTACTCCATGTATTTACTGGAGGACAAGGAGGTGGAATCTGCCTCTTGCCAGTGTGGGTTCATCCCACTCTCAGGAGCTCCCCGAGCACCTGCAGCCCCTCCTGGTCATCACTGGGTGCTCTCCATGCTCCCTTTTAGGTCCCTTTATCTACATTTTCCACTTTCACCAATCCCTGCTTTGTTTCATTGCGTTTCCTTACAGTTCTCGTGTTTTTCCAACCCTGTGGCTCATTTTTCCCCCTTCTAAATGAGGGAGATGCTGAAGGGAGTGTGAACCACTGTCCCCGTCCTTTCCCTGTTGTTCCCCAGCCGTGGTAACAGCCCTGCCAGGATCTCCAGTGGACACAGATTTTTGGAGCCCCCAGGACTGAGCCAGGTCCCCTCCCACCCGTGGGGTTTGCTGAGAGGCTCAGTGGGGAAAGGGACACCCAGGAGGGTGACCTTTGTCACCCAGCACGGCCTGCATTCCCTGTGGGAAACAGAGAGGAAAACTCCATCTCTTTGACACTTCCACTATGAAATTTGTGGAAAAAGAACAGTGAGATGTGATGCCAATAGGCCTCTGGGGCTGGGCTGGGGGAACCTGTCCTAAAGCTTTAAATGGGATCACGAGGACACAACAAATCACATCTCCTTTTTTTCCTCTTTTCATTTATTGAGAGGAGGGGATGGCGGTTGGGCCAGACAGCTGGGAATCTGTTCCCAAAGCCATTGTGGTGCCTCCTCCTCCCCAGGTGCTCCCTTCTCAGCTCCTATTTGCCCTTCCAGGTGGTTGGGATGCAGCAGGAGCCCTTGCAGTCAGCAGAGGTGTATGTCATGTCCGTCAGGCGGCACTTCGGGGAGCAGTACCCCACACCAGCACAGGACTTGATGAAATTCCCATGGCCTGCAAGAGGGGATGGAGAGTGGTTTTGTCAGGATAGGTGCCTCTGTTCCCCATTTCCATGCCCCCCCCCGTCCCCTCCCAGTGGTCAGCAGGATCAGATCCTGCTCCCCCACATGCCCAATGCTCCTGCCCAAGCCCAGCCCCAAAGCTGGAAGGGACCTCGAAGGACCTCAAAAGTCTGAGCAGCTCCTTGTGCACCCCTCTCCCCCCCAACTGGTGGCTACAGGGCCACTGGATTGCACTGGAGTTTGGGAAAGGTGGGAGAGCAGATCCATTTCCCCTCACGGGAGACACCCCAAAAGCAAAGTTCCTAAAGATGTTCCTCAGTGCAGGACTGCACCAAGTGCCAGGCTCCAGGGTAAGAGGCTGTTGGCCCAAAATAGCTGGGAAATTATATCCAGAGTGAAGGGACGTTGGACTGGGAACCCTCCTGAGCCCCAAATCTCCCTTTCAGTCATTGGAGAGGGAGCCGAGAACCAGAACAGAAGGGGTTGGAAACCTGAAGGTGCTGCCAGAACCAGTCTGGCACGAAAGGTGGCATCACACAAGCAGAGGAAACTTCCAGAATGTTGATGTCTCTGAAAAAGACACCCAGCACCCACTTGGTACTTCGTGATTGAAATAATTACACCAGGGCCCAGCTCACCTTAACCTAGAAGGTGTCAAAAATGTCTAAAACATCCTAAAGGGGCCTCTTACAGAACTAACTTACGGATCCCCATATAAGACGACCTGGGATAACCAAGTCATGTCACAGAATCATAAAATCATAGAATCCTAAAATCAGAGAATCCTAAAACCATAGAATCATGAAATCAGAGACTCATAAAATCAGAGAATCCTAAAACCACAGAATCATGAAATCAGAGAATCATAAAATCAGAGAATCCTAAAACCATAGAATCATGAAATCAGAGAATCATAAAATCAGAGAATCCTAAAACCACAGAATCATGAAATCAGAGAATCATAAAATCAGAGAATCCTAAAACCACAGAATCATGAAATCAGAGAATCATAAAATCAGAGAATCCTAAAACCATAGAATCATAAAATCAGAGAATCATAAAATCAGAGAATTATAAAATCAGAGAATAATGAAATTATAGAATCACGGAGTGGTTTGGGTTGGGAGGGACCACAGATGAACACCCAACGGATCAGGGACATTTATGTGGGCAACAAAGTCACAGCTTTAAAGCCAGTAGGGGCCACGTTTCTCCAGCTGCCCGTGGCCCAGACTGCCCCTCCTCATCCCGGTTCTCCCCCCCTTGCCCAGCTCGCATTCCCACACAATTCACCCTCTTACCTGGGGCAGCCAGGGAGAGCAGGAAGAAGACAGCAAAGACCAGGTAGAGGAACCTCATGGCTGGAGCTGAGCTGGGACCTCAGCAAGGCTGGAGCAGGAGGGTCGGAGAGAGCCGGAGCCGGACGCTGTGGGCGGCAGGGCTGGGGATCCCGGATTTATAGGGCAGAGAGGATGGTCTGGGCGAGGTCCTGCTGCTCAGGGCAGCTCTCACGGGTCACTGCACACAGCACAGCCCCTCCACCCTGCACCTGGGCATGCTGGCAAAAGCCTGCTCTCCCCAGGCCTGGGATCAAGCCCCGGTTCAAAGGAAAGCCACGGAGCGTGCCAGGAGCGGACCGGGAGCAGATGGAACAGATGTGCCGGGGCGGAGGGACCTCCCAGGGAACAAGATCGGTATCACAGGCCTTTCCCAACCTTTGGCAGGGATGCAGCAGGGCTGGGATGTGGCCAGGATGCACTGAGAGCTCTGTCTCTCTTTCTAGACCTGTCCCCACGAGGGCTGGACACGCTGAGAGGGGTCCTGGTGTGAGCAGCCGACGGGAAGGACCCGGTGTCCACGTGTCACCCCCCCGGGAACCACGACTGCAAATCCCTCTGGCGAATTCAGCCAACACCACGTTCCCTGCAGCCTGCTCTGTTGTCCCCTCTCACCTCTCTGAAGGGCCATGGAGCTGGGAGGCTTTTCCCAGGAAAAGCTGACCACTTGCAGACACTTGGATCATCCCCCCTTCCCCACAAACTCCGCAGGGTCTCGAGTGTGTTTAATTTCATGCTGCTGTCCCTGTCTCTGCACACATAGAGCAAGAAAAGGGCTCCAAAGGATGGCAGGGAGGATGGGGAAAGCTGGGAACTCATTCCCAGGCAGTAGGACAGTAATTATACTGGGAACTTCCACTGCAGAGGGAGGTGAGTGTGTGGGGATGTGTGACAGCACTGTTAAAAATGTGTCCTAAAAAAGAGAGAGAGCTCTGGTTTTCCCTTTCCATAACCAGGGAAGCAGATGACACACGGAATTCTGATGCACTGAACAAAGGAATTCTTCTTTCCCGCTGCCCACAGCGGTGCAACTCCCTGTGCCACTGACAGGATGAGAGGAAACTGCCTCAAGTTGCAGCAGGGGAGGTTTAGATTGAATAATAGGAAAGGTTTTTTTCACTGAAATGGTGGTGAGGGAAGTGCTGGAGTCCCTGTCCCTGGAGGGATTTAAAATCTGTGTGGATGTGGCACTTGGGGACGTGGGTCAGTGGTGGCCTTGGCAGTGCTGGGGGAATGGTCGCACTTCATGACCTTACAGGGCTTTTCCAAACCTGGATGATTCTAGGATCCTGTGATTCTGTGATCCCATGGCATGGTTTACCCTCCTGGGACTGCCTGCTTAATAAATCACCTGTCCTGGCACAGGGATCTGCCTGTCCCCATAGGGAAATTTTTAGCACAACCCTGGCCATGCTTTTTTTCCAAGGCCGCTTGTCACGTTTGCAAACACATTTTCCTGCTGTACTTCACGTCTCTCCATGAGACAGGAATGATTTCCAATGGGACTGGGATCTGGTCATCCTGCTTGGAGTGGGAGAGAGTTTAATACCATGGATATCAGCAGGGTGTGAGCACTGACACCAGGGCCATGGAGTGGGCATGGAACTGTCTGGCTGGCAACAAAGCTGCAGCCGTGGGGATTATTGTGTGTTATCAAAAATGCATGGAAACACCATGTCCCAGGAGAGGCCACAAAGCTGCTCCAAAGGCACCTCTGTCCTGGAGCCAGGCTGGGAGAGCTGGAGGTGTTCACCTGGAGAAGAGAAGGATCCAGGGAGAACTTAGAGCCCCTTCCAGTGCCTAAAGGGGCTCCAGGAGAGCTGGAGAAGGACTCAGGACAAAGGATGGAGGGACAGGACAAGGGGGAATGGCTTTAAGCTGAAAGAGAGTAGGTTTAGGTAAGAGATTAGGAAGGAATTCTTGGCTGTGAGGGTGGTGAGGCCCTGGCACAGGTTTCCCAGAGAAGCTGTGTCTGCCCCATCCCTGGAAGTGTCCAAGGCTGGGTTGGACAGGGCTTGGAGCAACCTGGGCTAGTGGAAGGTGTCCCTGCCCATGGCAGGGGGGTGGAATGAGACGATCTTTAAGGTCCCTTCCAACCCAAACCATTCCATGATTCTGTGACCATGGTCTCAATCCATAGTTTTGTTACAGATCACATTTTCTTGGTCCTGTAACCACCTCAGCTCTGGGCTCTCTCCCACTATCCCACCTCCCCATGAAGCCTGGTGCCCTTAGCAGCAAACACCACCCCCTGGAATTCTAATTCAGAGTAATAAATTAATCAATTGAAGTGCCTGACACGTGATAAACCTGGTGATTATTTTTTTAGGAAGAATAATCCCTGCCTTTTCCACAACAGAGCAGGATGACACTGTCCCCACTGTGTGCACCTTGGTGCCCACTGCAGCCCCACACACCTGCAGGATCCCTGCACTGCCAGACACTGCTTATTCCAGCTTCTCCACCGATTTCTCCTGCCTATTGCAAAAAAGAAAAGCCAATCTCCAGTGTCCTCCAGAACGCAGCAGTCCCTTTCAGCCTCGGCAAGGAGGAGCTTTATTCCATTATGGAATGTTTTAATGAAGACCCTGGGTAGTTCAGGACTTGGAACAGCCTTCTGAGATGTCCCTCCACCATCACCATGGAAACTGGAAATTTATTAACTCCTGCCCATAAACCATTTTTCCTCCATTTCCTTTAGGCCGTGATCAATACTGGGGGAAAAAAAAAAGAAACTGTCTCAAAATCGAGACAAAATGCCCAGACAAAGGAATGTGAGGAAAACGTTGTACAGCACCAGGTTTGGGAGAGGCCCCGGAGGATCCCCAGTGCCAGAGCCCCGGTCAGGCTTGGATGCTCCATAAAACTCTTCCTATCGTGGATCTGACACCCCATTGTGCCCATGCCTTGCAGACAGTGCCCAGAGCTTATCAGGAACATTCCCAGACTGAATTCCTGCCGCTCTGGGAGCAGCTCCAGCACAGCCGTGCCCATCAGCCGGATCCGGAGAGCGGGAACGGCCCCGCCGTGCCCACGGAGCTCGGCCCCGGCTGCCCGGTGCCTTTGTGAGCGGGGCCAGCGGGTCAGGGTGACCCTGCACGGGCTGGAGAGCAAACAGCAGCTCCTGGGAGATGCCTTTGCCCGGGTTTCTCCCCAGGCACGAGTCCATCTCCAGGCACAAATGTCTCTGTCTTTGTTTTATTTTCATGAGCGTTGTTCCTAGAACAGCAAGAGCTCTGCTGGCCTTTCAGGCATTCGAGTGGATACCGGGACAAATTTCTTCACTGAAAGGGTGTCCAGGCATTGGAATGGGCTGCCCAAGGACGTGGGGGAATCACCACCCCTGGAGGAGTTCAAAAACCATGGAAATGTGGTGCCTCTGGACATGGGTCAGTGGTGGGCTTGGCAGTGCTGGGGAACGGTTGGACTCGTGGCCTTGGAGGGATTTTCCAAGCTCAGTGATTCCATGACTCTGTTTTCCACACTGTTCTGCTTTTCTCTTGTTTTCCTCCCTGCCCACCCAGGTAACAGAGCAGCAGGGGAGGTGGAGAGGACAGAGAGGCCTGGAAGGACAAAGTTAGGAATTATCACCTCCAGAATCACCTTGTTGGGACACCCTGCAGTGAGACACCCTTGAACACAATCTCCCATGGCCAGAAACTCTGAGTGGTCGGATTGCTGAAGAGGAAACCGGAGAAAAACTCATCCCAGTCTCTCACCTGTCACTCCTTTACCCCCTTCCCAGATTTCTCCATTCCTTCTCTGCTTTTTATGCCTTCATCCACTATTGATCATACCCAGCCATGGGAACTACATGTTCATACCCTCTTAGCACCCTTCTTCAGTCTTTGCTTTTCCCCTCTTGCTTTCCACTTCATATTTTTCTGTTTTCCACGACCACCACAGGGAAATAACTCTGCTCATTTCTGCAGCTGACCATTCACGGCCTTTTAGGAGGAATAATTCCATTTACTGCAATTCCGAAGGAAAATAAATCATTACTGTCACAGCAGAGTTTCTTTTATTCTTGACAAGCAACAGGGTGGTTTTGTTTTTTTTTTTAAGATGCAGAGTTTACTTTATAGATATTTGTTCCTATAAACATTGAGCAGGGAATGCCTCATTGCAGCGGTTCATGTTTGAACTCAAACAAACAGCACCACTCGTTGCTGGTGTTGTCTCAGCAGGAAGATTCATCTTTTCTGGATGCAGACCCAAAAGCTAAAACCTCCTCCTTTGGGCTGAGGCACAGGGAGCAGGAAAGATGAGTCTGGATGAATTTAGAGACACAAAAAAAAACCAGTTCTGGGAGATGCTGAGGCTCTTTGCACCACGGGAGAAAGAGCAGAGCTGGGGAAAATCCAGCAGAGGAGAGGAAGGATCTCACGTATTTCTCCACAAAATGTAATTTTTTTACTGTGTTTTTGAATGGGATATGATCCAGCCCCGATGTAATTTATTTTTTTTCATCCCAGAAATTCCAGCACCATTCGCCCCCAGGCAGATCTGTGGCTTTGCACAGATGTTCTCCTCGGGCTCCTTTCCTTTCCTGCTGCACACAGTGACCTCTGTGGTCCTTGTGCCACTCACACAAGCTGACCCCGCACCAGTAAATTAAATGTTTCCAAGAATGGCCATGAGAAGTGAATAGTCCCTCATCCTGATAGAAATCTGGGATTATTTCCCCTTGTCCATTACCTTGGAATTGTGCTGCCCTGGGGACTTCCCTTTCCCACTGCTCTTGCTTTGTTCAACCCAGCAGAGGGAAAGACAAGGGGGTGAATGGCTCAGGCAGTGAAACAGCAGAGGGAACTGGGATCTCCTCACTCTCCTCTGGCTCTTTCCAGTTGAAAATTTCAATCCAAGCCCTTGGCACGTCTGTCAGGTGAGCCCTGTGCTGTGCAGCAGGGACACGGCACGAGGATGTCCTGCTTTGGCCATCCCCATGGGATCACACTGCCCCCAGCTTCCAAAGCAGGGGAGTTCTACCCAAAATGCCCATTGGGAGCGATCCTTGGTCTATGGCCGGGCCAGAACTTGCACTTGGGATCTGGGGAAGCTGTGGCTGGATGTCCTGGGGCTGTGCCCACCCTTCAGGAGCACGGCACAGTTTGAGCTGGAGTGTGGGCGCTCCCTGGGGCAGCTCCGGATCACAGCAGCTCTCAGGGTTAGAGGAAGAAAGAGGAATAAATAAAATCAGAACTCCTGCGCTTCAGAAGCCGTGGAGTGGCATTTGTGCTGAAGATCTTCCCTGATGAGGAGCAGCCAGTCATGAGTTGAAGATCTCCAGGAAATGAAGACATCACCGCTTCTATTATTATTTAATCTCACTCTTAATAACTAAAATTTCTCTGTAGAATCATAGAACAGAATAATAGAACGGTTTGGGTGGGAATGGAACATTAAAGATCATCTCATTCCACCCCCTGCCAAGGGCAGGGACACCTTCCACTAGCCCAGGTTGCTCCAAGCTACATCCAGCCTGGCCTTGGACACTTCCAGGGATGGGGCAGCCACAGCTCCTCTGGGAAACCTGTGCCAGGGCCTCACCACCCTCACAGGAGAGAATTTTTCCTAACATCTGGTCTAAACCTACTCTCTTTCAGTTTGAGGCCATTCCCCCTTGTCCTGTCACTCCAGGCCCCTATAAAAATCCCTCTCCATGTTTCCTGTAGGCTCCCACCAGACACTGGGAGGCCACCCAGGCACTGGGTTTGGTGGAGAACACGTGGGGCTGGGTTAAAGCTTGGACTCCACGATCTTAAAGGGCTTTTTCAACCTTGATCATTCCGTGATTCCATTAAAGAAAAAAAGCCACGGTACTGCAGCAGCAGCTCTGCTTTGTCTCTGATCTTGCCGCTAAAGAGATTTTCCCCGTGCTCCAGCGCTGCTGCTGAGTTCCAGCACAGCTGGACGTTTTTCCAGCGCTCCCTTTCCCCGTGTCCCTTTTTGATTTCCGGAATGACAAGTCACGGCTCTAAATTTATCCCGCTCCCTGCTACAGGGAGCGCAACAAAAGGCGTTTCAGTGGTGGGAGCATCCCTGCCTCTGCCGGGCTGCCTTGGCTCTCATCCCTTTGTCGCACACGGGCGTGGGTACTCCGGCCACTGCTCCTTTATTAACTGGGATCGTTAATTGGATTCGGGAAGAAGAGATTTTTCACTTCTCTACACCCGACAGAGAGGGCATTTAGTGCCACACTGAGCATCTTTTGTCCTCCAATAACAACGGTTCAGGCTGCTCTGGAGACTCAGCCCAACAAATCCAACCCAGCCTGTTCCTCTTGGATCTTAAACACTCAGCACAACCTCAGCAGTCACTGCTGAACTGACGACTCCAGTGGATGGTTCCAGCTCCATTGAAAACCATTTTCCCTGGTTGTGAGGCCGGGTTGGATGGAGCTTGGAGCAGCCTGGGACAGAGGAAGGGGTCCCTGCCCCTAAAGAGATGATCTTTAAGGTCCCTTCCAACCCAAACCATTTTGGAATTCTATGAAGTTCAAGCCTCCCTGCCTGCTAAACCAAAACTTCCTAAGCTCCATCAGGCCCAGGAGGGTTTGATTTTGAAGATGTGTTAATTTAGACTCTTCCAGAGGCAATTCAGGATTCCGCTTTCTCAGGAATGATCTGGTAATTTCCTAACTTTGGTCAGGCCCCAAGAGCCCAGTCTGGGAGTTGTAAAGAATTACCCCAATAAATGCAGTTCCCAGGATGAAGAGAACCTGAGCCAAGTCTGATGGAAAAGTAGCCCAAAACTACATTTTTAAAGCACCACAGCTTTTAAATAGTAATAATAAAAAGTCAGTTAATAAACAATTCATCACATTGTTCTAATTTTCCCTTTCAGAAAGAGGTGGAAGAAGAATCCTGTCCTTGAATGACAGAATCAGAGAAACACGGAGTGGTTTGGTTTGGAAGGGACCTTGAAGATCATCCAGTTCCAACCCCTCTGCCATGGGAGACTTATAATAATTCTTAATTTTAGTCTCCAACTATTTTCCTAGTTGTCTCTGTTGCAACCTGTGGTCACTGTATAAATACCTGTTTCATTATCTTTCAACTTAAAACCAAGTGCAGCTGAAGATAATTTCATTAATGCCCCTTATTTCACGCTGCTGTCCAGTGGAAATCCTTCATAACCACAGAGCTTTCCCTTCTGTGTCACCAAATTCTCTATTTTCTCCCTCCACACTGAGGGATCTCAGAGCCCCCAAAATGTTAAACCATGTCCAGAGCTAAACTCTCAAAACTACCCACCTGAAAAACCCAGACCAGGGCACATCAACACATTAAATATTGATCAGACCCCTGGGCAGTGGCTTAAGTGGTTTCCTCAGAATTCAGTATTTTTTGAGTTTATGACAAGGTTGGAATTTCCCCCCCTTGAATATTGGAAGAAGCCAAATGCAGGTGATATATCAGATATCTCACCCTTCAGCCACTGATAAAGGGAAGGTTTTGGGGACTGTTTGTACCTGAGCAATTGTTGTCACTCACTCAGAATAATTCCACACACCTTTGGCACCAGCCTGTGTCCTCTGTGTGCTCTGAGAGCAGAGAGACCTGGAGCTTTGTCCCTGCCTGGAGATTTCCATGGCAGGAAAGGATTTTCCCAAAGGGAGGGGAAAACAAACCCAGAGCTCGCTTTTTGTTGTCAAATGCCTCCTCCTGCCACCCTCCTTCCTCCTTCCTCTCACTTCAGAGCTGCCCAGTCACCCTGTGGTTGCCAAATCCCCGCTCTGGTGTGGGGAATGCTGGCTGGGAAGCTCTCCCACACCTGCAGGGCTCCCTCCTGCCTGCTGCCGAGGGGACGAGCCCCGCCGGTGGGGTTTAGTGGGGAATTGTGGCTGGCAGCTCCTGGGACACGCTGTGAGCTCACGCGTGCCGAGGGATATCGAGTGGAAAACAACACCTAAAGCAGCTCCAGCTGACTTTCCTGCTATTTTAGCAAATTTAGAATAAATAGGATGATTTATCTGCTTCTTTGGGGAAGGGTTTTTCTCTGCCTCCTCCTCCAGCCCCCTGGCTCCATCCACACCAGGGAATGAAGCAGTGCCAGGACCAGGCTCAGACCTAAAATTTCCCCCAGCCCCTGGCACGCTTTAGGTCTGGGCAAACTGGCTCCAAGGCAGGGCTCAGGAGTCAGCACAGACACTAATCCCAGCGAGCTGCCTGCCGTGGATCCCTTTTTTGGGAAGCCAGGAGGTCTTAATATCCTGTGTGTGGCTTGGCCATGCCAGCTGGCCTCGTGGCTGCCTTGGATTTATCCCTATGGATGTGGCCACTGCAACCACAGATGTTTCTCAGCCACAAACATCCTTTAGCTTGTGCTTGCTGCTCTCCCACTCCCCTTCCTGGGAGAACATCAGAGGGAGAAGCGGCTGGCTGTTGGGATAACAGGATCACAGCCTATTTCAGGAATGAAAACAAGCACAGAGAGAGCCCTGAAAAACCACCAGTGCTCGTCCAAGAGGCAAATGGTCGTGGGACTGCAGCATATGGAGGGTGATCCTCTGCCATCCCGCAGCCAATTACTTCTTGGATTCCACGGGCAAAGCCCTGCCGGGGTCAGTGCACGCGCGGTGGAGGAGAACTCGCTCGCTGGAAAGCCCAAAATCATGGAAATCGCTTCCAGTTTGGGATATTTGGCCTCAACGGTGTCTCCAGGGCAGGGAGAGGAACATCAGCCTGCCCAGGCTCTGCCCTGTGCCCCGGGGTTTTTCAGGGAGAGTGGCCAGAGACCCAGACAGGCCGTGATCCTGCTCCCCAGGCGGGAGAGGAGGACATGGGAAGAGCCCCGACTCCTGCTGAGGACAGACGAGGCTCTTGGCAAAGCTCTCCAGGCCAGATTCTGGGGCAGAGGGAAGCAGATGGGCAGGCATTTAGGGCTCTGGCAGGAGGAATCTCCGGGCATTTGGCAGAGGGCACTGATTGAGCTGCGTTTCCTTCTGCTCAGACACTTCCCATTTGTGCTTCTCCTGCTCGTGGGGTTTCTTAGGAGGCTTTGTCAGAGCAAGGGAAAGCAGATGGTGCCTGGAGCCACCTGATTCCAGCGGCTGGAGAGCCCTCCTTGACCCATTATCTGCTACTATGACCCAAAGGCATCCTCAGAAATACCTGTACAACCTACAGACCGTAGAATATTGAGGTTGGAGAAGCCCCCTGAGTCCAACAGTTCCCAGCACTGCCAAGGCCACCACCGGCCCATGTCCCCAAGTGCCACATCCACATGGCTTTAAATCCCTCCAGGGATGGGGACACCACCACTGCCCTGTGCCAGGGCTGGATAACCCTTTCAGCGAAGAAATTTTCCCCGATATCCCATCCAAATCTCTTCTGGAACAAACTGAGGCCATTTCCTCTTGTCCTTTTTACTCGGAAGAAGAGACCAACTCCCCCCTGGCTGCCCGCTCCTGTCAGGAACTGGTCCCCCCTGAGCCTCCTTTTCTCCAGGCTGAGCCCCCCCAGCTCCCTCAGCCATTCCTGATGCTCCACACTTCTCTCCCTCATCAGGGGGAGTCCGTACCCCCAAACACGAGTTTATCCTAAAACTGTTGGAGTCCCCAGCCCAGCCCGTGGGTCGGGATCTTTCCCCTGGAGCGGGGAGCGGCAGCAGTGGGATCGGGAATGCAGGACGGGACGATCCGCGCAGCACACGGAGGTAAAGCCGGCGAGGCAGCGCTGTTTGCGTTGCACAAGAGCTGTGCTGTGCCTTTCCCGGTGTCCCGAAGGTCTCCCATTGTTCCCGAGGCTGTGGCAATGTTTGCTGACCGCTATCGGGGCTCTGCCGTGCCGGGCAGGGAAGGGCCCCGCTCCAAGCGGTGCTGCTGCTCCTCGTTTTACAGGAGCAAGAACAATTCCCAAAGGGCGGGATGGGTCTCGCTGCCGTGTCCAGGGGTTCCTGTGGGAGAGGTGGCGTTCAAACCAAATTCTTTTGAGTACAAACCTCGTTTTCTCTAAAGCACGAGGCAAGAGGACAGAAAAAGGCAGGCAGTGAATCCCATCCCAGTGCCAGGCACTCCTCTTCTGAGGCACATTCCTAGTGCACCTCTGACTCCATTTTCTCTGTGTAATATCTGATATATTCTTGATTTGAGGGCTGTATGTGATATTTTTTTCTCTTGAGCCGGGAGATGATCCCCTCCCACACATCACCTGGGAACTGCAGAGTTTTCAGGACTAACACTGGGTTAACAGTCAGTCCCTCCATGTGCAGCCACAGCCCAAATTTTCCTTTTCCCTCCTTCACAGAGGCAGCAGTGCTGTTTTCCCACTGCCCATGGAGCTGAAATCTTTATTTTCCTTTGCAACCACTCCAGCCGTGGCTGCCCCATGCCTGGAAATGTCCGAGGCCAGGTTGGATGGGGCTTGGAGCAACCTGGGATAGTGGAAGGTGTCCCTGCCTGTGGCAGGGGGTGGGAATGAGATGGGCTTTAAGGTCCCTTCCATCCCAAACCATTCTGGGCAGTGCCAGTGACTGACCATCCTTTTGGTGAAGTGTTCCTGATATCCAATATAAACCTCCCCTGGGTGTATCTTGATAGTTTGGGATGGACGGGACCTTTTAGCCCATCTCATTCCCACCCCCCTGCCACAGGCAGGGACACCTTCCACTATCCCAGGTTGCTCCAAGCCCCATCCAACCTGGCCTCGGACATTTCCAGGCATGGGGCAGCCACAGCTTCTGTGGGAAACCTGTGCCAGAGACCCCAGGAGACTCCAGGAGAGCCTCCTGCAGCCGAGGAGCTCCCCAAAGCACCAGCCCTCCCTGTGCAGTTCCCTATCCCACTGCTGTGCTTGGGAAGGCACAGGGAAGCAGCTTTTCCTCCTCAGGCAGGAGGAGCTGCCCAGGTGAGCAGCACTTTCACAGCCCTGCTCACACCCTGGAGATGGGAATGTGTGTTTAGCTCTGGATTCACATCAAAGGCTGCCCAGTCCATGCAGGAAAATGCAGAGAGGGCAAGTCCTGTGCTGCTGCCAGCCCATGTCAGCGCTGAGGGCAGCAGTGGGGACATTTTTGTATTTTAAGTTACACCCAGGACCCCCAAACCTTGGCAAGCCCTGGGAGAGACCCCTCTTCTGTTTCTGATGTGGATCAGGGCAAACCCCTGTAAGAGGGGAATTAATCGTCCTCATTACGAACCTTTGCATATTACTACGAGATTAAAATGTCATTAATTAGACTTTCAAGTCATTCCCGGATACTGGAATCACCCAAACTGCCAGCATTAATAAGACACGCAGGTAACAAACTCAGGCTGAACTCAGCACCAGGGGTGAGGATAAAAATCCAGGTCACCAAATCCAAACCCCTCTGCAATCCTTCTCACGGGCCACTGCCCAGCACAGGCTGTCATCCAACCCTGCTGGCATCCACACGGACAGATCCACGCTGATCCCATCCCGATTCCATCAGCCAGGGGCTGAACAACCTTGAACCCGCACCGCTGAAGCAATCCCGGGCAGGACGGCACCGGGCAGCCCATCCATCTCCAGAGGGAGCCCCAGGAATGGCTGATGACCTGATTTCCATACTGGGGCTTTGTTCTTCTCCAGAGATAAGGCATGTAGAGCCGAGGAGCTGGAGTCTGCCTGGATTAGTGGGACCTGTGGCTCTGGATCAGGGCCGGGATCCACCCTCCATTCCAGCAACTCCTTTGGGGGAGCAGCAATGGCCTGTGCAGACACTAGAGTCCCTCTTCAGGAAAAATATGGATTATTTTCCTTTTTTTTCCTGAAAATCTGTCACCCTGGAGAGTCCTTCATCTTCTTCCCACTCCTCAGAACTTCACTTTTTCTTGGAAGCACAGGGGTTTGTGGACAGCCCTCTTCTCTCTCACAGATACTCTCAGGATAAATGTTGGATTTCAGCGTTACCAGCCTTGAACTTGGTTTGGAATCCCTGGTCTGGGTTGGAAGGGACCTTTAAACCCATCTTGTTCCAAGACCCTTCCATGGGCAGGGACACCTTTCACTATCCCAGGTTGCTCCAAGCTCCATCCAACCTGGCCTTGGACACTTCCAGGAATCCACACCCCAGCTCACACCTCTGCTAATAAGTTTAGTGGGGAAATTTGGGTTTTAGCTGTGCCCAAGCTCTCCGACCTTCCTAACAGGGATGTATTTACAGGAATAAACCAGGGAAAAGCACTGGTTATGCACACCTGACCTGCAGCCTGACCACCTTCCATCCCACCACCAGCTGTGGGATGCTGGCAGTGTCACGGCTTCCAGTGCCTAAAGGGGCTCCGGGAGAGCTGGAGAGGGACTTGAGACAAGGGATGGAGGGACAGGACAAGGGGGAATGGCTTCCCACTGCCAGAGGGCACGGTTAGATGGGATACTGGGAAGGTATTCTATCCCTATGAGGGTGGGGAGGCCCTGGCACAGGTTGCCCAGAGAAGCTGTGGCTGCACCATCCCTGGAAGTGTCCAAGGCCAGGTTGGACGGGGCTTGGAGCCACCTGGGATAGTGAAAGGTGTCCCTGCCCATGGCAGGGGGTGGAATGAGAGGATCTTTAAGGTCCTTTCCCACCCATGATTCCATGATGGAAACACAAGTGCTGGGTGATGACCCAGCGGGGAGGGGGCTCTGGGGGGTCCTTGCAGAGTGGAGCAGCTCGAGGGGACCGTCCCCCTGCCACAGCGGGGAGGCCTTGGAGAAGAACCTGAGGGGGATTTCAGAAAACACCATGTGTGGGGTGGCCAGGCTGAACTTTTCGCCCTTTCCCCGTTTTTTTTGCAGCAGGAGAGCACTGGGCTAGGATCAGCAGGGAGGTGGGAGTGTGCGTGCCCAATTCCCGCAGGTTTTGTACCCAAACTGCGGCTGCCGATGGACTCGGGGGG
>VZRJ01010789.1:105546-206083 GCA_013397565.1 Ptilonorhynchus violaceus | reverse complement strand
TGAGGGTCTCGCTCCCTCCCGCCCCCCGCATCGCCCCCAGGGACGCGCCGCCACCCCGGGTTATGCCCCCGCTTGCCCGGGTGGAACCGCGCAGACCCTCCCCGGCATTCCCACCCCGGCCCTGCCGGTGTTCCCGAGGTCCCCCCTGTTTTCCCGGTGACTTTTCCCGGTGAGTTTTCCCCCGTTTCCCGTCCGGCATGGAGTTCGCCGAGCTGATCAAGACCCCCCGCGCCGATAACGTGGTGCTGCACCGGCCGTTCCACCAGGCCGTGGAGGGCACGCTGTGTCTGACCGGCCACCACCTCATCTTCTCGTCCCGGCGGAACGACAACGCCGAGGAGCTGTGGCTGCTGCACTCCAACATCGATTCCATCGAGAAAAGGTGATGCTTCCCTGTCTCCCTGCCTGCCCATCCCTAATGGATTGTGTCTCCTGCTTGGAAAGAGGTTGGAAAGGCTGGCTGGCACCTCAGCTGCCCCAAATCCAGATGTGGAGAGGAGGAAGGATGCTCTGGACGTTGACATTGACTTAAGCTGTGCAAGGACAGGTTCAGGTTGGGCATCAGAAGGAATTTCTTCATAGAAAGGGTGGTTAAACATTGGAATGCCCGGGAAGGTGGCAGTCCCCATCCCTGGAGGTGTCCAAGGAATGCCTGGATGTGGCACTCAGTGCTCTGGGCTGGGTGTCAGGGTGGGGATGGGCACAGGTTGGACCTGATGGTCTTGGAGGTCTTTTCTAACCAAAATGACTTTGTGATTCTGTCACAAAGAGATGGCAGTCAGAGCACTCCTGAAGGGATTTGCCTCGTGTCACCCACCAAAACTGGTGGCAAAATTGGGCTCTGGACTTGCTCAGCCCTGACTCACTCTCCTGCTGCTCAACAGCATCATCCCTGATATCTCCAGCTGCTTATGGGAATCAATAACCCTTTAACAGTGGGGTTTTTGTGGTGAAGCTGAGCTGTAGCTGCAGAACTCTGTATTTTTTCTTGCCCATCCCCTTTTTATTACAGAGACTTCTGAGATTCATCTTTTTCGCCTCATTTCTGCTTTACCTGCCCCTCATTGAGTGTCACATCTCACCTGGTCATTGTCTTCTGCTCCCTCACCTTGGTCCTTTTTTCAGCTTCACGATAATACTTCGTTTTGCTGTTAATTACAAAATCCCCTCCTGTTTTCCTTGCTTTTTAAGGAAATCTAGAGGAACTGATTTCCTTTCTGCCAGCAAGACTGGCAAAATCAGGCAGCAGCAATTAAAAAAATCACAGGGTCTGGAATGGGGGAATTGCTGGATGCTGATTAAGTTTGTTGCTGATTAAGTTTGTTCCTGATATCCCTGAGTGTTCCTGAGAGAGGAAAGGAGCAGAGGGGTGGAAACCTCATGGAATCTGTTCCCATGGAGCACTGCTCAATCCTCAGGGTGCTTTGGCCTCACTGCTGTTACTCCTTGTACTAAACCAGCCATAACACCATTTTGAAAATTAATATTTACAAGCCTTTCTTTCTTTCTTTTTTAAATTTTTTGGGAGTTTAGCAGTAGGTCCAGTGTAAGTCAATCCCAAATAATCAGGGAACATGGAGTTATGAGGAGGGAGTAGTGCACTGCTGGCTCAGTGATGATTTACGACAGACTTACTCTGTACAGCCCTTATTTTCTACAGCAGACCTTGAAAGTTGTTTTGTGTGAGTGTAACTACAGTGAAACTTGGCATGTAAAGGGATAAGAATATTTTCTCTGTGCTGGAGAGAATAGAATAACAGGAGTCCCAAATCAATACAGATTTTAGAAAGATCCAGTTTAGTGCTGCTTCAGGTTTTTAGTGCACAATGCTGTGTGAGGTTCTGAAAGTCTCTCCTCCCATTTAATTTTTTTATACAAAGCAGTGTTTTCCCTAATTATCAGATGATCAGACTGCTCCTTGAATTTTTGTAGCTCTTTGAGTAACTGAAATGTGACTGGTGAGGGCTCTGAGCTGTGTTTGCTTTGTAGCCAGAGACCTTCCTGAGGGATAAGATCTTCACTTCCCTGAGGTCTCCAGAGAAAATCATGGCACTGCAGGTATCAGACACCAGACTTCCTTGTGAAACCATAAATCACAGAATGGTTTGAGTTGGAAGGGACCTTCAAGATCATCTCATTCCATGGACAGGGACACCTTCCACTAGCCCAGGTTGCTCCAAGCCCCATCCAACCTGGCCTTGGACACTTCCAGGGATGGGGCAGCCACAGCTTCTGTGGGCAACCTGTGCCAAGGCCTCCCCACCCTCACAGCGTGGTCATATTTATCATGTAATACCTCCACTCCCTGCCACAGCAAAAGGATGGACTAAATGAAAATAAAACCAAGCTTGCAAATAGCAAATAAGGGGTTGGTTTTGTTTCTATATTTTCTTGAAAGGTGCTGCTGCAGACAAATTTCCACTAATGGAGTTCTGCCTTGTAAGCGTTTATTGTGGGAAGAGCTGTGACATTCCTTTGAGGATCCTGTTCTTCTGAGACTCTTTTTTCCTGTCTTGCTG
The DNA here is from genome assembly GCA_013397565.1 of Ptilonorhynchus violaceus. Classification (NCBI taxonomy): domain Eukaryota; kingdom Metazoa; phylum Chordata; class Aves; order Passeriformes; family Ptilonorhynchidae; genus Ptilonorhynchus; species Ptilonorhynchus violaceus. Next base: position 203,564 of record VZRJ01010789.1, on the reverse strand, counting down.
CAGGTTCGTGGGCTCCTTGGGCACCATTGTTATCAAATGCAAGGATCTGAGGATTATCCAGCTGGACATCCCTGGGATGGAGGAGTGTCTGAACATTGCCAGCTCCATCGAGGTGAGGAGTGATCATCATCATTAAACCTGCAGAGCTTCAACTCACCTCAACCTTAGAGCTTTTTTTTTTCCAGTTAGGAATGTTTTCATTCATGTTCTGGAAGGCAAAGGAGAATCTGCAATATTTCCCATGAGATTGTGGGGTATTTCCCACAGGTTTTGGACTCCTCATCCATGAAAGTGTTCCAAGGCCAGGCTGGACAGGGCTTGAAGCAACCTGGGATAGTGAGAGGTGTCCCTGCCCGTGGCGGGGGGTGGAACTAAATGATGTTTAAGATCTCTTCCAACCCCAACCTGTGATTCCCTGATTTCTCTTGTCCACACAGGCGCTTTCCACGCTGGATTCAGTGACCCTCATGTACCCCTTCTTCTACCGGCCCATGTTTGAGGTGGTGGAGGATGGCTGGTGCTCCTTTCAGCTGGAACAGGAGTTTGAGTTCCTCTGTTCAATGGTGAGTGGGACTGGAAGGATTTGCACAGGCACTCAGATATTCTGTGGACTGTTGCACCCGGTAGTGGCTGGGCTGGAAATCCTGGATGGTAAAAAATTCATCTGGTGCCTGGGTGAGAAGTGAGTGTTGTTCAAATATTCCCTCTGTAACATCAGACATTTCTGTTTGTTGTTTCACCTTGTACAAGTGGAGGTTTGAGGCCTTTTTCAGGAAGACACAAAGGAGATTTTGGTTTTGGCCTTTGGGGGTGGTTCTCTAATTGTAAGAACAAATTGAAACCCTTTGGGCTGGGTTTGTTGTACTTAACTTTGATCTGGAGTGGGGTGAGATGAACCTTTGTCAAACCCTGAATTGAAATGACATTGCTTTAAAAAACTGCTGTCTAGGAAGATGACAATAAAGATGCCCAGTCTGAAACACTTTTAGCTCTAGTTCGTGCTGGAGAAATATCCAGGAGGTTCAGAGAGCAGGAAACTTCCAGTCCTCTTTTTCCAGGTGCTGTTGAGCATCTTGGTATTATTTTGGTACCTGATGGTGGGAATTGTTCTTGTGGCATTGCCTGTTGTAGCTCTTGCTCGAATTTCCTTTTAGGATGCTGAATGTGATAGAGTGAGAGCCATCTTGGTTGCAGGAAGATGTTTTAATAATTCCTTGTGTTTGCATCTCTGTGTTCCAAGTCTTTGTTTCACATCCACTCTGTGCTCTTGCTCCAGCAGCTCAGGTTTCTGAGCCCACATCCATTAGTGCAGCATCCAAGAACATTGATTTTTTTTTTTTCTGTTTTGTCTGCAGCCTGTATCACTTCCTGGCCGTGACTAATAACTGAATAATATCATCAGCTTGACCAAATTCAGTTGATGAAATCACCAGAAAATTAAAGGGATTCAGAGGACTTGCTATTTTTGTCTCATAATTAAAGTATTCTCATGTATCTTATCTTCCTGTGCTGTCCAAAGACAGACCAACTGAACTGTTACCATATCCAGCACATGGATCCATTGATGTGCTCTTTCTCCTTATTTTTTTTCAGTGATTTAACACTTCATTTGTCAATCTCTTACCTTTCTGAACATATGCTCCTTGTAAGAGTTACATTTAAAAACCTCATCACTTTCTAGCTCCACGTTTCCAGGGCAATCATTCATTCCTTTAAAATCTACATGTCTGACAGCTGTTGATTAATTCTTGGCTTTTAACCCAAAACTTCACATTTTTAACAAAATGGTGTCAAAAGCCACCTTCCAATGATTTACATTTCCTGAACAGCAGAGAAATATCTTGTTGACCAAATAATTCTTTTTCTGTCATGACACTGCCTTATGTGACAGGCTAGAACAAGGCTGATTTAAATCTTTCTCCCAGAAGTCAAATGAGTAGAATTCCAAAGGTTCCTGCCTCTCTGTTAAATCATCCACCTGGATCTGTTATCCCTTACCTTTCCCAACAGGATAACAAGTCAAAAACTGTATTTCACCCACCCTGCAGTTCTAGTGATGTGTTAATTCCACATTTATCTGCTACAGGAGAGTTGTTTTAAAACATGGACACATTCTCTAATGGCACAGAAAAGCTGTAAAAGTTAATATTTTTTTTAAAGTTGGGTAATACATTAAAAATTTAGATAATATAATATGTTATTTGTATTCTTCACTGCATAGCAGTGAGGAGCTGAATGGAATTCAGAGTATGTGCAAGGGGTTCAGATTTTCTCTGAGCAGTCAGAGAAGAGCCAAGAGGCTTCTCTTCTGCCAAATTCCACAACTGCAGGACATTGCAAACTAACTCTGGAAATTCAGTTTCCTAAAATTAAGTGAAGAGGCCCTGAGAAGTCTCTAGACTAACAGTATAATTAACAGAAAGGTATTTTATTGCCAAAAAGTTCACTTGCTTCATTTTCTTTTTCTTTGCCCATTTGTTTTCTTTACTCCTTTCTTTTTTTCTCCTTCTTTCTTTTTTGCCCTTTTTTTTCTTTCCCCCCTTTTTCCTTTTTTCTTTCCCTGTCTTTTTCTCTCTTTTCTTTCCTTTCCCCCTCCCTTTTTTCCTCTTGTTTTCTTTCCCCTTTTTAGTAGGAAAGATTTCAGGGTTCTGAACAATTCACTTGTGCTTTATCTTCGTGTTGGAGCTTCTTTAAAAAACCAGAATTTTCTGGGTTTGGGCTCAGGTTACAATGGTAATTTTAAGCCATATTTTGCTCTTTTCAGACAAGCATCAATCTTTGCATCTGTTCTGCTCCTTGTCCATGCACAATCTGATCCCAACAGGGCTTGTTCCTTGGGAATGGCCTCTGGCATTGCTGCTTTGCAGGATCCCTCAAGGTCCATGCTGGGTTCTTGACTTTTTTATAAGGCTTTATTAGTAGAGCTTGATTTGTTTCCCAATGTTTTGTGGAAAATGACCTCTCCTGGCAATTCTAAGTTTCAGGAGGAAGGATAGCTTGGACATTTGGGTATCAGTATCTCTGTAAACAAGTGCTAGGACAAGAAAAGTAGAAATCTAAGATATGATCCTGCACTGGGTTTAAGAATCACTCCTTTCTTTAGAGTCTTCTCTCCTTTCTGCTCAGCCCTCATCCCTTGGCTGCTTCTACCCTTAACTTTTTTGGATTCCTAAAAGCACAGATGTCTTGCTGGGAGAATTAAATGTTAACTTTGCATTCCCTGAGTTTCTCACAGCACAATTACATGGTTGAAGGTGAGATCCCCCTCCTCCCTTTCCCTGCATTCCTTGTGCTTCCTCTGCTGCAGCCTCACTCTTCCAGTTGGCCCTCACTCTTCTGGTGGCCCTTTTTTCTTCCAAACCACTGCCAGGCAAAACTAAAGAGAGTTGATTTGGGCAGTCTGGAGCTGGCACTACAGAGGTTAAGGGGGATCTCTGCAGCAGGAGCTGTTCTAGGGAAGACAAATGGTGCCAAGTGCTGCCAGGCTCCTCCTCCTTCCCATGTAAATTCTAACGGGATGACATAACGGGATCATCTGTCTCTGTTACAAATGGGAAGGCGAGCAGGTTATGGGCAGGGTTAAGTTACCAAAGTGGGAGATAAATCAGGTAGTGCTCTTCCATTCCTTTCCATACTGGTGATTCCAGTGACAGCCAGACTCTCCAACATTCCATGGAGTCCTGGTTTTGCCTTCTCCACATCCTGGGTGGCAGTGAGGTATTTATCAGTTCTATATTCCAGATCCATGCATATTTGTAATTGTAATCAGATTGCACACCATCCTATGTGAATTAACACAGACACCCAAAAAACCCTATTAAAAATCCCATTGTTGGTGCATTAAAAGCTGGAGCTGTGACCAGCCACATCCCTTTTGTGACCCAGGACTTTTCATCCCTGCTCATAACATGGTGGCCAGAGGCAATTGAACCTTGCATCTGGGAGAAGCTCTGCTTTTTATAAAACGGGGCTGTTCAGAGAGGCTGTTTGGAGGCTGATGGATAATGAAATAAGGTTATGGCAGGGATGGTGCAAAACTGTCCAGCTGGGCAGCTGCACACAGGCAGCAATTGCTGCTCTTGAGGATGATGTTTATTTTTCCCAGCATCTTTCTTAGGCTGCCACCAAAAAGGACAATTTTCCTGTCTCCTGTGCCACACATCACATGCCTTGGAGCTCCTGGTAATGGAATAATGCTGTGAGTCAGATCAGCTTGTTCAGCTGATGGAAAGGCTTCATTGCCAGGAAGCCTTTCTGAATTGATCCCAGTTTTCCACTGGACCAGTGAGATGGATTTCTATAAGCAGGTAGCAATCAGGAGGTGTATGGTAAAAGGCAGTAAGGATCTGGAAGAAAGGGAAGAGGAAAAGAGACCTAATTCTGATCAGAGATGTGCAATTAGTGCACATTAAACCAACAGACCTGAACTGATGTGGGGTTGTGTGTTCTGTTACAGCCTAATTTAGCTGCTGTGCTCTTCTCTCACTTTCTGTCCTGTTTTATCCCTCTGCCTTTCTCTCTGGCTCAAACTTTCCTTGAACTCAGCTGAGCAGAGGTTTTATGGATCTCTCTGAGGTCTCTCCCTGCTGCAGAGGCTCCTCACTGACCTTTCTGTCTGAGCTGAAGCCAAGGCCTGTGTGTGACCCTGGGTATCAGGTAGCTGGAATTCTCATCCAAGTGCCTGAGAGGTGCCACATTCAGCACTTCTTCCAACAGGCTTTGGCTGTTGGAAGCTGGAAAAGTTACATAACAGGAGCTCATGATGAGACCTTGGGGCTTGGGTGCTGGGCTGCCTCCAGAAGGTGCTTTTGGAGGAAGAGCTGTAGCTGAGCCCATGGAAAAGAACCAAGCTGGAGATGTTAAATTGCAGTTTTAACCTCAAAGCAGCTGCAGCATCTGGAGTTGGTGAAAATTCTTGCCTTTCTTGGCCACCTTTGTCTTGTGAACTCTTCTTCCAGCACAGATGGAAGGTTGAGCCCATATTCCCTGTATCTAAGTGAACTTTTTTCCCCTCTAAATTGGCTGATGTAGGAACACATTTCTCTCTGGGGTCTCCTCTTGCTGGCTGCTGTGCTTGTGAAATAATTTAAAGCCACAATCACCCATTTCTGACCACTTGGGCTTATTTTGTGCTGTTTGAGGATGTGGACAAACCAGAGGGGGAACTGTTGTTCAAGACCCAGAGTCACCTGATTGTTTTTCCATTGCTTCTGAGCTTTATCTGCACTTTGGGGAATGAGCTACTGGGAGCTGCTGCAATGAGATGATTGCAGAGAGCACCAAGGGATGTGCTGGAAAAATTAATGGGTCAACAGCCCTATAAATGGATACTTAAAGAACAATTTGTGCACGTGGAACAGATCATAAATACAACTCTGCATGTCCTTTATCCTGTGCAGGGAAGTTCTTCCCCCTTATCTCTGCCATATAATGTGTTTTCTGACCCCAGGCTGTGTTCTGGTGTTTTCCAGACAAACGAGTGGCGTCTGAGCTACGTCAACAAGGAATTCTCTGTGTGTCCCTCCTACCCTCCGGCTGTCATTGTCCCCAAATCCATCGACGACGAAGCGCTCCGCAAAGTTGCCCTGTTCCGCCAGGGCGGCCGCTTCCCGGTGCTCAGCTACTACCACAAGAAAAATGGGATGGTGAGCTGGGTTTGAGGGGTGGGTGTGCCTGGAGGAAGTGTGGGAATCTCTGTGTTTCATGCTCTGGAATTAACACAGCTCCTGAGACGTTTGCCTGGTTTATTTCCCTCCAGTGAAGCTGGTTGTGGGTGACAGGATGAGTAATCTCCATCCTAGAAATAGGATGTTAATCTGTTAATCTGCTTGTTTGGGAATGTGCATGGCATGAGCTTGCTTACAGCAGTAAGAACAAGATGAGGCTTGTAAAGCCACTGCTGGCACCCTGACTTGCCGTGGCTGCCAAGAGGCTTCAAGGAAAGGATGGCAGGAGCCACATTGTCGTGTCTGGGAGCGGTGGGCCCTCGTCACAGCCATGGTGACAGCAGAGCCAGCACTGCCTCTGCTGGGTGACTGGGGAAGGAGGAGCAGAACAATCTGTTCTCTGAGCCTGGCAGTGTAACACGATTGAGGAGTAGCAAAGTCTTGGTCTTGCACAGGCTTTCTGACAAGCCAGAACCGACTGGAGTGACTGATATGCTGTAATTAAGAAATGCACTGTATGAAGCTGTTGAGTGATTGTATCTCTTGCTGATGTAACCACTTTGAGGATGCTGGGATTTCCAACCTGCAGCTTTTAAACCTGATACAGTCTCCTCAAATGCTCCAATGCCTTCTCACCTCTTGTGGCCAAGATTTGTAAGCCTTGAATTCGAGGCTGTGTAATCTGACTTAGAAGTACCTTGGGGTTTTTTTTTACTTTGCTTTAAAATTGGCTCCATATCAGTTGTGCTTTTTGCTTTTTCTCAGCTCAGCTGAAAACCATTGAAGGAAGGTTTTTGCTCAATTCTCTCTCCAAATTGTGCATGTTTCAGGTGTGGGGAATACAATAGTGCTTGGCACAGAGTGCTTGGACTTGTGACAGTAACACTGTCACTCTCATTGCCCTCCTGGCTCTCTGTTCTTGAATGTATTTGGGGTTGCTGACTGGCTGCTCTCACATTTTTGTTGTGATTTGAGCTGCTGGGGTGCTTCTGAATTGACAGGCATTGACTAAAGAGAAATCTCAGCTCATCAGTCTGTGGCCTTCAGGTTTATTAGTCCATCCATGGGGTGGAACAGTCCCTAAGAGGCACCTTTAACACATGAACAATTTGAGTGCTTTAAGAACAGGGTTGGGAAGGGACCTTAAGAATGACAATCCTGAAAATGTTGGTGTCACAGAATGGTTTTGGTTGGAAAGGTCCTTAAAGTTCCAAACCCGTGCCATTGGCAGGGATGCCACTCACCAGATCAGGTTGCTCAGGGCCCCATCCAACCTGGCCTTGAACACTTCCAGGGATTTACAACACTTTCAGGGTTTGTGAAGGAGCCATCAGCAGGAAGGCCGTTCAGTAGTTCACAAAGGTGGTACTTGAGGCATAACTGAAGGGATAAAGGCTGTAAGATGATATCTGTAATTTAAAACTTGGCCAGCCAAATGATTGCAGGATTCAAGGATTTCTGGTTCATTTTTGAGACACATTCAGTCCTTGCGAGGGATTGACCTTAAACCAACGCAAGGATTCGGGGCAAGGCTTGGAGCTCCAGTGCTCGGTGCCTTTCAGTCAGAACTCTCTGCACTCCCAGTGCCTCCTTGATGGTTTTGTGTGTCCCCAGGTGATGATGAGGAGCAGCCAGCCCCTGACGGGCACCAACGGGCGGCGCTGCAAGGAGGACGAGAAGTTGATCAACGCCACGCTGCGCACGGGCAGGCGCGGCTTCGTCATCGACACCAGGCCTTTGGGGGTGGCCCAGCAGGCCAGGGCCAAAGGAGGGGGCTTTGAACAAGAAGTTCACTATCCCCAGTGGAGGAGGATTCACAAGTACATCGAGAGGTGGGTGACGTCAGGCTCTCCCCTGAGCTCGGCTCTGTCGGGTCGCGCTGGCAGAGCTGTGATACCTCACAAAGTCCTTGCTTCTGCAAGAAGAGTTGTGTATCCTGGCTCCTGGCAACAGGGTCGTGTTCCTTTTGTGGCAAAAGCAGGATATGGGGATGATAAAGGGATTTCTGGTTTGGTTCCTTGTTCTGAGCAATCTGCTGCAAGTTTCAGACATCAGGCATCTCCCTGTGCTGTTTCTTTCCCTGGCCATCAGTAGCCACACTCCAGCCTTCCCGTGTTCCCATCTGCACAGGAAGGAGCAGGTACCTTGCCAGAAAACTTGTGCAGGTGAGGATTTGTTACGTGGCTGTCACGCTCCTCTTATCCAGAGGATTTGTCCAGACAGGCTGTGGCTGCCCCATCCCTGGAAGTGTCCAGGGCCAGGTTGGACGGGGCTTGGAGCAACCTGGGACAGTGGAAGGTGTCCCTGCCCATGGCAGGGAGTGGAACAAGATGGTTTTTAAGGTCCCTTCCAACCTAAACCATTCCATGATTTTGTGATTCAGTACTTTTCTGTGGACGTCTAATATTGTTCAGTCATTTGGAGACAAGTTACTAAGTTAAACAGACTTTTAGTCTGGCCTTGTTCGACTTCTCTTAAGCCTTAATTTTGGGAAATCCTTCTACACAAGCATGCAGTAATGTTGCTGGAGCTATAGGCCGGCTTTTGAGGAGTTAAATAAGGAATTTCCTGAAAAATACTTGAAGTCATTGGTTTTCCTTCTAAAGATTTTACGTGAACTTAAATTTGTTGCTGATTATTTTACAGCATCAGAGAGAGAAGAATGAAAATGAATAAACCACAGTATACGAACACTAAATAATCCATATCCTGGTTCCTGTGTTACTGCTTATGTTTTCAATAATATTTTCCTTTTCCCAAAGGTTTAACATCCTGCAGGAAAGCCTCATCAAACTGGTGGAAGCTTGCAATGACCAGTCCCACAACATGGACCGCTGGCTCAGTAAACTGGAAGCTTCCAACTGGCTCACTCACGTCAAGGAGCTCCTGACTACAGCTTGTCTGGCTGCTCAGTGCATTGACAGGTAAATCCCCTGCAGAAAGTCTTGGGTTGCTCATTCCCTCGTTACAAATTGCTCATTAAATACCTCTGGCAGTATTAATAACTGCCCACCGTGATCTGGCTTCCTTGTACCCATGGGAGATTCTCTTTCTTCATGGTGAAGGAATGTTCCTGCAATAAATCTGGAGGAGGGAGGAAATCTCCACTAAGAAAAGGTTTTGGATCATCTGGTTAAGGTATATTCCTCTGGCTGTTGCAGCCAATCTAATTTAGATTTGTGTTATTGAAGATTTGGGTTAAAATGTGCCCATCTGAAATGCTGTTTGATGGCCTGGAAAAGCGGGGACACAGGGTTGTTTTTTTCCTTTCTTTAAGAAGTGCTTTTTTTCTTTTCAGCTGCAAATTTCCAATACCACACCTCACTTCCAGAGGTTGAAACAATGTCATTTCCTTGTTTTCCCCAGGCATTGGTCCAGTGCTTTTCCCCTCTCGTATTTTTATCCCCACAGCCCTCTCCAAGCAATCCTGCTCATCCCTTCTAAGTGCCTGTGACCTCTTTTCACCTGACATTTCTTTCCCAAATGCTGCTGACTCAGCTGACTCGTGTTCAGACCTCAGGCTGGAGAGCCAGAGCTTGCTGTCAGGTGCCAGGGCTTGTAAGGGCAGATGCAGGAATCCAAATGTGTTTTATCTGTGGCTCTGAGTGGGAAAAGCCCATCCCAAAATTCAGGGAAAGCCTAGCTTTTCCTAGTGGCTGGGAAGTGTGTTCTGCAGGCACACAAGCAGCTGAAATGCAGTCTCAGGGTGAAACAGCTCTGCTGCATTAAAATGGGAGCTCTGTGCTTGTTAAATCTCTGACAGTGCAGGTTTCATTACTGGCTGTGCCAGAGAAGGATTGCTCTGGATCAATAGTTTTATCCGGAATTCTTTCCTGCAAGCTGATAATGGGAAAGATCAGTGACGAAACACTTCTGGCTTGTTGGGACAGGGGCTGATTTCATCATCTTTAATCTCAGCTTTGCTTTTTCTGTTTACCTTGGAGCCATGGCAGGTCAGTTCCAGGTGCCTGACCTGCCTCACTTGGAACCTGGAGGTCAGAGCTGGGCTGACAGGGAGAGTTCCCTTGGATTTGCCATGGAGAGGGAATGGCTGGGAGAGATCTTTCAGCATCTTAAAGGAGAAATGAAAGGGGAAAATAGTGTTATTGTGGTGTGCCTCACTTAGAGGAGGGCATAGGCTGGCAGTTGGCCTTTGGAATTCATAGAATCCTGGAATGGTTTGGGTTGGAAGGGGACCTTGAAGATCTTCTCATTCCAGGACAACCTTTCCCAGGTGTGCTTGGCTGTTCAGCAGCCTCTTTATCTGCCACTGCCAGAAGGGGAGGAGTGAAAGGTTAAGATCAGGTAGGAAAAGAAGATTTAGATTAAATGTTAGGGAGAAGTTCTGTACTGTAACAGTGGTGAGGCCCTGGCACAGGTTGCCCAGAGAAGCTGTGGCTGCCCCATCCCTGGAAGTGTCCAAGGCCAGGCTGGACGGGGCTTGGAGCAACCTGGGCTAATGGAAGGTGTCCCTGCCCATGGCAGGGGGTGGAATGGGTTGAGTTGCACTTCCAAGCTATAATTCAGAGGGGTACAAATCCCAAAGAGTGAGAACCACAAAGGAGATCTCACTGTGCACCTTCTGTCGGTGTGGGAAAGGGTCTGGATTTCCAGACTGCTCAGCGAGAAACTGAGCCTTAAGTGATGCAGAGCTCTGGTTAGTGTTGGTGAGGATCCATGTGGGATCCATGTGGGATGGGGCTGCAGTGGTGGTAAAGAGCCAGCAAAACCTCAACACTGTCAACACTGGTGTCCATGGGATGTAATGGCATCCACTGGGATGTGTTCTGCTCATTCATACTCTTTTTGCTTCCCACCTTTTTCTTTCCCAGGGAAGGTGCTTCAGTGTTAGTCCATGGCAGTGAAGGGACTGATTCCACGCTCCAGGTCACTTCTCTGGCACAGATTATCCTGGATCCGAGGTGCAGGACCATACGTGGCTTCGAGTCCCTTGTAGTGAGGGAGTGGCTGCAGGTGAGAAATACCCATGGACAGAACAACAATCTGTTCCAGAAACAATGGGATTGGGAAATAGCCTGAGAGGCAGCAAACAGGTTGGGCCTTGTTGCAGCCCTGCTTAGTGTGAGTGGCCTTTGTCCTAAAGAGCAGCATCATTACCTGAGTCATTTGTTCCTCTGCCACTCACAAGAGTTTTTTCGTTTTGGGGAAGTGCCTGTTTTGTGTGCTCAGGGTGAACATCTCTTACCAAGAATGGTTTGGGTTGGAAGGGACCTTAAAGCTCACCTTGTTCCAACTCCCTGCCATGGACAGGGACCCCTTCCACTAGAACAGATTTCATCTCTTCCATCTCATTAGAGAAAACTGTTCAGACTAAACCACAAAACCTCAGGTATACTCTTTGTTCCTTTGCAGTCTGCTCCTGCAGTGCACCCACCCCAGTTTGTTCCTGCTCACATTCTCTGATCAAACACAGGACTATCCACACAGCCTGAGAAAGGCAGGAAAATTGGTCATAGAATCACAGAATCATTTAGACTGGAAAATACCTTTAGGATTATCAAGTTCAACCATTCCCCCAGCACTGCCAAGCCCAACAGTAACCTATGTCCTCGAGTGCCACATCTACATGGCTTTTAAATCCCTCCAGAATGGGGACTCCACCACTGCCCTGGGCAGCTGTGCCAGAGCTGGGTAACCCTTTCCATGAAGAAATTGTTCCTAACATCCAATTTAAACCTCCACTGATGCAACTTGAGGCCGTTTCCTCTTGTCCTATCCTTTGTTGCCTGGGAGCAGAGTCCAACCCCCTCTGGCTGCCCCCTCCTGTCAGGGAGTTGTGGAGAGCCAGAAGGTCCCCCCTGAGCCCCCTTTTCTCCAGGCTGAGCCCCCCCAGCTCCCTGAGACCCTCCTGGTGCTCCAGTCCCTTCCCAGCTCCATTCCCTTCGCTGGACACACTTCAGCCCCTCCATATCCCTCTTGTCAGGAGGGGCCCAAAACTGAATCCCGGGTTGGAGGTGCCCCAGCAGTGCCAGCACAGAGGGATAATTGTTTCTAACAGCTTGGTCCTGGATCCCTGAGCAGTTGCATGGACAGACCAAGCTCTGAAGTGTTTCTTGCCACATGTCCTCACGTCCCATTCCTTTGTGTGTGGTGCTCTCTCTCATTCCCACCCAGGCTGGCCACCCTTTCCAGCAGCGCTGTGCCCAGTCAGCCTATTCCAACAGCAAACAGAAGTGGGAGGCCCCGGTGTTCCTGCTCTTCTTGGAGTGTGTGTGGCAAATCCATCGGCAGTTCCCTTGCTCCTTCGAGTTCAACGAGCAGTTCCTCATCATGCTGTTTGAACATGCCTATGCTTCCCAGTTTGGGACATTCCTGGGAAACAATGAAAATGAAAGGTTGGTAAGGATGCTCGATTTGAATCCCTTAAAAGCTGGGCTGAATTTGACAAAAAGGAGGTCACAGATTCATGGAATGGTTTGGGTTGGAAGGAACCTTAAAGCTTACCTAGTCCCAAAACCCCTGCCATGGGCAGGAACACCTTCCACTAGACCAGGTTGCTCCAAACCCTGTCCAACCTGGCCAAAAATCTCCACCCATCACCAGTTTATTTAGTCTCTTACCCAGAAACTCTTCCATAAAAGAATAAGCAGCTGGAGTTTGCCATGAGTCAGAGCTGTGGGAAGCAGACTTGTCCATGCAGGCCGGGAGGAGGAGGAGGTCAAGGCAGGCAGAGGCCACGCTTGGCAAGTCTGAAGGAATGTGACTCTGTAGCCTGGTGGTCCTGACACCCCCCTGGGAGAAGTAAACAGGGTGAAGGACTGGAGCTTCCCACAGCTGCCACAGACGTTTGCATTCCTGTTCTGAGCTTGGCAGTTCTGCCCTCAGGACTCCTGACTCCAGTAAGGCCATGGCTCATGGTCTCCTGCTGAACTGGAGGCCACTGAACAGGAAGGGAAAAGCAGAGCTGATACTGCAGAGAAGGAAGGCAGTTTAAAGCTTCCTATAAACCTCTCTGCCCTTAAAGCAATCTGGGCTTAGAAGAGGCTCTGCTGCCTTCTGCAGGGCTGCTGAGCCAGTCATCTGCAAAACCAAGTTAGACTTGAAACCAATAAGCTGAAATTTGGAGGAGTATTGAATGTTACGTGTAATAACCTGCCTGTCACATCTGAGCACGTCAGCCTGGGAGCACAGACAGGCTCTGAAGGCTCATGTGAAGCTTGTGCTGTCTGAAGCGTTCACAGGAGTGGTGAATCTCCTGCCTGGCTGGCAGTTCAATTTGCTAGTGCAGGCAGAATGAGATTTGCTGGAATCTAAGGAATAGGGATCCCTGTGTAACTCCTGGAGGTGGGATTGCCCCAGGAAAACAGCACTGCTTGTTCTGTGTGCTCAGTTCCTTCCTGCCACCAGAGGGACCTGTCAGATGTGCCCATTCCAGCAATAACACTGCTTTTATGTGCTTTGGAATTCCATTTCCATCCTTCCCTGATGCAGCCCTACCCCACCTCCCAGCTCTGCCTTAACACAGGAGCTGGATCCCTTTCCAAACCTGGCACTGTGGGGAGGTGCCTGATTCTTCACCTGGACAGTAAGCAGCCAACTTCCACCCATCTTACAAGGGTTATTTCCCCATCTTTTATTCAAAACTAATTGTAATCAGCCAGGGTGAGTAAATTGCTTTAGGTTTACACCCTGTGCCATGATGGTGAGAGGTACTGAAGGGATTAGCCTGAGTTATCTGGGGGAGTAGCACATGGAATAACTTGTGGCCTTGTGGTGCGTGTTGTTCTAACAAGAGCCTTGCAGATGCAAGTGTGTCAAACTAACTTGTTCCTGTGGGTTTCTTAGGGCTAAACTGAAGCTGCCTCAGAAGACCATGTCCCTCTGGTCCTGGGTGAACAGGACCGAAGAGCTGGGAAGATTCCAGAATCCTATTTATGAGGCCAACAGCCTCGTCATCTGGCCCTCCGTGGCCCCACAGAGCCTGCAGCTCTGGGAAGGTGAGCCGGGTTTGCTTTCCCTGTTGCAGGCAATTTCTAGTTTGGGACTGTTTGTAAGACTTCATTACTGACCATTTTGGAGAATCCACGTGCAGTGGGTTCCCTGCTGCAGAAACTTTCTCTGTCCCACGGGTGCTCAGGAGTTTGTGACAGTGACACAAGGAGACTGAAAATGAAGTGGTCTGATAAATGTGAGAAAAACAGGAATGAACCCCCCTCATTTTTCCTTTATTAATCTTGTGTAATAGAATGGTGAACTTGGAGAGGAGGGGGGAACTATTTAGTGGGGAGGGAGAGGGAGGAATGTGTGAACTGTGTGCACCTCACTTGGGAGCTGTTGGAATGTGAACAACCTTCATGGATTCCTTGTTTCAAGAAACCCTTGTGACCTGTGTGTCTCTGGGCCTCCAGGTGTCTTCCTCCGGTGGAACAGGCCTTCCAAATTCCTTGAGGAAGCCGAAGAAGAAAGGATCAGGATAATCAAGTACAACAAGGCGCTGCAGGCCAAGGTGAACGCGCTGAGGAGGCAGCTGGCCGAGATGGAGACGGATGAGGCGGCGCAGGGGAACCCCTGAGCTGGGCTTTGCCTCGGGCCTTGGCTTTCCAGCCCCTTTACATCAAGGAAAAACCATGGAAAGTGCATGTGTTGCTGAGCCTTTGGGTGCAGCTGAGCCTCCCACTGCTGAACCCTTCACTCCATGAACCTCCCTCCCTTCTGGGGAGGGGTTTTTGTTTTGTTTACAGAAGACACAGCTGGGCACAGGGGCCCCTCTTGGCAGCTGTTCTGTCTCAGAATTTGGTACAGTGTCAGCAGGAGCTGGAACTCTTTACCTCCAACTGTGTGGATGACCAGGATGGGCCAAGAGACAGGATGCCTCCAATTTATTTTGGACTTTTTCTGGTTTTGTTGAACTCTCTAAACGCTCACAGGATTGAAACACAGAGTTCTATGTAGGTAGGTAAAGGCATTTTGTCTGAAAGCACCTTTTCTCTCCAAGGGTAGGTAAGGCAGATTAGTTCTTTAGTTTCCTAGAAAAACTAGAAATTGTTAAAATCTAATTACAGGCTCTGCCAGTCTACACAACACTCTCAGTAGCCTTCACATCTAACACTTGGGGTTTTGTGTTCAGCATTGACTTGGGAGCAGGAAATTAAATACCAAACAAAGCAAGACATTTCAGTGCAATACAGAACTGAGGAGGGATTCTGCTGCTAATGTTTAAGCCATGACCTTCAGGTGGAATTGTCCCTCGTGGACAAGCATCTCCTAAGGAATAACAAACTTTTTTTACTCTACCTGGAAAACCAAAAGGTTTAGTGGTTGGTGGAGGTGTTCACTTGCAGAACAGGGCTCAGAGCTGTCCTTTAAACCAGAGCCAAGCTGCCTTCTTGGAAATTCCAGCTTCCCTGGCTGGGTTTGGACACCTGGCCAGGTTCACAGCATTGCCAGGGCGCAAGAGCAGCACTTCATCTACAGCTCAACAAAGCTCTTTTGTTCCACCTCATGTCCTTTTCCCTCTTGTGCTCTTATATCCACGTTGTGAAACCTCAAAAGCAGAAGCTGGAAGTTCTGTTGACCTCACAGATCTGCTGCAGGTTAAGGGGCCATCACACTACAAGAAATACTGAGGGTTTAGATGATTTGTAGCTGCTAAAACTACTTAAACACTTTAGGGATAAGCTTTTTCCCGTTTAACTTTGCATTTTGTAGCTGCTCTTGCTGTTTCTGTGGCTTCAATCTGCTTTTTATAAAATCAGAGTTCTCTCTAGTGATTTTTTTTTTCTCCTTTAAAAAAACAGGTAGGAGTAGGTCTGGAATATTCACTGAGGCATTTTTTCAGCTTGATTCCATGGATAGCTGTGCAGGACTGGGAAAAGTTGAATTAGCAGCACATGTGGCTGGGATTATCCAGAAAAGTGCTTCCTGTTAGCCTGATCCTGCTGGAATCAACGGAGCTGCAGTAGGTCAGTGGTGTGATCCCTTTGGAAGCTGCTGAGCATTCCAGTTCATGGAAGGCAGCTGCCTTGATTTAAAAGCCACTTCACAAAGATAAGTGTGAAAATGCAAGATCCTTAGTTGTTGTAGAAGTAGCTGGAGAGGAACCTGCAAATGTCCTGTAGACACTAAATATAGTCTAAGAAAATTCTATAACCAAGGAAGTGCTATAAAATTATGTGACAGTGATCAAGTGCTACCTTAATGCCTTTTGTTCAGTCCTTATTTCCTTAATGATTTTCTTCTTGCCTAAGCTCAACTTAGCCCTGAAGTCCTCTGGCTTAAGAAATAACAAGATCCCTTTGAAACCATTGCTCACTTAAGGCAGAAGAGTGATTCCCCCTGCTTGTAATCCCTATTTTTTTTATGTTTGGAGAGTGACAGCCTTTCACTAAATCCAGTCTGACACAGGGAATGCTGCTCAGGGTGGCTGGTGATCTGTCCTGCAGGACAGGGGGGGCACAACTGGGCTGTTCCCACCTCCAAATCTGGAGATATCTCTGGGTATGTTGCCCATATAAGCCCTTAAAGTGATTGCTCACCCATTAAAATGATGTCTTTGGGATCTGCACCTGCCTGGGTGGTGATTCCCTACCCCATTCAGAATTTCTCCATCTGAAATCCATCATCACCAGCCAGATGGGAAAGATTCAGAAAGCACCATTTTCCCTGTAATAGGCTATACATAAAACACACTCTTAAAGGTTATGCAATTTCCTAACACAGTAATTATAGATTGAGCTAAATAATAGAGAAGCAGAGAGGGTTTTTTTGGATCTAATTGCCTCGCTGCTCCAGCCTCTCCTGCAAACTGCAGGCATCCGAGGAAATTGGGGAAGCAGCTGTGACAGCCAACAAAAGGCAGCACATTCCCTCGGAGCTGGCATTCATTTCAGCCTCCACTTGTGGCTCAGGGCTGAATCCACACCCAAGTGCTGCGTGTGCCTTGGAAAAGTGGATCACAGCCTTCCTGGGGAAGTGCTGGCGTCGTCGTGAGCAGCTCCAGCAGATTATCCCACAATTCCTCGTCCCTGCAGAGGTTCCGCGGCACAGGCCGGGGAGGGCTTGCAGGAGATGGAGTGGAGATGAAATGTGTGGTGGTTTAGGTCCTCCTGGGGGAGGACAGTTCACAGAGCTCTGGTGCCAGGCTGCTTCCACATCCTCCTTTAGCTTCTCCGTTCCCAGCGCTTCCCAGGCTCCAGATACAGAGCGGAACACTCTGAAGAGCTCTGAAGCTCTTGCTTCGCTGCTTGTCTCCCCCATTTAATCACATATTTGATATCACTGATGGGTTTGCTCCCTCTCAGAGGGGCATCCCTGCCCTGTGAAGCCCCTGTTTGCAGATTCCCTGTGTCTTCCTGAGCTGTGGCAGTGCCCAGCTCTGGCTCTTCCCTGTGCCACTGCCTTACGCCCTCACTGCCGCCCCGCTCCTGCTCTTTTGCACACACCCTTTGTGTAACAAGCTGGGCACTGAGAGCCCCATCTCCACATTCTGGGGCAATCCACACGGACACTCTGCCATTTACCAAAAAAGAAAAAAAAAAGAAGGGAAAAGGAACTAACTTGCACAGTTTTCATAAGGGAAATACGAAATATGTACCTTCAGTATTTTGATTGTATTGATTAACTCTTGAATGTGGCGCTGGTTGACGTGCACTATTGTCCCTGTTGCATAGGATCTCATTTAAAATTGCACTGTACAGCATTTTTGATGTCTCGTGTGCTTTGCTGAAGCCTTGGGTGGTGCACAGGTTCCGTGTGAGGGGAGAGGTTTGCCCCAGCTCTCCCTGCGTGCCGTGTGCTGTGTGCCTGTTCACTGCTGCCACTGTCAGTGAGGAGTGCACTGCTGTCCCGACGTCTGGAATTGCTATCTGGACTTGGCTGCTGCATCACTCTTGATTTTTCATGTACAATTTGAACTGCCAGGGCTGGGAGTTGTGTGCTGTTGTTAGATATTTGCTGTGTGTGTACAGAATCCCAGCTGCTGTGCCGTGGAATTTATTGCTACAAAAAAAAAAGTAACAAATATGAGGAAAAAAAAAAAAAATATGATGGCTCAATGTTCAGCCATGTGGGGGGAGCAAAACAGATACAAAGTGGTTGTAAACTTTGCTGTAGATATGTTGAGAACATAGTAGATGTGTCTGTTTAAATTAAAACCTTGAAGACTAAAAAGTTCTTTAATTACATTTTTGAATCTTCTTTATTAGCGTGGCCTTGGCTTCCCACAGGAGGGATGTGGGTGTGACTTGAAAGAAGCTCTTTGTTGAAATTTTAGCTCTTTTCAGCTCAGTTGTGTTTTATTTTACAGCTGAACAGGTGCTGTGGTGGTAGAAGGGGGATGAAGGGAGAAGGGTGAGACCCTGAGGCTGTGAGTGACTTGCAGAGCTCTTCTCCCGTGGTTTTGGTCCTTGGACAGCAGATAAGCAATTGGATATTAGCCAAGGTTTTATCCTGGTATTGATCTTTTTATCCTGGTATTGATGTCTCCAAAGGAAGAAGGGGTGGGATGTTCACAGGGAGAGGGGTTTGGGCTGAAGCAAAGCCTTGCAAGAAGGTGGATGGTGACAGGACAAGGGGGAGTGGTTTTAGCCAAAACAGGAGAGATTTAGATGAGATATTATGAATAAATTCTTCCCTGTGTGGGCGTTGAGGCCCTGGTGGAGGTTCCCCAGAGAAGCTGTGGCTGCCCCATCCCTGGAAGTGTCCATGGCCAGGTTGGATGGGGCTTGGAGCAGCCTGGGGTAGTGGAAGGTGTCCCTGCCTGTGGCAGGGGTGGAATAAGATGGTTTTTAAGGTCCCTTCCAACCCGTTCTGTGACTCTGGGGTCATAGTTACCTGTTGGTCTTAAGGCAGGAAGGGCACCTTGGTGCACTTGCCAGGGGAAGGAACAAAAAAAAAGGACAAACAGCTCTTGGGAAATGGAAGCTGTGAACTGTGGGAACTCCTGGACCTCTCCTGGCTGGTGAGTCAGGAGGCTGAGAACTGCTGGGCCCTCTGTTTCCCTGTGGCATCGTTGTGGTCTGTGCAGCTCCTGGGGAAGGTGATGAGTTTTTGTGGCTTTTGGGGTTTGAGCAGATGGAGACTGGGGGGTGTCTGTGCTGCCCTGCAGCCTGTGCAGCCCCGTGGGATAACACAGGGAGGGGAGAGGAAGGTTTTGATGAGAAAATATTGATACTCAGCCACTATTTGGGCAAAAAGCCCCAGCTGAAACAGAGCAGGTCTGTTTTTAAATAATTTCAGTGATAGTCAGGCAGACTGGTTTGGGTTGAGCTTGATTTTTGGAGGGCAGGGAGAAAATAACTAGAGATTCATGGAATTGTTTGGGTTGGAAGGGACCTTAAAGCTCATCCAGTTCCAGCCCCTGCCATGGGCAGGGACACCTTCCACTAAACCACGTTGCTCCAAGCCTTGTTCAACCCAGCCTTGGACACTTCCAGGAATGGGGAATCTGTCTGGCCAAATGTTGAAATTTGTTTAACTTTTTTTTTTTTGAGGCTGTTGGATTTTTCTCTTGGAAAGCCCAAGTGGTTTTGTTTAGTGCCATTATAGGAGTCTCTTCCATGCTGCCTGTTTTTCCCCCAAACAGTGAGAGAGGAAACAATGAGGAGGAATTCCTATTCAACACTGGCTTGTGATGCCCCAAGGTAAGTGCAACATTTCTACAGGGAATTTTCTGGGTTTCGCTTATAAGTCCTTGGTGGTACAAAATAAAAACTTTGTGCCAGGAATAAGGGTTTTTCAGAGGTTTTTGGGGTTTTTTTTTGAGCAGAGAACTGCTTCCCTTCTCTGTACTGTGCTGCATCTCAGCACATCCATTTTTGGGGTGTCCAACCTGGCCTTGCACACTTCCAGGGATGTGGCAGCCACATCCATCAGTTGTTTTGGGGACAAAGGAGCAATTTGTGCTACAGTGGGGTAAATACAGAGCTCTGATTTCTACATTTCCCTCAGTTAGAGAATTAAAAAAAAAAAAAAGCTGTGCTTTACTGGGAAAAAGATATTCTTCCATAGATCCGTGAGGGACACTTGTGCAACATCAAGCACATGGAGTGTCCTGGCTGTGCTGCCAGCTTGGCAAGGCTGTTGTTTCACAATGGGGAGGGCTGTGGCAATCCTGAATTAAAATTCTGTTCTGCTCTTCTCTGCCTCTTTCTCCTCCTCGCTTGTGCTGGTCCAGCTGTTTGGGATTCCACGTGGCACATGGGATTGGATAAATGTATGGAAAAGTAACCCAGCCCTGCAGGCTGAGTCAGCATCTGTGGAGTTAAATGTGGCATCGGTGCTTTGAGTAATTAAGTCACAGGGAGGATTTGGGAGGTGAAAAACCCACGTGGAGCTGTTGGAGTGATTCCAGAGGAGGCCACGGAGATGCTCCAGGGGCTGGAGCCAGGCTGGGAGAGCTGGGAGCGCTCACCTGGAGAAGAGAAAGCTCCAGGGAGAACTCAGTCCCTTTCCAGTGCCTAAAGTGGCTCCAGGAGAGCTGGAGAGGGACTTTGGATAAGGACCTGGAGGGACAGGACAAGGGGGAATGTCTTCCCACTGCCAGAGGGCAGGGTTAGATGGGCTATTGGGAAGGAATTCTTGGCTGTGAGGGTGGTGAGGCCCTGGCACAGGTTGCCCAGAGAAGCTGTGAGCTAAAAGGGGAAGACAAGAGCGGGCACACCTCAATCCTTGCCCACTGTCACGTTACAGGAACCCCGCTCTGGGCATCTCTGGGATTGTCAGAGGGATAAAGAATCGGCTCTGCAGAAATACCCCACTGTGGGCATGAGCCTTGTCCCCTGCAGAGCAGGGAACCAAAGGGACAGCACATCCCTGTTGTGTCTCCAGGTGCCTGGAAAGAGCTCCTTGCCCTCAGCTCTCCAAGCACGGTGGGTGGTGAGGGTTTGCAGGTTCAGCAGCGCAGAGGGGAGAGGAGGAAACCACAAAACCCCCGTGTGTGGGAGGGAGTGGGAGGGACATCAAGCCTGAGGCTCTGGGAGAGGCTGCTGCAGAAAGCTTTGAAGGAGCAGCACTTCTGGATGTGGATCCTTGGGAAGGGAGAGGAAGGAGGCAGTGGTAGAGAGTGGGGAGAGTGACAGGAACACTCTTGGAGCCACCAGAGCGATGGCACCGTGCTGCCTCTGAGAGAATGGATGGTTCTTGTCTGGTGCTGGAGATTCCCAACACCAGAAGTGATTCCCAGCAACCCTGATCCCTGCCCTGGCCCTGCTGGCACTGCTCAGTCCCAGCCCGGAGCAGTCCCTCACCACACACTATGCAAAGGATGCTCTGAGTTTCCAGCTTACCCTGTGTTAATAACCTGCCCCTCCTGGAGGATGGGAATGGTCTGGGGCTTGTGTTGATCCTGGGAGACACCAGGTTATATTTTTTGGTGGTTTGGAACTCTTGGAGGTGAGGGGGGAGAAGAAAAAAAATGGGATGAACTGTTGAGGAATCAAATTCCTCAGGGACTGGCTGCATACGTTCCAAATTAGGAGCATCCCAAGATGTGTAACCCAGCTGCTGTTACAGAGTGATGGAATTGGAGTGCTGTGCTGTGGGGATCAAACTGTTCCCCTTCTGAGCTAAAATCAGCCTTTCACTGTCCTCTCTCCCTTTTTTCAGCTCCCTGGATTTCTTTCTGCTCAGAACCCTCGACACCCAGCCCAGCTCTGAGTTTCCCTTCCCTGTCATCACAGTCTTGAGAGGAAGAGCCTTGTTGGCACAAGTCCTGCTCTCTTCCACTTGATTGATATTTCCAATATTCCTCCATTAGGCTGTTTCTGACCTTCAGGCTGGCTTTTCATGCTTTTTCAAAAAAATCCCCAAATCAGACAACAAACAAATGCACAAAACCTTAAAATCCAGATAATGTGAAAAATATAGAACAAACTCCTCAGCAGCCTGTGATCCTCCCTCTCTCCCTGGAGCACTCTTGGGGACATCTGTTGACGTGAACAGAGATCCTGTGAGCAAGATTGGGACAGGCTGCCCAAGGAAGAGGTGGAATCATTGTCCCTAGAAGTATTTGAAAGCTGTGTGGATGTGGCACTTGGAGACGTGGTTTAGTGGTAGATTTGGCAGTGCTGAGGAATGGCTGGACTCGATGATCTTGGAGAGCTTTTCCAACCCTAATGATTCCAGGATACACAGAGGTGAGGACTGTCACAGAATTCCAGAATGAGTTGGGTCAGAAGGAATTTGTATCTCATCCAGTCCCACCCCCTGCCATGGGCAGGGGCACCTTCCACTATCCCAGGTTGCTCCAAGCCCTGTCCAACCTGGCCTAGTGAGCTCCAAGTCTGTGCTGACCACAGAGAAAGGCACCCAAGGTGTCTCTGCTGCCCACAGGGGTGTTCATCGGGTGGGAGTGCCGGCCTCAGCTGCTGCTGGAATGGAACATCCACACTGCTGAGATGCCATCATCCAACTGGAATGGAGTTTTCTCCCTTTTAGGATTTTCTGCCTTCCCTTGTTTTTCCTCTTGCCCCCTTGAGCTGCTGCCTATCACATCCCTACAATCCCGCCTCTGTCCTTGGTTTTAACTTCCTTATCTCACAGGGCTCTGTGCTCTTTCTCACAGGCTGGCAGCCTCCTCGGCTCTGGGAGGAGGGTTTTCCAGCTGGGCTGTATCTGGGAGGCCTTGGATTGCAGCTGAACCGGGAGGGAGGATAGGGAGCTTCAGGGCCAGCTTTGCTGGACACTCCATTTTGCTGATTTTGTGCCAGTTTAGTGCCTTCAAGCTCCAGGTGCTTGGCTCGATGCTGGAGTAGGGAACTGGTTCATGAAATCACTCCTGCTTCCCTGTCAGTCTGGAGGATCTGCCATTCTGGCATGATCTGGGGCTGGGAGGGAGCTTTACTTGTGTCCAGGGAAGAGAACAGAGCTGGGGAAGGGCCTGGAGCACCAGGAGAGGCTGAGGGAGCTGGGGGGGCTCAGCCTGGAGAAAAGGAGGCTCAGGGGGGACCTTCTGGCTCTCCACAATTCCCTGACAGGAGGGGGCAGCCAGGGGGGTCAAGCTCTGCTCCCAGGGAACAGGGACAGGACAAGAGGACAGAACCTCAAACTGCACCAAGGAGGTTCAGGTTGGACATCAGGAGGAATTTCTTCATGGAAAGGGTGGTCAGGGATTGGAAGGAGCTGCCCAGGGAGGTGATGGAGTCCTCATCTCTGGAAGTGTCCAAGGAAGGACTGGACATGGCACTCAGTGCTCTGGGCTGGTGCCAAGGTGGGGGTTGGGCACCGGTTGGACTCGATGGTCCTGGAGGTCTTTTCCAGGCTAAATAATTCTGGGATTTACACTGAGTCAGGTGAGCAGATACAGTAAAACCACCGGTGCTCCATGCACTGCCCTTCCTGAGCAGAAAAATCCCTTTTGCCCAACTGCACGTCTGTGTCAGGGTTCTGGGAACAACAGGATCTTTTCTTTTTACCTCTGCAGAATTCCAGGTGAGCCCTGCTTGCCCTCCCTGCGAGGCTGGATCCACAGTGCCCTCATGGAGCAGCCACGGAGATGGCTCATGTTCTAGGCTTTTGCTTTCCTTCATTTGGTGTCAGACTCCTCAGCCTGGAAAAGGGATTGCTGCAGTCATGATATGATGGAGGTCTAAGATATAGCAGCTTGGAGAATCATGGAATCACAGCATGGATAAGGTTGGAAGGGACCACTGGAAGTCATTTCACTGTATGAAATTCTCCCCTGTGAGGGTGGGGAGGCCCTGGCACAGGCTGCCCAGAGAAGCTGTGGCTGCCCCATCCCTGGAAGTGTCCAAGGCCAGGTTGGATGGAGCTTGGAGCAACGTGGGCTAGTGGAAGGTGTCCCTGCCCAGGGCAGGGGCTTGGAGCTGGATGATCCTTAAGGTCCTGTCCAACCCAAACCATTCCATGATTCCATGTAATCCAACCTGGCTGCTGGTGGCTTTGAGACACCACACAGGACTCTGTGACCCTTTAATTTGACCCTTTTGTTGAAGCTCCTGCCCGGTCTGGAGCAGAGGGATCAATTCTGCTGACACTCCCACAGCTTTGCCTCCCAGGGACTTTAAATGCGTTTTTCCAGGCTCAGCAATGGAACAAGAGGGTTCTTTGTGTTTCTTTTGCTCCTGGAGCTTTCCCTCTTCTCAAGAGAGACATCTGCTCTGGTCAATGGTACTTAACAGGCCTTTCAAACTCAATTAGGCACTCGAGAGCCGGGAGCTGCGAGCGCTCAGCTTCCCCAGCCAGCAAAGGATTTTCGCCTCTGCAGCTCCTGTTATGCCATGGTTTTCCGAGATTTCCACACTCTGCGAGCTGAGCTTTTAATAACTGGCCATTTGTTGGTGTCTGGAATCCTTGGAAATAGCAGCCAGTCCTGCTTTGTTTGCTCTCTGAATTTTGAATAATTTCATTCAGTGCTTTTTAAGAGGGAGCAAAATAAAACTAAAACCAAATCAGTCTCTGCCCCAACCCTGATCTGACTCGAATCTTAAATCCACAACAAATGCCAGGGATTTTTTTTTTTTTTTGGTAGGCTTGACAACGAAACCATTCCTGCATTTGAAAGGGTGAAGCCCGAGTGCGTTTGGCTTTTGTCGAGGTGCATCTCAGGGCACGGGGGTTCGGGCAGGGTCTCCTCCTGCCCCGGGGCTGTGCCCACGTCCTGCCCAGCCAGGCAGGAGGGATGGATTATTCGCTGTCAGATGCGGTTGGCTCTGCCTCTGATCTGCTGTGTGTGTGCTCCGCAGAGCCGGAGTGAGCTTAGCAAAGCTCTGGGAAAGGTTTTCCCCTCTCAGGAAATTGCTTTAATGCTCATCTTTGTCCTGAATGAAAATGATGACCTAAATATATCTATTTTTTTTTTTTCCTTGATTTTGTTAAGCTCCTCCGAGTGTTCCCTGTACCTATACCAAAAGCATTTTAATATTTCAGGATTCCTTTTTGGGCTGCTGAGCTAAAGGTTCCAGCTCACTGAGCTGTGTGCTCAGAGGGGCCTGGGATATTTTACATGTCACATTTTCATGCTCTGGGCTCCTTCCCAAGAGCTTCCAGGGGACACAGAGCTGAGCTGGCTTCATGCAGCGTGTAAGGAGGAGCAGGCTGGTCAGGGCAAAGGAACCAACACCTCCGTGCTGGGTCTCTGTCATCCATAATCCATCGATATTAAAGGAGAGGATGTAGGGAATGGGATCAGAGCAACCTGGACTAGTGGGAGGTGTCCCATGGCAGGGGAGTGGAAAGAGATGAGCTTTGAAGTCCCTTCCAACCCAAACCATTCTGGGATTCCAGGGATTTACCAGACTCCAGTCATTTCAGATTTTGATTTAAGATAGAATTATTTAGGCAAAAGCCCCTTTTTTTCCCTAAGAACAATTTTTTCTTTGCTGAGATTGCTCTTTTTGAGGATGGAAAATTCCCAACCCGCTTGAGCTGGCAAGCTCTGGTTTTCAGCTAAAACATATGCTGATGTATGTTTATATCCTGCTCCAACAAAAAGCTGTGGATAAACCAGGAGCTGAAGGCAGGAGGCAGTTCCCTTGCTCATTCCTACAGTCCTCATATTGCCCGCGGGGAGTGGTGGAAAAATGGCAATTACAGTTTGGTGTGCAGGAAAATGACAGGAAAATTTAATAAAATATAATTCCAACTCTCCCACCTGTCCTACAGAGGGCTTCACTGAAAATTCAGGAAGAATTTCTTCGCTGAAAGAGTTGTCAGGCATTGGAAGGGGCTGCTCAGGGTGGTGGTGAAGTCTCCATCCCTGGAGGTGTCCAAGGAATGCCTGGGCGTGGCACTCAGTGCTCTGGGCTGGGTGCCAAGGTGGGGATCCGGGCGCAGGTTGGACTCGATGGTCTCAAAGATCTTTTCCAACTTTAATGATTCTATGAAATGCAGAAAGATCCAGAAAAGCTGAGCCACAGCACCCACTGCCTGAGAAATGTCACGTGAGAAGGGGTAAATAACCGGCCTTTATTTCAATCAGAGCACTATTCAACTTCAAGAGCAAAGTCTGTAGCCTCACCACGCTAAATTACAGCAATTATCTAACAACACTGGATGGAAAAAGGAATTCTGAAATGCCTTTGCCTCTCCCTGGCTCGTAACACGATGCCTTATTCCCCTCCAGCAGAGGCAAGGAATTCTTAAGCTGATTTTGCAGTGACGCTCTGCGAGCTCCTGCTGTGGCTGCTCCTCTCCTGCCCAGCTGGAGTGGCCAGGGAGGCTGTGGGAAAGGTGCTGCCTGTTCCTGGGGGCATCCACAGCGCTCCCAACACTGGAGAAGTGGTTCTGCAGCTCTGGTTACGGCTCTGCTCTGCAGAGGCGGCCGGTTTGGATTTCATTTTAAATGCATCTCAACTTCCCTGCCCCAAAATTTCCCCCTGAGGCCTCATGCCAAATTCAGCTTTATTTTAGTGTGAGTTTTGAGGTTAATTGAACAAGGCACTTGGGGGATGAGAGGTTTAAGGCTGTGAGATGTCGCAGATTTCATGGAATGCATGGATATGTTTTTAGCAGGCTTTTCTCAGGTTGGGGCATGGAGATTACATTCTTCAAGAATGAAACCCAGTGGTTCCCTGGACCATTTGGAATTACAGCCTTCCAGTGTGTAAAGGAGGCTCCAAGAGAGCTGGAGAGGGACTTTTCAGAAGGGCATGGAGTGATAAGACAAGAAGGAACGACCTTAAAGAAGGGCGATTTAGATTATATATTGGGAAAAAAGGTCTTGGCTGTGAGGGTGGTGAGGCCCTGGCACAGGTTGCCCAGAGAAGCTGTGGCTGCCCCATCCCTGGAAGTGTCCAAGGCCAGGTTGGACAGGGCTTGGAGCACCCTGGGCTAGCAGAAGGTGTCCCTGCCCATGGCAGGGGATGGAACTGGATGAGTTTTAAGGTCTCTTCAAACTCAAACCATCCTGGGATTCTGTGATTCCACACTGAGCAGTTGTGTCTATTCCTAGATCTGGCAAGTCACGCATATTTCAGGGATTGAGCCCCTGGCAGGGAAGCTTTATGTGTAAATCTAATTAACAAATGTGCTCAGTAAAGGGAGTTGGGAAAGTGGCTTTTCACTGCTTGCAGGGTTTTCCTTCTCCACCTTGTTCCTGGCAGACAATGATGCCCATGAACGGCACATCCATTTCCAAATGAACTCTTTTCTGAGTATTCAGTGTTTCAAGGCTCATTCGTGGTGTTCAACAGGTTTCCATCTCTTGGGCAGATGGAGGTGAATCACAGAATATCCCACAAGGATCGCTGAAGTCCAATTCCCAAGGAGGGTGGTGATCTTCCATTGCTCTTTTTGGTGTGTGATAAACTTGGTGTGAGGCTCCGTCTGGATTTTTAAATAGTTTGGTTTTCACAGAGTACATTCCTTAACCCTTATTTTGCAATATCCGCTCACCTCAGAGACCTGAATGAGCTTGTTTCCACCCTGATTTGTGCTGTCCAGAAGGACACAGACCTTTGAGAAAACAGGCCATGATTTACTGGACAGGGAAGGCTTACAGGGAACAAACTCTCTTCTGCTGGCCCGGGGGTGTTCGATGTGCTGCTCCTGCTTAGCCTGCAAACTCATCCTTGTCATTAGCTACACTAATTATGCATCTTGTTTCCATAGCCTGCCTGAAATGAATCCCTGTGAGGAAACCTGAACTGTAAGGAGGGAAGAAAAACGGATGTTGTTTGCGCTCCTGGCACCGTTAGTGAATCCAGGTCCGCAAAACCAGCTGAGGGTTTATAACATTTCCCTTCTGCCTTTGTTTCTGTTACAGGATGAACATTTCTGGCCTTGATGGCAGAGCTGTGAAGGGCAGAAACACCTGTTGGGTTGTTTCTGTCCAGAGACTTCCATGTGGTTTTCTCAATGTGCTACAGCAGCTTTGCTGGAAAACTGGGAAATCATCCCAGACTGGTTTGGGTTGGAAGGGACCTTAAAGCTCATCCAGTTCCACCCCCTGCCATGGGCAGGGACACCTTCCAGCTTGCTCAGAGTCCAGTCCAACCTGGCCTTGTCAGCAAAGGAGAAGTGCAAGTCATTTTAAATTACAGCACTGCCCCTTGTGAGCTCCCTGTATCCACCCCGAGGTGTGAAATCCCTGCTCAAGGGCAAGTGACAACTGCTGTGGATTTTTTAGCAACGTTAGGGCCTCTGTGCAGGCAGATGTTCATGAAAGGTATGACTTAGGGCCTGATTTTTTCCCTCAAAAATCCCTCATTTCCCTCAAATCGTTTTTATATGTGGGATATATCCTTCAACCATTCTGTTTGCTGAGATGTGAAGTCACAGGGCAGTGGATGAATGGGTAAGTCTAGGAAAGCCTTCAGGGAACAAAAGAAGCTTTTTCCTTCCCAAAAATAACAAAAGTCTCTGTCTGAGGTCTAGGAATTCCTACTGGCTGGTTGCAGTGCAGGTCAGGGCTTCTTGGGGGTTGTGTAACCCTCAGAACTGGTATCAGTGACCTTTTTGTACATTCCTGGGATAAACAACTTGTTATTTTACGTGTTTATTGGAGAGGGAGCAAACAGTGGGGAGAGATTCAGGTGCTAAGTCTGAAGAGAGGAGATTGGTGAGCCTCTCTCTTTGCCCTGAGACAGGATCCACTCTGATTCTTACCAACCTGCTCTTAAATCTTGCAGCAACACAAACTGTCCCTCCTCAGGTGATCTTTTCCAGGACTTCCTTCCAGCTAAAAGTTTGTCCTAATGACTGATCTTGCTCCTATTGGAGCACATGCCCTCAAAATCAATGTATTTGGGCGTTTTGTTGTTGTGATGGTGCTTTGTGCTGTAAGATTTGCCCCTTCTGCTCTTCACAGGTCTGTTTCCTTCCCCCTTTCCCAGTTTTTGGACAATTTTTGTTGCTGTGGACTGTCCTTAATTGTATTTCATCCCTCTTTAACACCTGGACGTGCCCTGGTCTGGCTGACAAGGTAGGGATTGGTCACAGGTTGGGCTCAATGATCTTGGCAGTCTTTTCCAACCTTAGCGATCCCGTGATTGTAAAACCAATCACCATGGGGGTGGGAATTAGAATTGTGGATACAAAAAAATCCAGATCCTTTATCTGCCATCAGTGCGTGAGCAGTACTGGGGTGTCTCCTGAGGGAGATCCTTGCAGGATTGCTGTCCCATGGTCACAAAAAAATGTTAATTTTGAGAAAGCAGAAACACAGAAGCATCTGGGAGGCACTGAAGGTTTGATCCTGGTCCATTTCAGTGCAAGATGCCATAAGGTCCCTTTGCCCAGAGAAATGTGGCTGCAGCCACTGCTGTCCCCAGGCTGTGAGCACCCAGGGCTGGAGTTAACCCTGCTGCAGAGGCTCCTTTCGGGCTGGGATCTCACACCCGGTGTGGAACAGGCAGGTGGAAGATGCCGTCAGCAGCAGCTTCCCTCCTTCCCAGCCTACCTGGAGGGGGAACACCTGTGTTTTCCCTTTGCAGGAGCTCCCAGGGAGGGGAATGAAGCCAGGTGTGTTTAAAAACAAGGCAGCTGTGGCTCACACGGTGCTTTCACCCCTCATTAAAAAAAAAAAAGGCAAATCTAATTGAACCCAAGATCATCAAGCTCGTTTATTTAATTAAAAAGAATGACTTCTAACTAAAATCTTCCTCTTTTTTTCCTTCTCCAAGGAGGCAGCAATGGGGTGTGACACACACGTTTGGGTGCCAGAGCGCTGCTTTCACTCGCAGAGGGAAGATGAGGCCTGACTGTGACGGGTGCGAGGCTCTCCCGTGCTGCCAACACGATGTGACACCTCCCCGTGCCCGGGCACAGCCCGTGTCACATCTCCTGGGCGTGATGGGCGTCGGGGTCAAACCAGGTCAGCACCACAGGGAGAAGATGTTTCTTCTTTTCACATTCAGCGTGCCTGAGCTGTCAGCGAGGCCGAGCTCGGTCTCCCTCCTTGGGGACTCTTTGTGGCTGCTGTGGGCACGGCAGGAGCTTCTGTCGAGAGCTGACACTTGGCTCAGGTCTGAGGGACAGAGAGGCACGTGAAATCAAGGCAAAATTCCACTTCCTTATCAAACTGTCTCTGACCAGTGGCAAAAGCTTGTAGAAAAAACCATAGGAAAATAACCTGGCATGGATTTGTAGGCCCCCCTTGTAGTGGGGAAGCTGGAAAGGCGCTCTCCATCGGGAACTGTAGTGATAGGACAAGGAGTAGGGGGTTCAAACTGAAAAAGGGGAAATTTAGGTGAGATATATGGCAAAAATCTTATCCCTGTGAGGATGGGGAGGCCCTGGCACGGGTGTCCCGAGAAGCTGTGGCTGCCCCATCCCTGGAAGTGTCCAAGGCCAGACTGGATGGGGCTTGGAGCAACCTGGGGTAGTGGAAGGTGCCCCTGCCCATGGCAGGGGGTTGAACAAGATGATCTTTAAGGTCTCTTCCCACCCAAACCATTCCATGATTCTAAGAACTGTGGTGGATCCCTGCCCTTCTTAAGTGAGTCTAGGTCAGAGGGCTCTATAGGTTTACCCAAGTGAGTGATCTGCTCCTGGGAGTATCTGCTGCCGCCTTTATTGTGTGACCTGGGAGCAGTGTCCTGTGGGAAAGTTATGGCTGTTCCCTCTGCTTCCCATGTCTGGTTCAGTCCCTGTGCTCAAGGGCTTTTGTGCAGCATCCATGTTCCTGGTCAGGACTGCAGCTCATCCCAGAATCCCAGGATGGGTCAGGTTGGAAGGGACGACAGTGGGTCACCTGGTCCCACCCCTCTGCTCAAGCAGGGCTATCCCAGACCACACAGCACAGGATTGTGTCCAAGGGCTCTGGAATATCCCCAGTGAGGGACACTCCACAGCCTCTCTGGGCAATCTGCTCGGTGCTTGGTCACTGCACAGGGAAGTTCTTCCTCATGTCCAGGTGGAACTTCCTGTGCATCAGTTCTGCTCATTCCTCTGGCCCCGTGGAGCAGAGCCTGGGCCCTGCTCTGCTCCTCCCTGCAGACAGGGACACACAGGGATGAGGTCCCCTCAGGAATAAAGTATTGGATGTTTGCCTTTTTGCATGGAGGAAGATGAAAAAGCAAAACCTGGAAGGTGTTTCAGCTCCTCTCTTTCCCGCAGTGAACAGTTTAAGACCTGTTTATGGGCAGAAATTAAACAAGATGGAAAGAGTATTATCTGCAGAACACCGTGAAATTCAACAGACTTCAGAAAAGATAGGCAGCGTTTCAAAAAATGTGTTTAAGTGAACTCCGTGTCAAAGGAGGAGGTTGGTTTACCTTCAGCAGCACCCTCAAATACAAAGTTCTGCTGAGAGGGAGGGCAAACATGACTCTAGCACAAGTAATTTTTAAAATAGAGACTGATAAGCTCAACACCACATAAAACTACTCCATTGTGTGAATAACAATCGAGTGTGTCCAGCAAACAGAAATGACCTGTGCTTCACAATTATAAGAATTGCACTTGGCTTCCTCAATGCTCTGCTTGTAATAAATGGCCTTGAAAAACAGCATTTTTATACAGAGTGGCTCATGTGCACTCTGTGAGCTCTTCCTCTGCTCCTTGCTGTGCTGAGGCAGGAATTGCTCATCACTCAGTGAACCCAGCTAAAAACATAAAAGCAACCACAGCAAACCAAGCCAAGATCCTCCTAGTCCAGTTCCTTTGTTTCCAACAGCAGCTCTTTCCCTTCAACACTCTTCAGAGACTCTGGGATGTACAGCCAAAGGACTTTCTGAACCAGACACTGTCCTTGCACATTCAGGGTATTTACAGTCACTCATCATTAATGTTCTTCTCCTCCCAAACTCACCCATGTGCTTTAGAAACTCAGGTAAGCTTGTACCATCCACACTGGGTAATATCCCTGCTCCATCTATAATTTTGTGCCCTCTAATTACATGTAGCTAAGCTGCTACATAACAATCCCAACCTGCCTGCCAAGAGGTGGAATTCATAAACAGGAGGGAATGGAAAAAAAAAAAAAAGGCTTATAAACACCTCTGTGGGAAGATAATCTTATCTCAAAGCCTTTGTTCTTCAGGATTGCTTGGGGAGTTAATGTATGTGGTTGTGAAAGATAGATGTGTTTGGAATAAGGGGGGGAAAAAAAGTAATAACATTGTTTGCTGGAGGTACAGCTCAGCAGAAGGAATCCAGAGGAGAAGGATCTGGAAGCTCTTTGTACAAATGCTGCTGGGAATGAGAAGACTTGTCAGGATCAGCTCAGGTAAAGGAGGATTCAATCAGCTGTTGTCTGAAAACTTGCTGTGGTCCATCAAATCAAGAGTCCATCAAACACAGAATTCTGTTTGCCAGCAGCTTTGTCACTTTGTCCCTCAGAGGACATCCCAGTGATCCACACACTCACAGTGCTCCCCTGACAAGGGCAACCACACACAAGCCTCCCCTTGTGCTGTCCAAAGTCACCTACTCCCTCAGCCAGAAACAGCAGGAGAACCTGGATGGTCTTTAGGGTCCCTTCCAACTCCAACCATTCCAAGATTCTATGATTCTAATCTTGATTGAGGAGTGGGATTCCCATATTGAGCCCTGCTTCCAAGGCTGCAAAACCACATCACACCAGGAGGCTGCTGGGAGATTTAGCAAGTGTGACATGGGATCAGATTTAAATCCAAATACCTTGCACAAACTACTCCAGGCTCTCTAATCCCTCCTGGTTCCTCATTAAGAATTTCCTTAAGAACTTCCTGCTCCATGCAGCTTTACTGGATGTCTAAGAATTCAGGCAGTGCCTGGGCTGCATCAAACCATGATGTGTTTCTGGATTTCTGCAGTTTGGGCCTTCTAAAGACCCCTCTTTAGAAGAACACTTGGCCAGTGCCCCCCCAGAAATGTGCAACGTTGTCCTTGCTGCCTCCATACAGTGCTGGGATGGAAAGGACATTAAAGCTCATCCCATTCCACCCCTAGTAATGGGCAGGGACACCTTCCATTATCCCAGGTTGCTCCAAGCCCCATCCAACCTGGCCTTGGACACTTCCAGGGGTAGGGCAGCCACAACTTTCCTGTTGGGCTACCAGTTGGAGCTGCAGGGGCTTCAGATGAAGAGTAATACCCCACAAAGAAAAAATGAAAAGGTACAATTTGTAAGCAAGAAGCACAGCTCCAAAACTGCAGCAGAAATAGCTCTGAAGGACAGGGTGAGATGTAGGACTGCATTTCCTTCTGAAGGTTTGTCACCTCACAGGACACATTCCCATGGCTGAGATCCAAAAATGCTGTAGCTGTGTCCATAATCCATCAGACATTCAGCTCCTCTTCATTCACGAGGAATGTGCTCAGTAGAAAAATGTACCAGTTGTGTTCCCAAAGAGCGTGAAAAGAAATTTATCCAATGGGAGGTGCCATCCTATCCCAGTTCAATATACCTGATATGAAGGGAATTCCCTTTCTAAGGCTATTTTAGTTTTTCCTTGTAGAGTCCAGCAGGATGTGGGTGTCAGCCTCACCCAGTGGGGTCCTTGCTGTGGACATGCAACTCCACTAACTCTGTTCAATTCCTACAGTCCCAGTCCCAGCCAAGAGCTCTTGGCTGAACAAAGCTCCCCCCTATGTTGGTTTCTGTACCTAAGACCAACCAGGTGGCTCATTCTGCTGGGCTGAAGCCATTTAGGACTTGGAATATACATGAGACACTGGCCTTTATGGGGAAGGGGGAAATATCTCCTAGTGTTGAACTTTTAGGAAACAGTGCAAAACCTAACGGGTCCAGCCCAACCACTGTGACCTCAGTAAGAGTGGGAACACTGAAAACCAGAGTCTAATTCTTAGCAACTCTTCACGTAGAACAGCCGCTGGAAGGATGCGAAGGCGGAGGAGGAAGTTTGAAATGCAGAGGTGATTATCAGCAACTGAAAGATCAGCTGGGTATTACAGCCCTCTGTGATGTCTGGGCAGTCAAGGAGCTGGTGACACAGCCTGGGAGGGACAATCGTAGCTGTGTGAGGTGAAGATGATGAAGGGACTGGAGCATCTCTCAGATGAAGAAATGCTGAGGGAGCTGGGGTTGTTCAGCCTCGGGAGGAGATGCTGAGAGGGGATCCCATCCCTGTGTGTCCCTCTGTGCAGGGAGGGCTCGGAGCAGGGCCCAGGCTGTGCTCCGTGGGGCCCAGCAATGGCACCAGAGGAACGGGCAGGAACTGATGCCCAGGAAGTTCCACCTGGACATGAGGCAGAACTTCTTCCCTGTGCAGGAACCGAGCACTGAACAGATTGTCCAGAGAGGGTGTGGAGTGTCCCTCACTGGGGATATTCCAGAACTGTCTGGACACAATCCTGTGCCCTGTGCTCTGGGATGGCCCTGCTGGAGCAGGGGGGTGGAACCAGGTGGATCACTGTGGTCCCTTCCAACCTGACCCATCCGGGGATTCTGGAATTCTTGGATTCTGGGACTCTGTGACCAGCACCGTGTTGTTGTACCACAGCTCGGCCAGTGAATGCTGACCAACAGGAGAGCTGGAGAGGGGCTTTGGACAAGGGCAAGGAGTGGCAGGAAAAGGGCGAATGGCTTCACACTGACAGAGGGCAGAGTTAGATGGGATATTGGGAGGAAATTCTTCCCTGTGAGGGTGGTGAGGCCCTGGCACAGGTTGCCCAGAGAAGCTGTGGCTGCCCCATCCCTGGAAGTTTTCCAGACCGGGTTGGACAGGCTTGGAGCACCCCGGATAATGGAAGGTGTCCCTGCCCATGGCAGGGGGCGAGATGGGATGAGCTTTAAACTCTCTTCCCACGCAAACCACCCCACGTCCCGGTGCCCCCCGTGGCCGGGCCCCCTCAGCCCTGAGGGGGCACCGCCGCCCCTCACGGCGCGTGACATCACGAATGGGGCGGGGGAGGGGCGGCGTTCGCCGGCACCGTGCGGTTCCCTCCTTTGGGAACTCTTTGGGGACTCTTCCGGGACTCTTCGGAGACCCTTTGGGGCCGGGGCGGGGGCGGCTGTTCGGAGCTCGTGGGTCTTTTGTGCCTCTCCTCAGACTCGCTGCGAGCGGGCGGGTTTTGTTCCTGCCCATCACCCGCACCGGCCCCTTGGCTTCATCTGCGGAGGCTGTGCCGGGTGTAGAGCCGGGGTATGGCTTGGGTTGGAAGGGACCTTAAGGATCGTCTCGTTCCAACTCCCTGCCATGGACAGGGACACTTTCCACTATCCCAGGTTGCTCCAAGCTACATCCAGCCTGGCCTTGGACACTTCCAGGGATGGGGCAGCCACAGCTCCTATGGGCAACCTGTGCCAGGATCTCACCACCCTCACAGGGAAGAATTTCTTCTTAATATCCCATCTAAACCTTCTTTCTTTCTTTCATTTTAAAGCCACAACCCCTCGTCCTGTCACTTCATCCCCTTGTCCAGTGTCCCTTTCCAGCTCTCCTGGAGCCCCTTTAGGCACTGGAAAGGGCTCTAAGGTCTCCTTGGAGCCTTCTCCAGGTGAACACCCACAGCTCTCCCAGCCTGGCTCCAGAGCAGAGGGGCACCAGCCCTCGGAGCATCTCCATGGCATCCTCTGGACTTGTTCCAGTGTTCCACGTCCTTCTGCTGTTGGATCCCAGGTCTGGAGGCAGCTCTGTGGGTGGGGTCTCACCTGAGCGGGGCAGAAGGGCAGAATGCCCCCCTCCCCTGCTGCCCACGCTGTGCAATGAGCCCAGGATACATTTGACTGTCTGGACCAATCTTCCTTATCCACTCCTAGAGCATTATGCTGTTCAGCAGCTGCGTAATCTTTCTTTTTTCTGTTTATTTTTGGTGGCTGAGGTCAGGTTTCCAGCAAGTCCCTCATTACTCAGGCTGACGTCTCCTCTTGGCGGGCTCCGCGAGGGGCTCGGCATCCTCCCCGCCCGCGCGTCACCCCCGTGTGTCAAGGTTATTTCAGCAGAGCTCGGCCAACAGCTGCCTGCCAGAG
Organism: Ptilonorhynchus violaceus; assembly: GCA_013397565.1. NCBI lineage: Eukaryota > Metazoa > Chordata > Aves > Passeriformes > Ptilonorhynchidae > Ptilonorhynchus > Ptilonorhynchus violaceus. The sequence continues at coordinate 168,125 of VZRJ01010789.1, read as the reverse complement.
GGAACAGCTCCAGCCTGGACACCCTGGCACATCCCCCCTGCCAGGGGACACTGTCAGGGATGCAGCGTCCCAGGCTGGGGGGCTCTCTAAACCAGAGGAATGGCCAGCAGGGAATGTGTGATGGATTTGGGCTGTCCAGCCATGCAGGCAGCTGTCATTGTGGTTGAGCTGAGAGTATCCCTTAGTCGTTGCAGCTTGAGTGCTCCCAAATGCAGGGATGCAGGAGTTTCCACTTGGCAGCACTTGGGCACCAGGGAGTGAGGCTTTTCCATGGGCAGAGTGGCTTGTGCTTCATCTTCTGGATGCTCAAGGAAGGTGCTGTCTTTCTCCTCGAGCTCTTGATACAGTTGGAAAAATTAGAGGAGCTTCCCAATGCATAAACCCTTCTCCAGGTCTGAAGCAGAAACTGTGGGGTTTGGAGCCAAATGTGAGTTGGGAACTTGGAACTCAGTGCGTTGGTGTGGACCATGTGCCCGAGGATTTGGTTGGGAGTCTGCAAGATCCTGTGCCCTACAGAGTCCCTTAATTTTCTTTGAAAGAAGAAAGTTCTGGATTCTTTGGTTTAGCTCTGTGGAGCAGCATCCCAGCAGCTGTGCAGCCCCCAGAAATCCTGTGGAAGCTCTGGGGTTTGGCTTTGACCTCTCTCTCCTCCCTCTCTCCCATTTTCCTTGAAGCTTGCAGTGGGATTTTCCAGACGAAGCCCATGACTTTCTTATCTTTCTTATCACCGTCACGTTCTATTAATAACCAATTTATAAGAACTGCTGGTTTCTATAAACATTTTTTGACTTTTATGTGAGCAACAGGTGTTGCTGCTTATGGAACGCTTGGAAACCTTGCCGAGGAGCAGCAGCTGGCAGTGAACTCACTAAATGTCATTTTATGAATCTTGCTTTTTTTTATTTTTCCCTCTCCCCCTGCTTTAATCTTCTTACAAACCCCTGAAATTTCCTGCTATCCCAGGCAGATTATTGCTGTACATTGGAACACGTGTTTGCTTTATTCTAATCCTTTGCACTGCCACTAATTAATTGAAACTGTGTCCTTCAGCCATGACCCGAGGCTGGCTGGTTCTGGGGCTTGGAGGAACTGCTTGTGCACCTTCAGAGCCCTTTCCCTGCCTGTTCCAAACTTCCAGGCATTTCAAAATCAAGCAGAAGGGAACAAAGTGATATCCCTGGCTGCTGCTGCTCTCACACACATGGGTTTTTTTCCTTTTTTTTTTTTCCTAAGGTGTGGGACAACTCCTACTTTCTGCCAGGTTGTGATTGGCTTTCCCAAGAGGCAGTGTCCTATAAATTGCCTTCTCTGCTCTACTTCTGCTTTATCACCAGCTGAGGGACAGGTGAGTACAGGAGAGGGAAAATTTCAGCAGCAATTCCATTGCTTAATCCTTGAAATTAGCGTTGGAATTTAAATTGGTGGGGTGGGGAAAATAACTTCGATGTTTCAGGATAAAACTTCCTTATTTTACTGATAGTTTCTAACATCAGTTTGACTTGATAAGTAAAATCAGGAACTATTCAGAAGGGGATATGGCTGGGGGTTTGAAAATATGTCAAGGAATCACAGAATGGTTTGGGTTGGAAGGGACCTTAAAGCTCATCCGGTTTCATGGTCGGAGAATCTGAATTATCTATATATTATAGAGAATTTATCTATATATTATATAGGTAATTTTTTTTCTCTTCAGTTCCCAATGGAACAGAAGTATTCCTCTTTGGGATAGTAAGAAAGAGAAGCCTATAAAAAAATTTAAGTTACTTTACTTCAGTTAAATGAATACTTTTTTTGTGTTGAGAGCTGTTAATAACTCCTGGAAGTTATTTAAGGTGGGAGACTTGGATCTAGCAGAATGGGCTTTTCTGTTTGAGTTGCTTTTGCAAGTTAATCACTTTGTTGGGGCTGACTTTGGCTATTTGGGGAAGTGTTTTTAGTGTATAATATTAATTTCTTTGTATATCTGTGCATTTATTGGGAACTTTATAATTTAATAGCCAGTCACACCTGGTTTTTTTCCCCCCTTTGTATTTGAAATAGAAGTAAATGTCACTGGAGGGGTTTGTGCAGCAGCTCTGCTGCCTGGGTGTTTCAGTGTCTGGTCTAAAATGCATTTACTGTTCTTAGTCAGCTTGTGAATAAATGCTCAGTGTAAGCCTCCGTGGTTTCACTCCAAGTGCATTTGGAAAAACCAGTCCAGTCATTGGGAAACCAATTTGTTTCCAGCGTGGCAATTTTAGTAACAGCCAACTTTCTTGTACTTTGTAGAGCCCAAAATGCCTTTTCAGGTACTTGAAGTGGAAATTTTTTGTGACACAGACCAGGGAGTCTCTCTCAGTGCTGAAAGATTTTATTTTTCCATCCTGAAATAGGAAGGGATTTTCATGAGAGCTAGTTGGCTGTGTTTGTGTCCAGGTGGATTTTGAATATTTCCAAGGATGGAGATTCCCATCACCTCTCTGGGCATCTCAGACTAAGTCTTTTTGATCAGTTTAAATGTATTTTTTTAATAATGCACTTTTTATGGGGCTGGCTTATGAGACAATAGGTAGTTTAGCGAATCTTCGGTATTTAAATAGCAAACCTCCCTCTAGTACCAGAAAATTCTCAGCCAGGTGAGCTGAGAAGTGAAAGCAACACCCACATTATCCCCTTGTTTCCTTTTCTCTGCAACTGGAGGAGCTGAAATTCATCTGCAGTAATTAACTGCTGCAATTTCTTGTGGTGAACTTCCTTCTCCGTGACTCTCCTTTTTAGAATATATGCCCCAAGAAAGGAGTTTGACAGGATAACCTCACCAGGCTAGTTTGAAATATCCTCTCATCTGGGAATTTACATGTTCTACATCATTGGGAAAGAGTTAAAAATTGTTCAGAGGGGATAAGAAAAAAATAAATTATTGTGCCTTGGGAACTGTATTTGAGAGAAGCAAATTTGCAGCTCAGAAATGACCAGTTTTGGCTGCAGGTGTGATTTATTTGGGACACTTTCCGTTTTCTTCCCCAATATGAAAGATTTACAGAGAAAGAAACCAAACCTGAATGTAGCACAGAGTAATATATTATGTGAAATAATTAGGACATTTTCCTGAGTCCTGGCTAAATGCTGCCACTCCTCTGCTCTCTGGGTACCGTCCATCCCCAGTGTTAAGTTGGAGTAAATCTCCCTTCTTTTAAAGAGATTTCCTCCTGCCTCTGTTGGCTCAGCTGCTCTTGCTGATGCAATCCTGAGGAGCTCTGCTTATTCACGGCAGCCTGCAAAACTCTCACTCCAAATGTACAATCATAGCAGCTTTTTTTTAATTCTGTGTTTGTGCTTGAAATCACAGTTTGGAGTGATGTGGGTTTTTTTAAAAAGAAGTTTAAACTCTAACCGTGCTCTCACTGTCCATTTTTCTGGACTATGGACACTTTCCTGAGCTCTTTCCAGGGAATACATTCCCTGTGCTCATGTTACTTCCCAGGAGACGTGGCTCTGTTGGCACATCCCTAGGACGGCATCAAATTCCTCCGGATCCCCGCGGAGCTGGGGAGCGTTTAAAAGCCGTTTAACGGGGCGGAGTCACTCGTGACTCACCTTTCCTCTCTCTCCTCGCAGCGCACCTGCAGGGGGAAGATGCCGATCGTCAGGAGCGTGGGCAGAGCCGCCAGGCAGCTGCTGCAGAGATCGGGCTGCGGCTGCGGGATCCCCGCGGTGCCCGTGCGCTGCATCGGGGTGTCCCCACGCCAGGTGGCCTCCGACGCCAGCTTCCACTCGGTGACCTTCTCCGAGTCGGATCACCCCCGGGTGCTCATCACAGGTCAGCAGTCCTGTCACAGCTGCGCTCCTGCTCTCCTCCCTCACCCCTGAGCAGGATTCTGGAAGGAAAAACGCCCTAAATATCCTGGAGTTGGGATGGTCTTTCCCATAGGGCTGTAAGATCGGAGTCCCACGGGAACTTTCCTGTTTTAACTCCAGAAATCTTTAAAACCAGTTCTGTAAGAAAAAAATGTAGAAACTTTCTGACTGGCTGAAAAAAAAAGGACTAATTGCTGATGTGATACAGATAATAATGGAATTCTGTATTTTAACAGCCCTTTTCCTCTGATTTTTGTCTCTTAGGTGGTCTTGGCCAGCTCGGGGTGGGCCTTGCAAAGCTGCTGAGGTAGGTCACCATTCCCTGGCTTGTTGTTAGTGAGGGATTCAAGCTTTAGCCATCACGCCTGTGAGCAATGGTTGTCTGGAAAGTTGTTTATAAAATAATCCTATTTTTCAAATTCTGCTTCTGCCTCTCAGCTTTGTAAATAATTTTATTGGTTGGACTTGATGATCATTTCCTTAATGATTCTATGGTTCTTAATGAGTCTATAATTAAATTTTCGCCATCATTTTATTTTTCCCTCCTGTGCTTGCTGTGGGTTACTGACGTCATTCCTGCGTATCCATTGGCCACAATTCCCAAAGCATAATTTTGCCTAAGGGACAGTCTGATGAGTTGTTTGCTTCCAGTTAAATGGAAGTATTCAGAATACGAACCCTCAGAGTTTTCCTTTTCTCCCAGTGTTTTTTGTTGTCTGCAGGGGAGTAAATTATCTGGGTAAAATTTTCAGTAAGAAAAGGGTAGGAAAGTCTCTTTTCTCAACATATTTTCACTTTCTAAGAGCTTTCTCCATCCTTATGCAGTCCTTGACTGCTACTAGAAGTATTTTGGCATATTTTAAGATGCTACATTGACATTTAAAGGATTGTTGGGTGTTTTTTAAGTGCAATACCTGATTTTATTGTGGAAATCGTTGTTCCTCCGCTATCGCTGCTGCAAAACAAAATAGCAACATAACAACTGATGGATTACCTCAAAAAGCTGTGGACTCACTGTTCCATGTGGGTATTTTTACACAGGAAACGCTTTGGGAAGAACAATGTGATCTTGTCTGACATTAGAAAGCCTGCAGATAATGTTTTTTATAGTGGTAAGTGATGGGGGAAGCACAGGGAAAAAAAATCTTGGCTTTATCTCTGATGTTCATAAACTAATTATCAAAGTGATAAGTGGATTACACTGACAAGCTGGTGTTAAAACCTTCTGTATAATGCCTTCCTGCTTTGAAATGGTGCCAAGATGTTGATTTCTTCTATTATTCCGTTTTCCTAAATATTTTTCTTTGCGTTTTTTCACTGTTGCTTTGCCACTTTGCTGACCAGAATAACTACTTGAGGCACGTTGTGCTCCTGCTGTAAAAAGAGGTGCTTTTATCCTTTTGGAGGGAACAAGTTGGAAATGAAACTCATTTCATTCAACTCATTCATTCAACTTGTTTTTCCCTGCTCGGGGAATTTTTATCATAAGGTGGATAAGAGAGTAGGATTTGAGATTCTTTGATTTTCATTGGAAACTTCTGTAAGTTTTTCCTCACCATTACAGTTTAGTGATGTATTTAGGTGGTAGAAGCAGCACCCTGAGCTTCATGCAGAACCTTTCCTTACATCCATTCCTGACAGTCGATTTCCCACTGGTTGCGTCTCCTCCAGGTCCTTTTATCTTCGCGGATATCTTGGACTACAAGAATTTGAGGGAGATCGTGGTGAACAACCGGATCACGTGGCTGTTCCACTACAGTGCTCTGCTCAGTGCTGTGGGAGAGGCCAACGTGCCTTTGGCCAGAGCTGTAAATATCACTGGTATGTGCTGGGGTTTGAGTGCTTAAAGATGTGTCAGGGAATAGGATGGATATCAGGGAAAGATTCTTCCCCCAGAGAGTGGTCGGGCACTGAACAGACTCTGCAGGGAATGGTCATGGCCCCAAGGCTCCCAGAGCTCCAGGAGCATTTGGACAACGCTCTCAGGGATGCACAGGGTGGGATTTTTGGGGTGTCTATGCTGGGATTTAAGCTGGACTTGATGACCCTGGTGGGTCCCTTCCAGCTCAGGATATTCTGTAGTTCCTACAATGGCTTGAGAAAGTGGAGAGTAGCTTCTGATAAATCTTGTTTGTTTTTTTTTTTTCCCCAGGTTTACACAATGTTCTGGATATTGCAGCTGAGCATAATTTGAGGCTCTTTGTTCCAAGCACTATTGGAGCCTTTGGACCCACCTCTCCTCGAGATCCAACTCCTGATCTCTGCATCCAGAGACCAAGGACAATCTATGGAGTCTCCAAGGTCCATGCTGAGCTCATGGGAGAAGTGAGAATTTTTTATTTTATTAATTTCCTAAAAGTTCTGGGAGAACTTTGCTGGCACAGGTTGCCCAGAGAAGCTGTGGCTGCCACATCCCTGGAAGTGTCCAAGGCCAGGTTGGACAGGGCTTGGAGCCACCTGATCTAGTGGAAGGTGTCCCTGCCCATGGCAGGGGGTTGGAACGAGATGATCTTTATGGTCTCTTCCAACCCAAACCGTTCCATGATTCTATGATTGTAACTTTGTTAACTGTGTCATCATTTTCCCATTCTTTCCATCCTTCAGACTTCAGTACTCAGCAACAGTCTGAGGCAGCTCTGAAGGTCAAATATATTTTGAATTTTGTTGGGAAAAGCACAAAGAATTGGAAGCTGGCAAACATCTGACTTAAAGCCAAAGCCGTGGGAGTCTGTACATGCACAAATTCTCTTTTGGCTTTGCAGTTATTTATAAACAACATTTTTAAAGCTGATATTTTTATACAGTTTCCTCACACGGGTCTGAGGACTATATTGTCCTGAAAAGTCTTGCAAACTTAATAATGTTCAGTTTCTGAGCACCAGTTCTAGACCCTGCATGAGTGACCAATCCATGTCCAGGATCCATATCTACTGGTGTGGATGTGAGCTAGGAAAGGGCAAGCAGGGAGATAGCTGCTGGGCAGGGAATGGGGACTGTTCAGTAATTCCTTTTCTGTCCTGGGACAGCTACAGCCTGAAGATTCATCCTGTGGCAGATTTTTCCTGTGAAATCAGTGGGTGTGTGACCACCTCTTGGTGTGTAACTCTGTTTCTCCCTTCCCTCCCTCCCCAGTACTACCACTACCGGTATGGCCTGGACTTCCGCTGCCTCAGGTATCCAGGGATTATCTCTGCTGACTCCCAGCCTGGTGGGGGAACAACTGGTGAGTGACCTGTGCATTATGGGAAGGCTGGGGAGGACTTTTCATGAGGACATGGAGGGACAGGATAAGGGGAAATGGCTTCCCACTGCCAGAGGGCAGGGTTAGATGGGATATTGGGAAGGAATTGTTCTCTGGGAGGGTGATGAGGCCCTGGCACAGGTTGCCCAGAGAGAAGCTGTGGCTGCCTCTCCCTGGGAGCGTCCAAGGCCAGGTTGGATGGAGCTCTGAGCTACCTGGGATGAAACTGGATGATCTTTAAGGTCCCTTCCAACCCAAACCACTCTGTGATTTCATGATGAATATCACCCAGCCCTGCTGCCAGATTTTAGACTTTAGGAGTCTCTGGAGGCGCTCTGAGGATTGTTGACTCTCATGAACTCCACAACAATGAGGACACCCATCCATTATCCCCTTCCCCAGATTATGCCGTGCAGATTTTCCACGATGCCATAAAGACTGGCCAATTCAAGTGTTACCTGCGGCCGGACACGCGGCTGCCCATGATGTACATCGACGACTGCCTCAAGGCCACGCTGGACGTCATGGATGCCCCTGCAGAAGCCCTGACCATGAGGACCTACAACATCAGTGCCATGAGCTTCACTCCTGAGGAGCTGGCCCAGGAGGTGCAGAAGTATGTCCCTGAGCTCCAGGTGACCTACAACGTGGATCAAGTCAGGCAGGCCATAGGTGAGTATCTTCCCTGGCAGCAAGTAAGAAAAAACATCAGGTTGTGATCCACCGAGGGCAAAATAAAGTCTCTTTTCTTTTTAGGCACTTGCAAATTGCTCCTGTGCAGTTCAAGTTCGAAATTCAGCTTTTAGTAGTGATGAAACAGCTCGAAGTTCAGAGAAATTTTGCCTGAACTTCACATTTCTTGATTCTTTTTCTTTTTTTTCCCCTGCAGCTGACAGCTGGCCCATGAACTTCGACGACAGCAACGCCCGCAGGGACTGGGGTTGGAAACACGATTATGATCTCCCCGAGCTGGTGACCACGATGTTCAGCTACCTCGGGTCTGACTCCAGGATTGCTCAAGCTAACTGAAATGCTTGCACATGTTTCCAGATTTCCACAGAGGACCAGGAAGAAATGGCTAACTGTAGTTTCTGATTTTCTGAGTCTTAGAGCATGTCAGTTACTAATTTTCGTAAGTAGCAGCAGAGTCGGGCAGAAACATCCTGTAGCTGGAATGTCCTTTAGATAAACAACATCCCTGGGTGCTGTCCCCAAACACAGAGTTCTTGAACTTTCACACTTAGGTAAAAACACCAAAAAAAAAGCACTTACTCCTGGCTGATGGCTCTCCAATCATTCCTGCCTCTTCCTCAGCAAACAACGTGGGATGGCATTGTCCAACCTGGCGTTTTGGGCGTATCCCGAAAAGTTCACGTTAGGTTTTGCATTTCCCTGATGGAGGATCTTAGGTTGTAGTAAGATAAGATCTTTTCTACTCTTTGCTTACAAAAGAGGCATCAGAAGGGCTGTTTCGTGTTTCCAAACTGCAGGAGGCCCTTGCATTTCTAGTTTGAAATCAAACTTTGGTCGATAGCTCCTATTTATATTTAGTGCTGTCTAAGCATACACTTTTCTACACGTAGGGCATACAGAGTAGCACTCTTCTCACGATGCTGCTTCTAAATGTGAAATGGAATAGGACTTGAATTCTCATGATGCTTTAAAAAAACCCAGAGTTTACAAACAAAGCTTTGTCCTGTTCTCTGCAAGTGCCGCTGCCTTCGGTGCAACCTCGCGGGGAGAGCTGAAATCCGAAGAGCTGTTCCATGGATGTGAGTCTGGGTGGGATTTCAGGGAGGCTGAGCCCCTATCTGGCTTAATCAACAGCACTTTTGATTCTCCCAGTTGTTTGGTGTCCCTGCACAATGACAGACTGCCTGGACCAAGTTTTAGAGGTGGACTGAGGATGGAGCCTTACGATAGAGTCGGGTCAGCCTTGGAAATCTTTCCTGTTCGCCCCGTTTCCCACAAGCACTGTGTTTGTAGATGCTGTTTATGTGTAACTCGTACCCTTTTATTCTTCAGAGAGGGATCCAGAAGCTGAAACCGTCTTCTAGCTACAGCTGAGGGCTGTTCTGCTCGTTGAGTTTCATGCAGGGGAGATTCTGGGATGAACAAGGGAGTTTTAGTAGATGCATGAGGGGAAGAGATGTCAGTTTGAAAGCTACTTAGGAGACTTCAGGAAATGACAAACTGGAGAGACAGGAAAGTCATTTTGGGTAAAATACCAGTTTCCACGGATGTGAGTCTGAGCTGTCAGCTACTCTAGCTGAGAAACAGCCTCTGGGAGCTTTGGATTTTATTTTTTTTTCAAGGAAAAAATATCTTTCATTTTCAAAATGACTGGAAATTCCCTCTAGGAAGCTCTCCTTTTTTTTTTTTTGTCTTGTATACTCCTAGTATGTATTGTGTAGGTAAACACATTCAAGTATTTTATTATTATTTTTTTGCCTACAACTTGTTTGCTCTGTGTTCTGTGACGGTGCTTTGGTGGTTGTGAGTCTGTCACGTTCTCTGTAACCCTGCCAGGATCAGATTTTTGTCTCTGCGAAGGAGCCTCCTGCAGGGAATATGTTTCCTCACAAAAGTAACCTTCCAATGAAGATTCTGTGGTGAAACCCAGTTATTTGAAACATTTGTTACACTTGTATCTCTTGGTTTTGTACTTATCTTTTCATCTGTGGGCAAAGTAGGAATTTCCCAGGTATTTAAGCTCAAGGGTCATGGCTGTTACTGAAACATTTTTATATTGTTTACATTGCTGAAAAGACAAGTTTTGAAACTGTGGCCACTTTTGTAACTCTCACATAGCTCAAGTGTAATTTTTGGCCCAAAGGGCCGGTGAAGTCGGCTCTGCCTTCCCACCCTGCAAGGAGAGACTGGCTGGGGTTTGTCCTTTGCCCTGCCCAAACGGTTTGGGTCCAGACTGGATTATCTCCCAGGGAACTGGAGCCAGCAGATGAAGGGCTTTAAAGGAGCTGAACTGTGTTGTCCACTCCTCAACGCCTCTGTTCCATGGGAAGTGTAAAATAAAGAGTTGTTGATGAGTCTCACTTTGTTTCCTTACGTCACTCAAAAGTCCTGGGGTCTGCTCCCCTCACCCTCATTCCCAGCTCCAGTTCAATTGGAGTCAACAAGAGTGAGGAGCAGGAATGTTCTTTCTTCTGAAACACTATCCTTGGTGGTGGAATTACACCAAAAGCCTTGGAAAAGGAAATTCAAACCTATGGCATTTTGAACACAATTACTTTTTTCCTGCAAAATGTTGCTGGCTTCATTTAGGAGCAGCCATCTAAGCAACTTAAATTTTTCAAACTCTGAAATAAACCATGTTCTAGTAGTGGTCTGGAGGTAACTGTGATGATAATCAGGGGATGTCATTCAATGTGTCTGCAAGGTCTGAGTCCTGTGAAATTATGGTTTTCAGTCTGTGACCAATGATCCAAAAATTTTGTTTTTCCCATGTCTTTCACATTAACTTTTGTAGTGATGTTACATTTTTTTCTGTATTAAACCAGCTTGATGTGGTACAAAATGTCTGCCTTTTGCTACCAGTTTGCCCTTTGGGTGGAGACTTCCCTCATGACACTTGAGCACTGTGGCTGTTAGATGACCTATTCAGGAAAAAAAAAATTAAAAAAAGTTGTTAAGAATATTTTTTCAACTCTTGGATGATGCCTACTTTAATAAAATCCTGTGCAGATGGATCCTTGGTTTGTCATCCTTGGTTAGAGCAGGTGAGGGCAGTGCTGGGGGATCCTGGAGAGCTGGAGAGGGACTTGGGACAAGGGCCTGGAGGGACAGGACATGGGGAAATGGCTCCCCACTGCCAGTGGGCAGGGTTAGGTGGGATATTGGGAAGGAATTGGTCCCTGTGAGGGGGGGAGGCCCTGTTGGTCCCTGTTTCTGTGTCTGAGCAGGTCCTGTCTCCAGCTGTTGCACAACCACTCGTGGGTCAGCAGGGGAAGCTTGTGCAGGGCTGGGTGAGAAGAGCACTCTCCTCAGAGCTCACCACAGACCCACCCTGCCTCCTTAATCCACGGATAAACCTCCCTCCAGGTGAAACAGGGCCTTTCCCTCCTCCTACACCTCCCCTTTCTAATGATGGGAATCTCTAGTGGAGAAAACATTCCTCTTGACCACGAGTTAATGACTAATGGGATCATTGTGCTGCTTGGGAATGGGAGGGTGTTGCAGCGCCTCTTCCCAGCTGCTTCCCTTTGATCCTGAGCTTGGATCCTGTCGAGTCCTGTTTGACACATGCCCAGCCTGGCTTTTGGAAGGGCCAGAGGTGATGGTGCTGCATCCAGAGCTGCTGCTCTGGAGCCAGGCTGGGAGAGCTCGGGGTGTTCACCCGGAGAAGAGAAGGCTCCAGGGAGATCTTAGAGCCCCTTCCAGTGCCTAAAAGGGCTCCAGGAGAGCTGGAGAGGGACTTGGGACATGGGATGGAGTGACAGGACAAGGGGCAATGGCCTTAAACTGAAGGAGAGGGGGTTTAGATTGGATATTAGGAAGAAATCCTTCTCTGTGAGGGTGGTGAGGCACAGGCATCCCAGGGGAGTCGTGGACTCCCCATCCCTGGAAGTGTCCAAGGACGGGTTGGATGGGGCTTGGAGCTGCTTTCTCCTGTTGGCTGCTTAAGGCATCAGGTGCAGGAAGAGGAGGAACCTCCTTCCCTCAGAGGAAAGGTGTGAGGGGTGTGGGTGATCGAGCCCCGTGCTTTTGGAAAACCCCTCCTGCTGCTCCTCGGGATGGAATGGAGCTCTAACAGCACTGTTTGTCAGGAGCTCTGCCTTCCTGCAGGGAAGAGAAGTTGAGCCCAGGGAGGTGAAGAGAGGAGAGCACTGGCGTTATCCAGAGGGAAATCCAGGGGCTGGGATCCCCACCTTGCAGCCCCCTCACCACACTGCACGTGTCAGTCAGGGCTGGTGGCTTTCCTGACCCCCTCCAGGCACGTTGTGACTATTTTAGGTGGGCATCAGCTGGCATTTGCCCTTCTCCTGGAGCCTCAGGCCAGACAAATGCCTCCCAGGCTATTTCTGGCTTCATACCGTAAGTGTGTGATCCTAAATTCCCTGTGGGACCGAGTGCCTGTGGCATGCTGGGGCTGAGGGGCGGGGAGGGGGCGGCTTCTGGAGCAAACCCAGGGATTCCAGGATGACTGGGATGACACGGAGCGGCTCAGAGCTGGCACGCACGGCTGTGGTGACACGATTCAAAAGACATTTATGCTTCAGCAGCACCATTATGGAAGTTAAATCCGGAATGGGCATTGCTCAACCAGGAAAGAAAGTTGCTTCCTGCCCCTGATTCTGCAGCTGGGAGCAGTTTAGGTTGTTTTCCTTCAAGCTGGCAGTGATTATTTGTGCATTTTTGAGGATTCAAGCCAATGGTTTGGTAAAATTGACTTCCAGTTTAGCACTGGAGTGTTTGTCCAGTACAACCACCATCCACCCTCACCCAGGGGTCGCTTCTGTGCATTTGACACCTTCCGGTGGATGTATTTTCCATAGTCCTTGTGCAGCTTCCTGGAGCTCCCAAGAAGGTCCAGCAGGCAGGTTAACGTTCAGTTTTGAGGGGATTCGAACTTTTGGACCAAAAATATAAAGAGTCTTGTGCCCTCTCCCCGCATCTCAGATGGGTCCCCACAGTAGAAAAGTTTTAAATGCAGGATAATATTTCTTCTGACCTCAAGCAGAGGTCTGGTATTTCAGCCTGGAGAAGAGAAGGAACCAGGAAGACCTCAGAGCCCTTTCCAGTGCCTAAAGGGGCTCCAGGAGAGCTGGAAAGGGACTTGGGACAAGGGTCTGGAAGGACAGGACATAGGGAATTGCCTCCCACTGCCAGAGGGCAGGGTTAGATGGAATATTGGGAAGGAATTCTTGGCTGTGAGGGTGGGGAGGCCCTGGCACAGGCTGCCCAAAGAAGCTGTGGCTGTCTATCCCTGGAAGTGTCCAAGGCCAGGTTGGATGGGGCTTGGAGCAACCTGGGCTAGTGGAAGGTGTCCCTGCCCATGGCAGGGGGTGGAACTGGATGAGCTTTCAGGTCCCTTCCAACCCAAACCGTTCTGGGATTCCATGATTCTACAAACTTTTCTGCAGATAAATGTAAAGTTGAATGGAAAACAGACACTGGAGAGGTTATTTCTCAGCCCACATAGAAATAACCTCGGGTTTTCCCAGCCAAACTTTTCCAGAGGAGCCAACGAGACCTTTCACGTGTGTGAGCTCCCAGCCTGTACCAGCTCTGGATGTCCTTGGATCCATGGCTTTGGTTGACACCATCTGTCATTGTCCTTAAGGGGAAAGCAGCTGAGGATCCAAATCTGTGTCCATTTGGGAGTGAGGTTTGGGTCAGAAAGGGATTTGGGGCTGGGGGGAACAGCTCAGTTTTACCCAGTTTACAGCTGTTGCCTCTTCTCCTTACTTACCTCACAACCCCATCCCTGAGAATGGCTCAGGCATCAGCCTGGAGAAAGAAGCACACAAAGCAGGAAATTGTGAGGCAGTGACCCTGTTTTGGATGGCAAATTAATCCAATTTTTGGCTACAGCAAGACTCTGACAGCCAGAGGGGGCTGAGGTTAACCCTGACCCTTGGGACTCAACACCAACACCTCCAGCCTCCCTTTCCCCCAAGGACCTGGGACTTGGATAGCCAGGCAGGCTTGGGAAGAAGCACGAGGAGGCTCTGGAATATCTTCCCATAATCAAATCAAATGTCCCCTGTCCCTCTTCACTTCCTGGTCCCTGCCTTCGTTCTTGGTCCTGTGAGCCTTGTCCAGGGGAAAAGCCTGGGACCACATTCCCGGCAGGATAAAGGCATCCCCAGGAACTTCCCTGCTGCAGTGAGGCCACAGCCTGTTCCTGGCTGTGTGGGATGAGCTTTAGACCAATCCTACAAGGAGGAGGTTCTTGGCAGGGCACGTCCAGCCCCAAGGACACCGCGGAGCCGATGGCTTTTTGGCAAGACCGGAGCGTTGCTGGGAGGGTGATGTCACCTCTCCCATGTGAAGCAACAGGTCCTTCATCCCTCCAGCCTTCCCACAATCCCAGGTTAAAGATCCGTCATCGGCAGAGCTGTTGCGAAAGGGACGGGTCAGAGGAGAGAAAGCAAAGTCCAGAGTTCGTCCCCTTTGACCAACACCGCCCCAAATCCATCAGATTTGGTGCATTTTTAAAGCTCTTCCTCCCGGATTCTTGCGATTGTGAGAGGCTTTCAAAAGTTTAGGGACAATCCTTACCTTTCTTGTAATCCTTTTCTTGAAGTCGTTTTCTTTCTTGTAATTTTTAAGGAAAAAATTGATCTACTGGAAATGAATGTGAACTCCATGAGCTCAAAAATCTGTACTTAATTTTTAAAAGTGTCAGGTTCTCATATTTTATTACTATTTTATTTATAATAATATTTTATCTTATTATCTTAATTTAGTAGGATCAGTTTTTCACTATATCCAGTATTCCTGTGGTAAATACAGGAATTACACCATTATTGTTCAGATATGGCTCGCCAGCTTTTCCTAAATTTTTTTCCACACTTTTCCCAGCTGCAGTTGCCTTTGGGGAACGTAAAGTGAGGAAAGGACAATAAAAGAGCAATTCCCCTTTTTCCATATTACCATTTTTCCATGGTTAGGTGTGGGTTAAGCGGGTCTGAAGCTGTGCCAGGGACCAAGAGATGTCACAGTCGGCCTTGTTGAAGGCAGACGTGCTTTGGAAACCGGGAAAAACCCAATTCCTCCTGCAGTGTTTTCCCCACTTGCAGGTGGTGTGAGACCTGACATAAACAAAAAACAAAAGGAATTCCCAACCAGGTAAGAGCCAAATTTGCCAGAACTGAGAGCAGGAGGAGGAGGAGGGGTCAGTGAGGTGCAGATCCTGCTATCAAATCCCAGGACAGCTGATTATGGAAACAGAGAATAGAAAATTAGCATAATTAAGGTTGGAAAAGACCTCCAAGATCATCAAAGCCAACCTTTGACTGGATACCATCATTCCCACTAAACCACACTGTGAAGAATCTTCTGGTTCCTCCCTTGATCCCACCACCTCTCCTCTCACTTCTCCATGAATTTTGCCTCCTCCATGGAAGGCAGAGGGACTTGCAAAGCCCCAGGCAGGGCACAGGGTCCACCCAGACGTTTGTTCAGCTGCTTTTTCTCCGCTGTCTGGCTGAGGAGCTGCCAAGAAAACAGCAACACCTTTATTTCTCCATCCATCCATCCATCCATCCATCCATCCATCCATCCATCCACCCACCCATCCATCCACCCACCCACTCATCCATCCATCCACCCATCCATCCATCCATCCATCCATCCACCCATCCACCCATCCATCCATCCATCCATCCATCCATCCATCCATCCATCCACCCATCCATCCACCCATCCATCCACCCATCCATCCATCCATCCACCCATCCATCCATCCATCCATCCGTCCGTCCGTCCATCCGTCCATCCGTCCATCGGCTCCTCAGCCCTCTAGGGTGGCCAGACTGTGGCATCCCTGGCCCAGGACCAGCGTGGTGTCGGTGGTCACTCGGTGGCTGACACAGCAGATGTCCGAGCGCTGATGACCCCGGGCTGCCCTGGGCTGTTTGCTCTGCTGGCGGCGCGTCCCGGGATCCGTGCCAGGAGCAGATTTTCCACCTCCGGCCTTCCCGCCTGGCAACAGCAGCCTGAGGTAATGCTGAGCCTTTGGGGTCACAGGGGGGACATTTCCCACCCGTCGCCCGGCACGTAGGCCTGGCAGTGACCCCAGGAGCTCAGCTGGCAGGACACCGAGGACAGCAGGGTCCGAATTCCAAGGGAATGGTGGCGGCTCGGTCCCTGGGACACACCGTGGCCCCCTCCAGGCAGTGTCTGTGAAAGGACCTGGGGAATTCTGGGGAGGTTTTGGTTGTCCAGAGGTTACAGCTGAGCTCCAGGCATGGAGTGAAGGGGGTTGTGATGGGGAAGGGCAGTTTTGCTGTGCACAGGGGGAAAAAGAGATTGTTGGGATGGGAAGCCAAGGAGGGACAGCAGTCCACAGCCCCCAAGCTGTTTGCTGGAGGCAAATTAAAAAAAAGTATAGTTTAATTTAAAAAAACACCATAAAAATAGTAGAATCACAGAATGGTTTGGGTTAGGACCTCAAAGATCATCTTGTTCCACCCCCTGCCATGGGCAGGGACACCTTTCACTAGCCCAGGTTGCTACAAGCCCCGTCCAACCTGACCTTGGACACTTCCAGGGATGGGGCAGCCGCAGCTTCTCTGGAAAACCTGTGCCAGGGCCTCACCACCCTCATAGGGAACAATTCCTTCCCCATATCCCATCTAACCCTGCCCTCCATCAGTTTGAAAGGCCTTATTTCAGTTTTCAGGCCCTGTTTAAACTGTGGATGCAGAGATGATGATGCAGTGACAGCAGTGCAGAGCTCAATGCCTGGATGCTCTTCCAGCACTATTCCATTACTGCCAAGAAGATTCCACTCGCTGCTCCGGCCGATGCTTTTTAAAGATGGCTTTTTTTCCATGGCTGGGGATCAGATTTTTGCTGAGCTGGAGGCTTGTGCCGCTCTCCTGCCAGCTCCCAAATCCCTCCCCGCGGCAGCCACCTGCCATTCCACCAGAAGCTGCCTCTCCATCTCTTCCAGGACACTTGGAGCCAGGCACAGCTTTACTTGTCAGCTGGCCAGGGCAGGGGCCTCCGTCCTGCTGAGGTGCCTGTTGAAGTGGAAAGTTGAATTTAAGGCTTAGCTTGTCCTCTCCCCAGAAGCCACCAATTAACTGGGGCTGACTTGGCTGCAGTGGAGGTGCTGGATGTTGCTCTGCCCAGGGCATGGAAGATGCAGCAACTGCAGCAATTTGGGGCAAGCAGCACTGCTGGAGCACGAGAAGTCTTTTGGAAAGAAGGTGCTCCAAGGCCTGGAGCCCCTCTGCTCTGGAGCCAGGCTGGGAGAGCTGGGGGTGTCCAGCCTGGAGAAGAGAAAAATCCAGGAGGACCTCAGAGCCCCTTCCAGTGCCTAAAGGGGCTCCAGGAGAGCTGGAGACGGACTTGGGACAAGGACCTGGAGGGACAGGACAAGGGGGAATGGCTTCCCACTGCCAGAGGGCTGAGTTGATGGGATATTGGGAAGGAATTCTTGGCTGTGAGGGTGGGGAGGCCCTGGCCCAGGTTTCCCAGAGAAGCTGTGGCTGCCCCATCCCTGGAAGTGTCCAAGGCCAGGTTGGATGGGGCTTGGAGCCACCTGGGATAGTGGAAGGGGGGGGCACTGAATGGGCTTTAAGGCCCCTTTCAACCCAAACCATTCTGGGATTCTATGAAATGTTTTTTCCATGGCCCAGCTTGGTGTCAGAGGAGCTCCTGGCCCAGGTTTCTCCTGAATCTCGGAGAATTGACTCAAAGAATGATCTTGGAGAAGTGGGGAGGTGGAGGATTCTCCATCCTCACACACTGGGCCCAGGCCAGAAAAGGTGCTTTGCATTATCACATCCTCTCCTCTGCAGCCCGGACTTTGAAGACCTTGGGCAGAGGTTGATTCAGAGCTTCCCAAAGACTGGATTTTGTTTGGATATTTGATTGGTTTGTATGTTCAAGGAAGAAAAAAACGGTTATGCACAACTGGCACACACGTGTTTATGTGAAACCAGCTCTGCCCTCCCCAAATGTGTCACTATTTTCATAGAATCATAGAATCATGGAATCGTAGAATCACAGAGTCATGGAATAAGCAGGAGGCCAGGATGGGAGGCTTATGGAAAAAGAGAGGAAAATGCTCCTTGAAATAAATCCCAGGGTTATTGGAAATGGGAAGTGGTGGGGTGGGAACCAAATCCTCCCAAGAAGGTCAAATTCAGGCAGGGAACACAACCAGGTGATCTGCTGGGACAGGATGAACAGAACCAGCATTGCTTTTCAATTTTTTTTCCCTAAATGTCTTGGAACCTGGCCATTCCCCTTTTTTCTTCCCCAGTCTCCCAGCCTGCTTCCCAGGGAAGTGAAGCACTGCATGCTTGACTGTTGCTCCATTTGCCCCTCAGCCCTTCCCAGACAATCCTGGCATCCCAGGATTGATTGCACCGAGAGCTGGAGAGACAAAAAATGCCAAGTATGAAGAAAATTCCGGGCAGGAGCAGCTGGAAGGAGCGAGGGGGAGGTGCCATGGGATGAGCTGACTCCCATATCAGACACAAGAGAAGCCCCACCCCGGCCCAGGCGGCTCTCGGGTCTCTCGGTGACTCGCGATTCCTTCCTCCCCAAAATGTGGGCTCGTCTTGCCATCTGCTGGTGTAATCCGGATCCCGCTGGAGGACCGGGATTGGGGGACATAGGACACCCGGGACGAGGACAAGGGGAGGACTAAGCCCTGTGTTGGTGTTGTCACCCCCGGAGGGGACCAGCCTGGTCGGGAGGGGACCAAGCACCACCTTGCAAGGTAATTTTTTGGTTTTCCAGAAGAATTTCCTTGCTCCTGGATCTACCAATTCCTGTTTAAAAGCGTTTATCCCAATGATGCATCATCCTTCTCCTAAACCTCCCTCAGGATCCCTTCCCATTGGACCCCAGGCTTGGCTCAGGGATGTTCCCTTCTCTGGCTCGTCATTCCTGCTGCCCTCCTGGTTTCGCCTTCCTCAACACAGAGATCCCAAGGATGAGCTGCAGGTGGCCTGGCCTGGATTTTGGTGGAATTAGGAAGCTGTGAAACCCATCTCAGGAGAGATCCATGGACATCAGGGCTTGGAGAAGCAAAATTATCTGTCCCACGTGAAAACACGGATCCTCTGGGAGGAGATGGACAAGGGAGACACTCGCTGTAGGTCCGGGGGACGTGTCCCAAATATGCAAGGCCCTCGTTGGCACGGTGCTGGTGCTGCTTTGATTTGGTCCCTCCTGTTTAATGGGGTTTCCTGCAAGAACATTTGAAGCACCCCGTTATTCCCTTGGAAGCTTCTGTGGGTGAACCAGCTCCACAACTGGATTTTGGGGACGCCTGAGCCGCTTGGAGGTTTTGTTCATGCCCGTGATGAACACAAAAAAGGGAAAAAACCAATCCCAGAGCCTTCCCCACCAGCATTTGGACGGTGGCTGGACCAGTAGAAGGTGTCAGGAGAGGGAGCCAGAGGCTCAGCTGAGAGCTGGGAGAGCGGCAGGGAAGGGCTGTCACTGCCAGAGGGACACCCCGAATTACACAGCCACCCCTTTTGGGGCTGCTCCCAGCCACACCCGAGGGTGCTCTGAGCACCTCAGGTCCTTCAGGGCCCTTATTTTTGGAGACTGTCCTTGTTTCATAGAATCACAGCTTGGAAAAAAACCCTCTAAGATCCTTGAGTCCAGCTGTTTTGGCTGGGATAGAGTTAATTTTCTTCCTATCAGTTGGTGAAATTGGGATGGAGACGCATCCCGGGGTAGTCAGCCCCTGTGGGACAGGAGTTTTAAGCCCTGTGTGAGTTTTGCCTTGAATTTTAACTGCATGGAGTGCTCTGTGCTGTGGGTGGGATGGCTCCTTGTCCCCTCTCCTGTGGCATTAGGAGCCTGCATCCCATTTTTTATCCGTAAACATAATCCCTCTGTTTTGCTCTGCCCTTCCAGAAGCTCAGCTGGTGGGAAATGCATCCTCGGATGGGTTGAACTCCCAGTTTAGCAAAATGCATCCCTTGTGCTGTAAACTTCAGCTTCAGGCTTCTTCCTTCCAGTTTTCCTTCCCTCTGAATTTAAAGGATACAGCCCCATCCCAACGTCTCAAGAATGGGAAGAGCGGAGCATTTCTTGCTGTGTGGATGCTCCAACCTCCACCTCATAAATAAAACCCTGTTCCAGCACACTCAAAACCTTACTCAGGGCAGAGAAAAGTGCAGAGCTGAGTGTGGGAAGAGGTGCTGGATGGGACTTGTGTCTTTCCTGGGAGGGAAACCTGGAGTCTGGTGGCTTGAAACCTGGAGAGAGATGGGATTCTACCACTTTATTTTGTCAGTGAAGCAGGAGGAAGGATGGGGAGCCTGAATTTGATGCCTGGCCCTGGCAATGCAGAGGTGACAGCGCTGCATCCCACACATTCCCCACGGCTTGGCCACCCTGACCCTGGGAGCTCCGGGCACTGAGCGAGGAGCCCTGTCCTGCCGCTCGTCTCCAGCTCCGTTTCAGAGCTCCCTGAATTATTGATGGCTCTGATGCAGGAGTTTATAATTAGCTCCCCAGACCTTTTCCCTGCGGGCTGGAGCTGGGAACACACTTCCCCTTTCGGTGGTTTTGCTCTGACTTGAGCAGACTGAGGGGGGAGGAGGGGATTGAGGGATGGTCGGGGACCTTGGGGGACATCAAGGGAGGACCAGGGTGGCTTTGAATGCGTGGGGTGGTTTAAGAGTGGCCACCCTCATCAGGGAAAGGGGACTGGGGAGAGCCTGGGATGTCTGAGGGGTCTTAAACCCAATTTACACAGCGTGGGAGCTGTGCCAGGAGCCAGGAAAAGGCAAAGGGTCTTCATGTCACCTTTAGGGACCTCCTCAGCCGCAGTGCTCGTGGATTTACAGGTCAGAGGGAGAAAAGCACTGAGCCCTGGCTGCTCAGGGAAACCCAGACTTCACCTCAAGGGGACAAAGGGCTGTGTTTTTGTGTGTTTGGATGTAGAAAATGATGGGTTAGAGGCACAGCAGGGCAGCAAAGGGGCAGTCCAGCCTCTTAAATCTCTGCCTTAAGAGCCATTCACAGCCTAAAAACGGCTGCGGTGACTTCCATGAGGTCTGGGTGCAGTAACAGTCACTCCTCGGAACTGTAAGTCCCAATCCAAACAGGAGCACAAATTCCCAGGGGTTCTGAGGTCAGAGGCAGGAGCCCTGAGGTTTTAACTCTGTGAATTGCTGTGTGCAAACCAGGCAGTCTCAGCTGCAGCAAAGAGGGGCACCTGCAGAGTGCCTTGGCTCCCACAAACAGCCCCCTAATCCGGGGGCTCCGTGGTTGTGCTGGGGATGTTTTACTTATAACACTTCCCTGGAAGTGCTCCAGGCCAGGTTGGACAGGGCTTGGAGCAACCTGGGATAGTGGAAGATGTCCCTGCCCCTGGATGGTCTTTAAGGTCCCTTCCAACCCAAACCACTCCAGGATGCTGTGAGAGTCTTGGCCAGGGAGTGCTCGAGCCCAAAGGCCCTCTCCAGCCTGAGCTCTCCCTCTTTTGTCCTGGTGGAAATCCCACTCCAGTGGGAAAGACTGGCAGGTAAACAAGGGCAGGATGGTTTTGGCTGAGAGAGGAACAGTGAGGTTGAGTGTGAGGACAATCATCTCCCCTTCAAGCCCCAGAGACTGGGGTCCCCACAGCTGAGCAGGGCACAGCCCTTCCTGCAAGCCCTTCCTGGAAAATCCTCAGTCACAGAGCAGAGATGAGAGCCAGGGCCAGCAGCAGGAAGGACTCACAGGAAGATTTGTGCCCTTGATACCAGTGCTCTTTTGGGTCTGGGGATGATCAAAGACTTCCCACGTTCCCACATCCTTGCTCCAGGCTAGAATCGTAGAAGGGTTTGGGATGGAAGAGACCTTAAAGCCCATCCCATTCTAGGCCCATTCCACAGGCAGGGACCCCTTCCACCAGACCAGGCTGCTCAAAGCCAACTAAACCTGGCAGATATTTCTCTGGGCTACTTTAAAAAATGGATGGAGATTCAGGAATTTCCATTCTTGAATGGCACAGGCACCTGACATTTTAACAGGATACTTCTCCCAGGGAGATGCTGCAGATCAAAGGCAGGAATGGCAAGGAACAGGCTCATTACCGAGGAGATGAATTGTCTTCAATCCCAGGAAGTCTTGGGCTTCCCCAGAGTGATGATAGGGGCTCTGCCTTGGAAAAAAGCTGGTGCTGGGGTCAGCCTGGACAACACCATCCTGAGGACTTCTCTTGTCTACCACAGCACATCCTCCACTCTCCTCGGCTTCACGGGGACTCCAGCAGCAGGATTTGGATCTGACACAGCACCAGCCAGAATCCAGCAGGAAACTGCATCTATTTATAGGGTATCTGCATAGTTTAGGGCAGAGCTGACCCGTGGCTGACCCTTGTGTCCCGTTCATGGGACAGGCTGAGCAAGGGACAGGTCACCTTTCCCCCAGCACCACCAAGTCCCATCCCCTTGGACACCCTCACTCTGCCCTATCCCCTGCCTTGCTGTGAGTGCTTGCTTCAAGATGCACATTAAACACAAATATTTAAGCACATTCCCTGGAAATTTTCCCTTTTTTTGAGAAACCTGGCATAATTAAAGAGTTGCTTTAATTCCAGTGGCGTGGGAAGGGCGGCAGGCAGGCTCAGGGCTGTGCTCCTGCTCTGTGCCTGCTCACCCTGGGCTTTGGGCAGAGGTTTGGCCAGGATGAATCCCACTGATCCAAACATCCACTGAACACGTGCATGTGGGGGTGGTGGACAGAAAAAATGGGCTTTTTGGGGAAAAAGAGGATTTTCCCAAAGACAGCAGCAGAGTTTGGATGGAGATGAAGAACCCTGGTACAACCCGTGGCTGCCTCATCCCTGGAAGTGTCCAAGGCCAGGTTGGACTGGGCTTGGAGCACCCTGGGATAGTGGGAGGTGTCCCTGCCCATGGCAGGGAGTGGAACTGGATAATCTTTAAGGTCCTTTCCAACCCAAACCGTTCTGTGATCCTCTCTCTACATCCTGAGCATCACCCTGGGGTGAAAACACAAAGCTAAGGGATGGAGGGGGTCGCTGAGGTGTGTGCAGCCATGGGACCAAGCAGGGAAAAAGGGGATCCTTCAGCCTGTGGCAGAAGGTGATGTTCGTGGTGTGGGTGTGGTACCACAGGACACCCTCACGTGGATGTTGCCAGCTCGGATTTTCGTGTGGTTTCTGCTCCCTCGGGGCAGGGAAATGATCTCAACAGCCTCTCCAGGCACTTTCCACATCTCTTGATCTGCATTTCTGAAGGTCCCAGCGAGCCTGCAGGGCTGGCCCACGGGCTGACCTTCCCTCCCAGCCAGCCAGGCCAAAACCTGGAGCTGAGCGGATAAGACAGCAGAAGGGGGGATTTAAGGGCAGGGCACGGGTCATGGGAGCCCATAATAAACAAACAAGGCTTGTTTAGGAGATGATTTATGCTGCACTAACATCGTCCCCAGTCTCCCACTCGTCACTGCGAGCTAATTACCCCTCCTGGAGCCATCAGACTTCCCTCTGCATTTCCATTCGCTGTGCAAGGACCTGGACGTGACCTGGCAGCTCGGGGCTGGGCCTGACCTTTCTGTTTCGGTTCCTTTCAGCCCTTCTGCTGTAATTGGTCGTGCAATTACCCACTAATGAACGGGGTCCCGGCCCCTGAGGAGCTCTGGGTCCCTGCCACGCTCCCCTGGGAGAACACGGGGCTGGTAGGAGGTGAAGTCCCATATAAATCTTATATAAGGCTTTGTGCAAATGGACTCAGACTGAAGTGGGTCTTGTTATTGCATTTGTGCCTCCAAAGAGAGTCCATGAAATGCAGGAGATGCTCACTGGACCGTGGGCATCTCCACCGGATTGTGATGCTTCCTCACAAGGTTTTGGCCCCACTGCTTGCAAAATAAAGGGGTTTTCCCTCAAATCTGGAAGGGAAGGCGTCAGCGGTGGGATGGTGGAGAGACTGGGAACCAGGACTTCCTCCCCATGGTTGGTCTGTGTGACCACTGGGATATGGAGCTCCTTCTGCCAAGGATCCGTGTGCCTGGGCCTCACAGAGCCCCAGAGGGATTTGGGGTGGAAGGGACCTTTGGAGGTCATTGATTCCAACCCCCCCAACGAGACCAGAACCTGACTGAGGACACATCCCATGATGGAGAGCAGCAACCCTCACTCTCTGCTCTCTTTACCCTTTAACCTGGTCAAAGCCCAGGGCTCCTTGGGCCCCCCTTGTCCCGTGGTGTCCCTGTGGGAAAGGTGTGTCCCTGAGCAGGGAAGTGTCTGTTCCACGCCAGAATTCCATCAGACTGGGATCAACGAGCCAAACTCCCTCCCAAAATCAGTCCCACAGGAAGTTGGGCCCTTTTCTCACCCTAACAACACCCCAGAGCTCCTAAAAGCTTCATTTCCACCAACCCACCGTGCTCCTGGTGCCAAAGGCTCCTGAAAGCCTGCAGGAAACACCCAATCCAAGGATTTTTTGGGTGTCTGTGTCTGAAAGTGGTGCCTGGGGGTGCTTTTGGGGGCTGGAGGCTGAGGGGCAGCTCTGACCGACCTCACTGACGCGGCTGCAGGGTCTGACTGGTGGAATCTCCACCAACCTGAGTGCAGGGAACGCCCTTGTTATCCCAGGGATTTATTTAGCCATCAGTACAGGACATTTTGGGATTGTGAATGTAATCCCAGCTCATTTTAACTCCAGTGCAAAGATCTGCTTCGAGCAGAACACGGACAGATGGGAATCAGGTGTATGGAGACGTGGATGGGGCTGTTTTCCTTTGGGCTGGGAAACCAGGACCAGACACAGGAACCTCTGGAGCTGCACGAACTGGTCCAACCACTCTCAGGAAAAAGCTGGAGCCAAGCACAGCTGAGACCATTCAGATGTCTCGTTTGGGAGAAATTACCCCTATAAAGACAAACCACAAAGCCTTGTTAACGAGAACAGACCAGGCAAGGCATGAAGAGCTGGAGTTTGGATTGCAGAGAATCCCGGAACCATGGAATAGTTTGGATTTGAAGGGATGACCCTTTTAAAGGTGATCCAGTCCAAAACCCCTGCCATGGGCAGGGACAACTTCCACTATCCCAGCTTGCTCCAAGTCCTGTCCAACCCAGCCTTGGACACTTCCAGGGGTGGGGCAGCCAGAGCTTCTCACAGTTCCAGTGTTTTACCGCCCTCATTGTAAAACATTTTTTTCTTATATCTAATATAAATCAAATCTTCTTATATTTAAAACCACCACCCCTCGTTCTGTCACAACAGGATGAGGCAAACCTAAACCATCCATCACCAGGCAGGATTCAGCTGCGCCTCAAGGCATTCCTGAATTTGTCTGTCGTTTCTGTCTGCTCGTTCGCCAACACGGAATTTCACCGCCGCGAAATAATCCGGTATCCCGACAATTTCATATCAACTTGGAGCAGGAACAGCACCTGGCAGCAAGGACTTGCCGCAGTTTGGGAAGTGAGTCCGTTTTTAAGCGCTTTCCCAGCTGGGAATTGAGCCTGGGTGGAAAACAGGGTTCCAGTCAGTCTCTGGGAAACGCCGGCACCTCCTCCAGCTTCTGGACACGGCGTTGGCTTCAGGCCCTCGAAATTCTGCTGCCTCTGAAGCAGGGATGGGGACAACGGATCCTTTCATACTTCAGAGGAGAAGGGAGCAGGGCCACAATGCAAAACACCCGGATTTTCCATGTTTCTGGGCCAGACAGGTGGAAAACAGGAGCGCCAGCAAAGCAAGGAGGGGAACCCAAACACTTTGGGTGCAGCGCCTCGTGGGGCTCCAGCCAGATTTGAAATTCTTCCCCCTGAAGGTTTTAAAATTGCTCTTCCTGAGGCTGAAGATTGATGGGTTCATTCCTTCCTTTCCCCAGTGTAATTTCTCTTATTCTGACCGTATTGTAGCAGCTCCAAGTGTTTAATGTCTGGGATATTTTCCAGATGGTTCAAACAGCAGCCTCAAGGGCTGACTGGATGGTTTCCTGCCTTAGTTTGTGCTGCAGTTGGATGCAGGGATGGATGCAGGTGATTTCTGGCTAGCTTTCTCCATAGACCTATGGATTTCCATGGAATTATGTGGATTTACCCCTCCTCAGGATCCGGTTTACCCTTTCCACATGGAGCACCTGCTTTGTTTTCGGAAAATCGCTCCAATATGAAAATTGCTCCAATATTGTTGAGTCTGAGCAGCCCCCAAGAGATCCCATTCCCACCTTTGAAGAGCTTCCTGCAAGGCCAGGACCTTTCTGGGTGAGTGGTTCCCATCTGTTCCAGGTATCAGCGTCACCGATGTTCAAAAATCTGGAAAAGTTTATCTTAAAAAAGAAACCAACCACCAGACGCAGTCCTCGGGGGGAAATTTGCTCCTGGCCTGGTGGCTGGTAGTAGTTTATTGATACAAACCACAGCAGCAATTTAAAATCATGGAATAGCTCGGGTTGGAAGGAATTCTTGGAGCTCATCTCATCCTCGGCCCTGCCCAGTGCAGGTCTCATTAAATCAGGTCACTGAGGGCCGTGTCCTGTTGTGCCTTAAACACCTTCAGGGATGAAAGGGGCCAAGAAGGGCCTGGCCATGTTGTGTGAAATTTTGGGGAATGGTGAGAGCCTGTTTCTCGTGTCTGGCATGGTCTCCCTGATTTAACGCAGCTCCATGGGGACAGGCAGGTGGATTGATGGATAAATGCAGCTCTGCAGCCGTGGAACTCCTGGGTTTGACAGGGAAATGGTCATTTCCGTGATCTACACAGTCCTGGGCTTTGGAGACTTGTCCTGAGAGAGGTGGGGGTGTTCACCTGGAGAAGAGAAGGAGCCAGGGAGACCTGGAGCCCCTTCCCATGCCTAAAGGGGCTCCAGGAGAGCTGGAGAGGGACTCTGGACAAGGGATGGAGGGACAGGACACAAGGAATGGCTTCCCATTGCCAAAGGGCAGGGTTAGATGGGATATTGGGAGGAAATTCTTGGCTGTGAGGGCGGTGAGGCCCTGGCACAGGTTTCCCAGAGAAGCTGTGGCTGCCCCATCCCTGGGAGTGTCCAAGGCCAGGTTGGATGGGACTTGGAGCAACCTGGGATGGTGGAAGGTGTCCCTGCCCATGGCAGGGGGTGGAACTGGATGAGCTTTCAGGTCCCTTCCCACCCAAAACACGCTGGACTCAGACCCCAAGGTGCTTCTATTCCCGATGGGAAATAATCCCATAGCATTTGGCCATCCAGGAGCCCTGGGGCTGGACAAGCCATCCCAGAACTCTCTCCCAGCAGGATGGATCTCCAAGGGCCGTGGCAGAGGGACGGGTGTGAGTTGCACGTGCTGGATGGGAGCCATCAGCCTCCAGCCAAAGGACACGTTCTGCTCCTCCAATCTGTTCCCTGTTTTTCCTCATTAACGCTCCTTCCATGCCCGACAGTTGCGATTGGAACAGTTTGGCCCGGTCGGTGTTTACACAGCAACACTGGGAGGAAATGAAACCACAGCAGAGCCAGCAGCCAGCTCAAGGCTCCGAGGCTCTGCTTTTTTGGGGGTTTTCCAAGGAAAGGGGCCTGCACAACCTGCAGACCTTTGTCACTTGCTCGTCACCTGGAAAGAGGTGACAACTCACAGCCGGGGGTGCAACTGATCTGGGGGTGCAGCTCTCAAAATGGTTGTTTTTTAAAGGTTTTAAGTAAAACTGGTCGCTGGCTGGAGGACAGGAGATGCTTCACTGTCGGCACCGAAGGAACGGCAGGGGTGGCAGTGCCTCAGGTTGTTGATATTCCTCAGAGCACAGATCCAGGAGCTGGGATGTGCCTCTGCACCCTTGCTCAGTGCCTGGAATGCTCCAGACAAGGCCAGGACGTGGTGTATCCACAGCCAGGAGAGCAAGGATGGGGAGCAGGCAGGGTCAGAGGAGAGAAGGCAGGGAAAAATTGCACCTGGCAGATAAAAGGGACTGAGGCAGAAAAAGTAAGGGTTATGGGAATATCTGGGAGTCTTGTGTGAATGGATAAAAAAGCAGCCTTGGGGCTGTGGGACACAAACCCGAACTCTGTAAATATTCACCCATTTCATGGAGCTTCTCTGCCTTTTTTCCTGATCAAAGCCCAATTTTCAAAGGTTGCTGGGGATGCAGAAACCCCTTTAGTGAATCCTCTGCCTTCTTTCCTCTCTGCAGGCAGAGAGGCCTTATCAGATCTTTTCCTGGGAAGGGATGTCCTGCCCCTGTCTTCAAAGGTGCTGCTGGGAATTGTGAGCCTTGAAAATGTCCTGAGCAAAGCCAGGAAGGTTCCTCCTCCTTTGTCTACTTTTGGCACTGGTCACTTCTGCTTTTTCCTTGTCTTTTTGGGGCTCAGCACTTTGAGCTGACTCAGGTGATCCCAGGGGTGTCCTTGTACATCCAAACTGGGGGTGTCCAGCCTGGAGAGGAAAAGGCTCCAAGGAGAACTTAGAGCCCCTTCCAGTGCCCAAAGGGGCTCCGGGAAAGCTGGAGAGGGACTTGGGACAAGGGATGGAGGGACAGGACAAGGGGGAATGGCTTCAACTGACAGAGGGATGGGATAGATGGAGATAGGACATTAGGGAGAAATTATTTATTATAANTCAATGCAGGGGGGGAATCTGAATAACCTCAATGGAGCTTCTGAGCTCCACCAGCTTGCTCAGTTTGAGCCCTGGATTCCCCGCCTCAGGGGGACGGGTTTGGGACCAGCACGAAGCTTCAGGGATCCATTTATCCTTTGATTCCTGTGGTGTTTTCCCCTCTCCTCCAAACCCAGCCTGCAACCACCGGCATTCACCTGCTGAGGGCATTTCCCACCGCCCTCCCTCTCCTGTGAGCTCCAAGCAACCAGGGAAAGGAGGGAATTCAACATAAACCGAAATAACCAAATCCCAAAGTCCTCCTCCAAAGCTGATCTTTTATCTGAGGAAAGGAGCAACTCCCGAGCCCCCTCGGTGCCTGCTGGGAGCGTGATCCAAGCACTGAGATTATCCAGGGGATGCTCTGATCTCCGGGAGCGAGCTCAGGGTAAAACCCTGGGAGAACCAAACAAACCTCCCTGTGTTTACTTATTTATCTGCCACGGTGTGCGTGGGCAGGTTTGTTTGTGTGTGTAGGGATTTCTGAGGGAACACAGGCTCGGATTTCCTTGCTGGCTGGGGTTTTATTCCCTTGAAAAGATCAGACTCCACCCCTCTAATTTAGGTAGATCCGAGTGTTGGCAGCGAGCAGACCCCGCCAGGAGCTTCCTGAGTGTCTCCACGGATGGCTGAGCAGTGTCTGGCTCCGGCCGGGTGTCCATGTCCTCTCTAAAGGAGGGAAGAGCCGGCATTCCTGCCTTTTTCTTGCCTGCCAGCACACGATTCTGCCAAGGAAATGCAAACCCACCCCTCGCTGGCTGCAAGAATTAATAACCAGCTCATCGAGACAAACGACACCCGGCCCAGCAAACCCCGGCGCTCTGCTCTCCCAGCCCTGCTCCGGGAGGAATGACGGGGCTGGAATGCTGCTCCCAGGGGGAAATTGTCCCCCTCCTTGAGACCTCAGCTTCCTGTGTTTTCCAAGGTCTCCATCCCTGCAGGATCTCTGGGTGCTGTCACACGTCTCTGCCTTCCCCCATCTGCTGCTCTGCTTCCCAGCTGGACCGTGGGGTCCCTCGGGATGTGATCCCACAGCTCTTTGTGGGAATGAGCATCAATCCCGAGAGAAACTGTGAGGATCCAGGTGGTACAGGCAGGAGTGGACATAGGAAATCCCTCCAGGGGTCACAGCCTGGTCCCTTGAGCCCACACCGGCCAAAGAGATGCTTTTTAGGGAGAGCCTGTGGATGCAGCAGCTCTCCCATGGGCCCATCCTCGAGTGTTCCCTCAGCATCCTCACCCCTGGAATTAGGGATGTCAGGGAGGACCCCCCAGCCTGGCCTTTAACATTCACTTATGGCCTTGCTGCTGTTTCTCCCCCATTTCCCAGCATCCTTGCACTTCCTGATGCCAACTGTGCCAAGAGCTGATTCGTGTTATCACTTTTAAAGTGATTCCCTGAGGGTTTCATCCCTTGCTCCCCAGGATCTGGGGAAAGATGGGTCTGGAGTTGTCATATCCAGCTCCTTCGTGGCCACTTGGCACAGCCAGGGGTGCCTTGGGCCAGTGGACAAGTCCAAGCACTGCTCAGTTCACTGGTGTGGGTGTAGTCAGTCTGCAGCAGGTGTTAGATCCTAGAAACATGGAATATTTTGGGTTGGAAGGGACCTTAAGGATCATCTCATTGCAACCCCTCTGCCATGGGCAGGGACAACTTCCACTACCCCAGGTTGCTCCAAGCCCCATCCAACCTGGCCTTGGACACTCCCAGGGATGGGGCAGCCACAGCTTCTCTGGGAAACCTGGGCCAGGGCCTCACCACCCTCACAGCCAAGAATTCCTTCCCAATATCCCATCTAACCCTGCCCTCTGGCAGTGGGAAGCCACTCCCTGTGTCCTCTCCCTCCAGGCCCTTGTCCCAAGTCCCTCTCCAGCTCTCTTGGAGCCCCTTTAGGCACTGGCAGGGGCTCTGAGGTCTCCCTGGCTCCTTCTCTTCTCCAGGCTGAACAACCCAAGCCTCTCAGCCTGCTCTGGATAAATGCACTGATGGGAAAGCACTTGAGAAACGTTTGTGGGAATGTGACATCTCCGAGGTTCGCTGCTCTGTCAAATCTGGCCGGGATGAGGAGGTTCCAGAGCTGTCTGGAGGGAAGAGGGGGTGGGTGACAGCGGGATACACAACCAGCGTCATTTCATGGGAATAAAACAAACACTCCAAAGGCAGCTTGAGCATCAGCAATCCAAACTGATACCGGGAGAAGGCAAATCAGGACGAGTGGGGAAAATTCCGCGAGGCGCAATTAATCAGATCCGAAAAACAAATCGCAGCTCTGCCTCTGAGGCAGCCGGGGAAGCAGAAACCGGGGCTGAGCCTCTCCCTCTCCCCACGCCCCACATGCAAATCCACCCCGAGCGGCTTCTGGAGCGGCAGCGGGTCGGTGATGGATTTGGAGACCCGGATTTCTGACTCCATCTCGATGCAGATGTGCTTCCCAGCCTGGCTGGCGGCTGTGCAGCTCCCACTGCAGCGAACGAGCCCGGAATACCAATGGAGAGGGGAAGGAGAACACCCTTCCCTCGACAGGGAGACAAAAAACCTTTCCACGCTGAATTAGCCCGGTTTTGTCTTGAGTTGCAGCCCCCCATTCCCTGCCTCCCTTCACTCTCCAGGGCAAAACTCCTGGGTGAGATTCCCGTGCTGGGGTAAAAGGGTGCTGGAGGAGAAGGGGGAGGAGCAGGGGATTCACCTGGGGTTGTTTATCCCTTGATCTGGAAGCTGCTGGGTTTGGAAATGGTGCTGCCGTTTCAATAACCAGAGTGGCTCTGGTCCTTCCCACACCTCAGCCCCCCAGCCCAGGCATCCTTTGGGAAGAACTGAGAGCACAGGGAGCCTCATTCCAGGGGTGAATCCCCAATGGTGTAGTGGGGAAGGGCTGCTCCTGGCTGTGGTGGCTGAGCACTGGCCCAAGCACCTCGTCTCCCAGCCTGGATTTGAGCAAAAACCTTTGGGAGCCCTTAAAAACCTCCTGACTCCCGGACTGCTGCATCCTCCCCAGGGGTGCTGGAGAATCAGGGAAGGGATAAGAGAAATTCATGCACAATTGGTCTATCCATAGGAACTGAATGAAATTTTACTCAGGAAAACCTCACACTGATGTCAGAAGCTCAAAAGTGGGGCCCAGAGTGAAGATGAGATCTGTCACAATGGGATCCTGAGGAAGCAAGGTGCCCTCGTCCCTTCCCACCGAAATCCTGGGCCCACTTGGCCCTTGCCATGATAAGGATTGCCCCAGTTGGCTCAGTAAAGGCTTTTGGGATGCTGCCACTCATCCTGCAGGAGCTGGATGGAGAACCATGGCTTTGTGCAGGGTGATCCTGCTGATCCAAACCTCTGGTTTTGGGGCTTTGGTACCTGAACACCACAACCTGAGAGTGTAGAGCAGGAGGTGATGGAGTTGGGAGCTTTTGCTGTGGTTCTAAAAAGCTCAGACATCCTCTAGGCCCAGGTTTGCAGGTTTTAAGCCCAGCCTGGCTCCGTACCAGCTCTGGATTTTGCAGCAGTGGAATTGGATGAGTGTCTCAAGAGCCATTATGGAAAATATGGGGGGAAAAAAAAGGAATGTGGTGCCCAGAAGAGCTCTGGGCAGCGGGGTCTCCATCCCTCATCCCCCTTGCGGTGCCAGGATCGGCTCCTGCCTGCTGCAGGCTGGAAGTTTGCACGTCTGCAGTGCTCCAAACCCCACAGCAGCCAAGAGGAGGGATTCCCTGGGATACAGCCAGCGCAGGATGAGCACCAAATGGAGCAGAGAAATATCTGGGAACGCGACCCAACAGCAGAGCAGGACCAGCACGGCTATTCTTTGTTTCCTCTTCAATTGTGTCCTTTCTTTTAAAGAGATCCACGCTGGCACAGAGGACAGATGGGCTGGGAGAGCTCAGACCGTTCCCTGCTCCCCCTCCTCCCTGTTTGCACAAAGAGAAGCTGCAAGGAAAGGCAAATATTGGACTGTTTGGGATGCTGAGGACAGAGAAATTGGAACGTGAGCCAGCAAGCAGCTCCTTACTCAAGCAGAGCCCTCTGTGGCACGGACACAACCCTCCAGAGGGGCTGGAGCAGGGGGTCCTGGCAGCCTGAGGGAAGGAAAACTGGATAAGAACATCTGCAGCCTTTCCAAGCCTGTGCCCTCATCTCAGCCCCACAGCTGAGGGCATCCCAGAGGAAAAAAGGTGCTGGAGGGGATGCTGGGGAGGGGAGAGGAGGAAACCTCCCTGGTCTAATGCAGCTCTGTGGAGACAGGCAGGGGGAATGACGGATAAATGCAGCTCTGCAGCCATGGTACTCCTGGATCTGATAGGGAAATGGTCATTTCCATGCTCTTCACAGTCCTCGGCTTTGGAGACTTGTCCTGAGAGAGCTGGGGGTGTTCAGCTGGAGAAGAGAAGGATCCAGGGAGAACTTAGAGCCCCTTCCAGTGCCTAAAGGGGCTCCAAGAGAGCTGGAGAGGGACTTGGAACAAGGGCCTGGAGGGAGAGGACACAGGGAGTGGCTTCCCACTGCCAGAGGGCAGGGTTAGATGGGATATTGGGAAGGAATTCTTGACTGTGAGGGTGGGGAGGCCCTGACCCAGGTTTCCCAGAGAAGCTGTGGCTGCCCCATCCCTGGAAGTGTCCAAGGCCAGGCTGGATGGGGCTTGGAGCAACCTGGGATAGTGGAAGGTGTCCCTGCCGATGGCAGGGGTGGAAACTGGGTGGTCTTTATTTTCCCTTCCAACCCAAACCATTCCATGATTCCCTGTTCAAAACACCTCACCTGCACACACACACCCCTCCCAGTCTGTGTCACACCCAGGAGCGTGTTCAGTGCAGTCTGTGGCACACAAACACCCANTCCCTGCCGATGGCAGGGGTGGAAACTGGGTGGTCTTTATTTTCCCTTCCAACCCAAACCATTCCATGATTCCCTGTTCAAAACACCTCACCTGCACACACACACCCCTCCCAGTCTGTGTCACACCCAGGAGCGTGTTCAGTGCAGTCTGTGGCACACAAACACCCACCACTGGCACACAGACTGTGCCAGCACCCAGGTCCCCTCCTGGGGGACCACTGACACTTGTCCCGTGGCTCACACTGCAGTGCACACACACAGAGACTCAACTCACACTCACTCACACACTCACTCACACACTCATGCCCAGCACGCTCCTGGAAGCTGATCCCAGCCAGAAACCTCTTTACATATCCAAGGCCAATTAATGAGTTTTGGCAGTGATATTAATAAATTATAATCCCTCCATAACAGTGCATGGAGGCCTCACACCCCCAGGCTCTTTGCCGTGCCACTGCCTGAGTGCCTGATGCTCCGACTCTGCTTCCCTGCTTTTCTTCCCTGTGAGCATCCTCACCCGGGCTGAGGAGGGCAGGGAAGCTGGATTGCATTTGGCTTGGCCAGGATGGCTTTCCTGATGCTCTCAAAACCAGGGTTTAATAAGAACCAATTGCTCAGAGAAAGGAAGGTTTGGGGCACAGTTGTTATCCCGTCCTCCCTGTTCCTGGTAGGCAACGACATCCTGGATGTGTCAAGGTGAGGAATGTGCTCATGGATATAAGTCCTGGGGCTTGGAGACAGGTGAAACCTGAAGAGGGACAATTTCATGCAGGGAAGAGTGTTAATGCCTGCATTTTGGGGGAACAGGAGGGCTTTGGAGGTTTACCTGGGATCTGGAGATGTCCCACAGCTCGCACAGGTACCCAAAAATCCTGTCCCTGCCGTCCACTCCTGGAAATTTCCCCTTCCCACCACCCACACCCCAAAATGTGGCAAGATCCAGAGCACACGGACAGCCCTGCAGGAGAGCCTGGTCGGGTCAGAGCACAGCCAGGAACGCAGCACCTCGCCATGGAGCAGGTGTCCCTGGCAGGGGGACATCCTTTCCCAAAATATCCTGTACCGGAGAATTTCGGCCCCTCGCTCTGGCACATCTGCTGGGCAGATGGTGGCAGGACACGGCTCAGGTAGGGAGGCAGCTCCTCCACGCTCAAAAGCCTCCCTTTTCCCTCTGCTTCCAGGCAAGGAAGGGGCTGATTAGCACAAAATCCATGGCAACCCGGCCAGCAGCTTCGGAGCCAGCTCCCCACTCCCTCCCCTGCTCCAAAGCCTTTGTCTGCTGCTGGCACATCCCTCAAGCCCTCACTTTTTGCTCTCCTGGATCTCAGAGGGAGCAGCTTTGCTCTCCTCTTCCCCCCTGGGCAGAGCTAGCCGGGGAACAGCAGATTCAGGTTTCCCCCTTACCCGTAAGGGACAGCTTTACTCCTTTTCCTATTCCTGGGGAATCTCTGAAGAAGCCAGGTAAGGGATATGTCCTCAGGATTCAGACTTGTCCTGGAGGTGGGCAAATCCCCTGGACTGACACCCCCAAGGAGATGATTTCCACCTGCAAACAGCACAGGGGTTAAAAATCAGGCTGGGACTGCAAAAATCCTCTCAGCAACCACCTGGCAATTACAGATCGGGGTGTTCCCCTGAGAAAAGACCCTACAACAACACTCGGGCGTGGCCTCCTTTGGGGTTAAGGGCGCTCCTGAAGCAGCATCAATCCCTCTGGGACTCACAGGGAGGAGTGGTAGGAGCTGGGATTCAGCTTCCTGCTTGTGAGCATCCCAGCTAAAACCAGCCCGGAGTCCATGCCTCCCCTGAGGTCTGCAAGTGCAGCCTGCTGAGCATAAATCAACAGGAAGAGGGGAATTTTCCTTTCCTAGCAAAACCAGGCTAGAGGGAATCCCCCCCAAGCCCCTCTCTGATCCCACTCCAATCCATGAAAACCATTTTAAGAGCAGCAGCCCTTGAATCCACCCCTCTCCTTCCCGGAGGGAATGAGCCCCTGCCATGCACAGAACCCTCCGGGTACCCGGACAGGACGAATGGAATCTTTGCATCCCGGGGGGAGCTCTGGCAGAGATTCCTGCCTTTCCCCCCTGCTCCCCTTGGCAATCCCCCTGGGAGACCGGGGCGAGCCCCCGAGGAATCCCGAGCTGGCACGAGCTTCCCAAATCCCGGCCAAGCGGCCCAACATCCCTCTGGCTGGTGCCAGTGAGCGATGGCAGCGGGAGCATCATCCCCTCGCCTGAAGGCTTCATCTTCAAGGGGAAACACGGAAAAAAAGGGGCGATTCTTGGCTGTGCGGGCTGGGGCAGGGAATTTCTGGAGTGCTGCGGGAGGAGCTCGGACCTGGCACTGTCCGCTCGCTGTCTCAGCGTCCGAGAGGTGCTGCTGAAGCCTGCGGGGCTCCCTCTGCCTCGAGATAAGCCCGAGGCTGCAGCCCGGGCTGGCCGGAGCCCAGGCCGGCACAAAGAGGGCTTTGTGCGAGCGGGATGCTCCAGGGAATGGGGCACAGCCGCTCCCGGAGGGCTTTGGGGGCCCAGAGACAAAATGGGGAGAAGCTCGAAGGGGAATTTTCCTTTCATTTCTGCCCCCGGGTGATGGAGGGGAGCTGCACACGGGAATGAAAGAGCCGCAGGTGACCAAACCCCGGCGGTGAAAGGGAAACAAAGGGGGAGCGGGGAAGGCAGAGCAAACCCTCCGCGGGGATCGGATGGGAAAGACAGGCAGGCTGAGCTCGGAGTGCCGGGAAGCCGAGCCACCATGGCACCTCTTGGATCTGCCGGGCTTGAACGCATCCAAAGGCGTGTGTCCCGCGGGTTGGGAGGAAAAGCTCGTCCCTGTGTCCTGTACAGGCTGGGCTGGGCTCTGGCCAAGCCGGGAAG
Source organism: Ptilonorhynchus violaceus (assembly GCA_013397565.1). Lineage (NCBI taxonomy): Eukaryota > Metazoa > Chordata > Aves > Passeriformes > Ptilonorhynchidae > Ptilonorhynchus > Ptilonorhynchus violaceus. The sequence continues at coordinate 132,093 of VZRJ01010789.1, read as the reverse complement.
CACGGGGTGATCCCGTGTGTGAGGTGGGATTGAAAGATCCCACTTGCCACAAGCACCGGCTGAGGGATTCCAGCTGAACCCCTGGCAAGGGCAAGCCCTCGGCTTCACAGAATCAATCACAGGATGGTTCGGGTTGGGAGGGACTCTGGAGGTCTCCTCTGCTGCAACCTCCCTGCTCAAGCAGGGTCCCCTAGGGCAGCTTACTCAGGGTGGTGTCCAGGTGGCTTTTAAAAATCTTCAGGGAAGGATATATCCAGAACCACAGAATCCTAGGATGGTTTGTGTTGGAAGGGATCTTTAAGATCATCTCATTCCATGGGACACCTTCCACTGTCCCAGGTGGCTCCAAGCTCCATCCAGCCTGGCCTTGGACACTTGCAGGGATGGGGCAGCCACAGCTTCTCTGGGAAACCTGTGCCAGGGCCTCCCCACCCTCACAGCCAAGAATTCCTTCCCAATATCCCATCTAACCCTGCCCTCTGGCAGTGGGAAGCCATTCCCCCTTGTCCTGTCCCTGCAGGCCCTTGTCCAGAGTCCCTCTCCAGCTCTCCTGGAGCCCCTTTAGGCACTGGAAGGGGCTCTGAGTTCTCCCTGGCTCCTTCTCTTCTCCAGGTGAACACCCCCAGAGCTCCCAGCCTGGCTCCAGAGCAGAGGGGCTCCAACCCTCCTCCCTGGCCTCTTCTCATCCATGTCCTTGTACTGAGGACACCAGAGGTGGATGCAGCACTCCAGGTGGGAGGTCACAGAGCCCAGGGAGAGTCCTTGGCCAATGCCTGTCCATGTCCCCCAGTGTGCTTGACCTGCTGCTCATAAAGGAGGAGGAGCAGAGGACAATTGGGGTCGGGGTGGCAGGTGGGGTTCTGGGAGCTGTGGGATAACTGGACCTTCACCTGGAGAGAGGTTTGAGGGGCCAAGTTGTAAACTGAGGACTCTGGACTTCAGGAGGGTTGACTTCAGCTTTTTTTTGGGGAATGGGGAGGTTGTTGTGAGGAGAGAAGGTGTCCAAGACAGCTGGCTGATTTATTTTTAAAGCAAACTTATTCAGAGCTTGGGAACAAACCCTGCCTTTGCACATGAAAATCAGGAATTTCAGCACAAAGCCTCCTTGGCTAATTAAGACACTTCTTAGTGAGCTGAGCTGTTAAAAGGNGGGAAATGAAAGAGGAGTGCAAATGCACGGCTGGGGTACTTAGGGATGAAAGCTGGAGGGCTGAGGACCAGCTGGAGCAAAGGCTGGCCAGGGATGCTGAGAGTGACAAAAAGGGGGTTTGCAAGTGTTCTAATAACAGCACACTGCAGGGAAAGCGTGTGTGGATTGCTGGATGGGGGGACAGCCCAACAAAGGGTCATTATGGAAAAGGCTGAATGCCCTTTTTTGCCTCAGTTTCTATGGGTCAGGCTTGCTCCAACCTTCTGCACTTGACAGCGGCGTTATGGAGGAGGAGAATTACCAGCAGCTGGGGAAATAAAATTTTAGGGGCTATTTAGTGAAATTAAATGGATTTACATCCTTGAGGGTTATACCAACGCTCTGACGGATCTGTCTGATGGGATTGGGAGGCTGCTGCCTGTCAGCTACAAAACACTCGTGGTGTCTGCCCTCTGTCCACCCTCAGGTGTCTCCAAGCATTATAACAGCTTAAGAAAGGGAAAAAAGAGGATGTGGAGAGCTATGGAGGTCAGCCTCACCTCAGGCCCTAGGGAAATCACGGAGCATGTCCTCTGGGAATTGATTTCTGGGTGTATGAAGAGCAAGAATACAACAACCCAAGGAGTCCCAGCTTGGGTCTGTTGAGGTTGGTGCACAAGCTGCTCTGCAGAAACAGAATTCCAGGGAATTCTGGGTGAGGCAATGCAAACAAAGTGATCAGCTTTTCCTCTTCAGTGGCAATGGCTTTGAACTGGAGCCAGGAGGAGGGCTGGCATTTTGAGGATGTGGAGAAACCCCTTAGGACTGAAGTCCTGGTGCTACATCCTTTCCTTCGCTGCCGGAACTGGGAAGAAATCTCCAACACTGAGGCAAATTTCACCTCTCCCTGTGGAACGTGGCCAATCCTGAGGCTTGTCTGCACCAGGATCAGTCCCTGCCCTTGTTCATCCCAAAGCTGGGATGTAAAAATGGCGAAAAACCCAAGGAAGGGCTTTTCCCAGGCAGTGCGGCCGGGTTTATCCAGCCAGGCCCTGGCTTGGAGCGTTCCCTTCAGCTCAGGGCAGGGGCTCATCCTGGCTGTGGTGTGACAATCCTGGCTTATCCCACCCAGGGGACTCCTGGAAGATCTTTTAGTGGTTGTTCTTTGCCTGAAGGAGGGATTTCCAGGAGCACCACAACCTGCCATCCTTCCCAGAGGTGCTGGAGAGTGCAGCTCCTCCCTGCAGGGCCCCTGGAACATCCTTCCTCTGCCATCCTCTCCTCCTGCATGGCCAGGAACTGCCTGATAAATAATTCCCTTTTTTTTCATTGCTGATTGCATGTTGTTACTAGGAAACATCCTGGCATCCCTGGGACTGCAACACAGAGCAGGCTGGCAGCTAATGAAGATAATTAAGATTTTATAGTCACCTCTCTTAACGAGCTGGCCAACCCTCCCCACGGGGGTCTGAGGGGGCTGGGGTCCTCTGTCTGTGCTGAGGGGGCTTTGGAAGAGACCCAGGGAAGGAGGAATAACTTCCTCAGGACTTGGCTGATGTTTATGCTGGGGCTGTGTTTGGGCTTGGAGCAAACCAAAAGGCCGAGGAGCATTTCCAGGTGCTGGACCCCAGTGGTCATCACAGTCCCTGGCACGGGTCAGGCACGGGACAACGACCCCCAGGCAAGGACTGGGAGCTTTCATGGGTCAGGGACCATCTCTGAGATGTAGTTTGGCTGTGGCTGCTGTTTTGTAATCGATAATATGGACTCGATCAGGTTGGTCACTTGGGTCAGAGGGTGGGTCCTGGCTGCTGGTGAAGACACAGCTCTTGCTGTTCCCACCCAAACGAGCCCTTCCACCTCTGGGGGAGAGGTTTGTGTGTCACGAGTCAGGAAAACTTTGTCCCTACAGCCTTAAAAGTGCCCTGGGGAATTGTCCCTTCGCGAGATTCCCGAGGCAGCAGTGATTGCTCCCTGTGGGAAAGGATCATTGCACACTGTCCTGGCTGAGCTTCCTCAGGCGGTTGCTGCAGCTCTGTGGGTGAACTGAACAGCACCAGGGCCATTCCTGTGGCCAGGGTTCCAACTGGTACAGCCCGGACAGGTTCATGTGGTTAAACCCTCACTCCCCAAATGAGGTAGCGGCACCCAGATTGCCCAGTTTGGGATGATCCCTGGCTCTCACTACCTCCTGAGCCTTCCCTGCTGGTTGTTGGAGCCAGTGCCGGTTGGACTGGATCAACACCATGCCAGGAACCACGTGGAGCAGGCAGAGCTCCCCCTTGGCAAGCCAAGCTTTGGCTGGAATTGGCAGCGTGGGAAGGGGGACAGCGCACTCTGACAAGGTGCTGCCTCCACAGGAGGAATTTCAGGGAACTGAGACTTTGATCCCTCTGATTTGGTTACAAGCCTTGCACGGGGTTTCAGTTTTAATTCACTTGCAGGACAAGATTTTGTCTGAAATCCCAGTCCCAGCAGCTTCCAGGGTGGTGAGGGATGAACATTCCAAGGTGTCCAGCCTGGGAGTCTGGAAGGTGCTCAGCTGTGCCTCAGGCTGAGCACCCACGGCATGGGGCACCCCGTGTCTCATTTCCCACCTTATAACGTGAGGATAATCCCTCCAACCACTTCTGTGGGGTGGTAGGAAGGAGCTGACCTTGCAGATCTCCACAGGGCGCTGTTAGCAGCATTCCTGCTTCCCACTGAGCTGCCTCCTCAGCTACCCTCATTTTCCTCCCAGGCTGGGAGCTGAAGCAGTCGAGGGCGACTCCCTCTGCCCCCCTGAGCAATCCCTATCCCAGAGAAACCCCCTTGTAGCACATGGCATTTCTGGAGCAGCTCCTTCCTGCCCCCCATTGTTCCCGGGAGGGGCAGACAATGATCTAAGAATGCAAAACTCCTGAAACCTCTCCAGAAAGACGAAAATTTATGAGCAGCCTGTTCCAACTGGCAGAGGGAAATCGCCAGTGGAACAAAAACATTGTGTAATAACCTCCCTCCTCCCCCTCCTCCCCCTCTGGGGGGGAGCTGAGACAGCCACGAGGGAGAGGGGGGGTTGGGGAAGCACTGAGCATCCTCATGGAATCACAGAATGGATTGGGCTGGAAGGGAAAATAAAGATTATCTCATTCCAACCCCCCTGCCATGGGCAGGGACACCTTCCACTAGGCCAGGTTGCTCCAAGCCCTGTCCAGGCTGGATTTGGACACTTCCAGGGATGGGGCAGCCACAGCTTTGGCTCTTCAGACCTCCCTGAGTAGCCGCCCCAGAGCATTTTAAAGCACATTGAGGTGCTGAAGGCATCAGTGACCAGAATTTGTCTGCCCCAAGGATCAGAGCACAGGGACTCTGCACCATCCCCCTTTTGCAAGGATGAGGCCAGGCCACATCTTGGCTGCTCCGAATGATGGGTGGGTGAAGGTGATCTCCTGATCCTTCCTCATAAAACAGACTGAAAAGATGAGAGGTGAAAGGCTGAAATCAGGAGTTTCCCCCAAATCTGATCGTTGCTTACCTTAAACTCCACATTTACATTTCACCTTAAATTCCACATCCAACCATCAGAGCTTGGGGCTCACGGGAGTGAATGTGATCATCCAAGGCTCAGGAACATCCCATGCCAGGAGAGGGGAGGGAGGTGCTGGTGCCAACCAGCTTCCCAGATTTCCCAGGTCACACAGAGGTGCAAATGAGGTTTTGCACACCTTTGGGTGCTGCTCCTCCTTGCAGCTCCTGCACAGCTCCTCTGGACACCATCTGCTTTATAAGTGATGCCAGAGGGGTGGTTTTTCCCAGGATTCAGGGATGTCTCACTCCCTTGTGTGACACAGCACTCGGTTGTAAAACGTGCAGCGAGTCTGGCTCTGGGTCTGGTGTGGAGCCTGCCACCTCCTCCTTGCAATCCTTGGGTTTTCCTTCCCCCTCCTTCTGCCTTCCTTGATCTGAAAGAAATCCCACTCAGCAGACAGCGTGAAACAAACCCACGAGGTGCTGGGAATACTCCAGCTGGGATTTTTTTTCCATATATATGTATATATATGTATATAAAAAAGAGGTTAAACTGTGACTGTTGAAATACTGCGATCTGAAAATTTCCAAGTCCTTAAATATGACATTCCTTGGCTCTCCTGGTGCGAGGGGACCCAGTGTGGCATTTCTGTGACGGCGTCTCCACTGAATTTAATTAAGGTTTTGTGGTGGCAGACCTCGAATCACTCACTGATTACAGGATAGCCCTTCCCAGTGCCAAAGGAGAGAGGAATGAGACACTTTTCCCGGGAACAATGACCCTTTTCATCGTTTCTGCTTTGGGGCTGTGACAGAGGAGCAAGGTCCTGCCTGTGGGTAGGTCGTGGCAGCCCGTGCCAGGGAGAGCAGCCGGTTGATTTTGAGGTAAAATGTGCAAAATTGCCTTGTGCTTTCTCTTAACTGACCCAAAGGAAGTTAAAAAAAAAAAAAAGCTGGGCCAATTAATTTTTAACTGATTTCTTCATGCTGAAAAATACAGAGCTCTGGGCAAGCTAAAACTTCAGGGATTGGGTCTAGCTGAAAAAGGGAACATGCAAAGGTTTCATTAAGGCTATTTCAAGGAAAATTTTTTGACTGTTAATAGCAAAACAATGTTTGAATGAAAATGAAGTGTTAATGTCTCAGCTTTAAGATTTTTAGAACCATTTTTGCAGATTTATAGAGTGGTTTGGGTTGGAGGGGAACATAAAACTCATCTCATTCCAATCCCCTGCCATGGGCAGGGACAACTTCCACTATCCCAGGTTGCTCCAAGCCCCATCCAACCCAGCCTTGGACACTTCCAGGGATGGGGCAGCCACAGCTTCCCTGGGAAACCTGTGCCAAGGCCTCACCAACCTCACAGGGAAGAATTTCCTCCTAAGCAAAGAATTTTAAACAAAGTGTTCAAGTTTTGAGTAAAAGCAAAATTTATCCAATTCAAACGCCGGACTGATTCCCCCCTCTCCAAAATTCGCATGGAGCTTTTGGGGGCAAGGAAAAATAATCCGAAATTTTATCTTCCAGATAGCCTGGAGAAATCCATGGCCCTCCAGCCTGGCCACCTAAATCAAAAATGCAGTTGATTATTCCCACGGATTAATCAAACTTGCTCTTCCATTTCGGCAGGAATGCGTCTCACTGCCGAGTGGCTGAGGACAACACTTGAACCAGTGCCCAGAAGACTCCTGCTTCCAAGAGATGGAGCTGCAGCTGCTGGTGCTCCAGAGGAAGAGGCAGCTTTGATTTGTTGGTCCACAAAAAGGCATTTTCAGGATGGACCTCAGAAGCATCAACCTTGATTTCCACCAGGCTTTCCCTGCAGGCACCGTAGGACGTCTGGGAAAGGGAATGTGGCTCCAAGCCACGTGTTCAAGGAGAGAAAACAGCACTCGAGGGCATAAATCATCTTATTGTGGACACTTGAGACCTGGAGGCTCCTTTCTGGGAATTTTGTGGTGGGAGCAAGGACCTGTCCTCACGTTTCTCAAAGCTGACCCAACATTTGGGTGATTCTTTGTTTTAAAACAAAAATTCAGCAAAAATCAGGCAATATTTCTATTTATTTTTCCTCCCTAACCTGATATATTTGGAGTGCCTGGACCCACTTTTCACTTGGTGGCTGAATAACATCAAACATAAAAAAGTGATTTATTTATTTTTACTTTCTTTCTTATATATTTTCGTCCAAATATACCACAAGTGCTTCCACCTTATTTTCCTCCCATCTCCTCTGGACTGCAAGGTGGAGCTGATGGGTGAGTGTGGGTACAAAAACTTTCCTGGAATCCTGGAACACCTCTAATCCCGGAATGCCCCAGCCTGGTGCTTCCCCCCCAAGGCAGAGCTGCAGCCACCCAACCCAGTGAGAGACCAGAGGCAGAAATCCATACAGACAGAGTTTTATAATTAAAAAGTTGTGCATTTTGACAAACAGCTGGCAGTTATACCCATCCCCCACCCCCCTTAATGCAGAAAATTCGTGTCTGGAACCCAGACCTCTGATTTTCTAATGCCACGTGTCATGACCCCCTAAGACTGTGCTTGAATTAACCTCCTGCTTTTGGCTACCAGACAAGAGCCCAAAGGCAGGTCCACCCTGTGGCCGACTCCAGTTGATCCTAGAGAGAACCAATCTCCCTTTTCCAAGGCATTATTTTCACTGGAAAGCTGTCATTTCTATCTTCTGATTGAAACCGCCTCTGAAAATCAACATATGGGACACGAGCTGATTCATTTTTATGAAAAAAGTAAACAAAGAGGAATTTTAATGAGGTGGAGTTTTTTTTCAAAGATGTCCACGGGGAGATAAGGCTGTTTCTAGTAAACTAAACGGCACCTTGGCTTGTGCAGAGGCCAAGTGACAGTCTGGTCACAACCCAAACAAACCTCCCTGGCCCGGAGAGCACAAGGGTCAGGGCCCAGGCATGGACTGACTGGTACAGACAAAGCTCTGGTGCCCAAAATTCCTCCTTCCTTACCTCAGGGAGCTTTGAAGTGGATGGGGAGGCATCACCCAGAGGGTGTGGGTGACAGAGGACTGACCTCAGCTCCGGAGCCCCCAGCCCCACGTGCCTGTGAACCCCTTAATTTGTCCCTCCCATGGAGATCTGTGGAGGCACACGAATTATTTGTCTTTGCACCGACCCAAACTCCCTGTGGAACCCCAGGGTTCTGGAAGCCTCACTGCATCTTCCCAGGCACATCGGAGTCTCACCGGATTCTGGTTCCCGTCACTTTTCGGAACAAAGGCATGATCCCAGCCCGGAGCCTCCCGGGAGAGGCTTCCCGCGGGCTCACACGCACACTCACGGCGACTGACACGCACACACCGAGCTCACAGACAGGTACAGGCACATCGACACAGCCACAGCCTCCAGAGCAGCGGGATTGCACCTCCCGCTCCTTCCCAAGCCTTGGGATGGCGCTCTGGACACAGCCAGGTCTGCTCAGCCAGGAGCTCTTTCTTGGAGCAGAGCTGGGCTGGGGTGATGGGTTCGTTTGGGTTGGATGGGACCGTGAAGATCATCTCGTTCCAACCCTCCTGACACGGGCAGGGACACCATGAGCAGGGCTGTTCCACCCTGGCGGGGTCAGGAGCGGTGTGGGCACAGGAGAGAGAGCCTGAAGGCACCCACGCTTGGTCTACACACTGCCCGGGGTGCCGGGTGTCCCAAAACTGCCACGGCAAGACCTCTGGAGTCCCTGCCCTTGCCGGGCAGCACCACAGGTCTCCGCTCCCCGTGCCAGGCACAGGCAGCTGCGTGCACTGAAAGGCAAGAAAATCCAGCATCCATCTCACGTTCTGCTGGGCAGGGAGGGAATCTCCCGTGTTGCTGCAGGTCCAGAGCTCATCGCAGCAATTTCTCCCTTTAATTTCACAGTCGCATTTTGACCTTGTTACCCCAAAAGTCCCTTTTCTCCTCTGGAAGTTCCTCTCTCCGATGGATGTGCGTTGCTGCAGAGGATCCAGGATTTGCTGGTGCTGCTGTTGAGGGGAGTCAGCCTGGGGTGATTTCTCTGACAGGAGATGTCTTGGGTGCAACGTTGCCTCCTTTGCAGGGAGAACCACCCCGTGTCTTGTGGCTGACAACAGGATCCAACGGGATCAGAAATGTGTACTGCCCTGGGTGTGACTTCTGGGGCACACAGGAGACCTCTGGTCAGCTGGAGTCTCTGAGTGTGTCCGTGGTGAGTCCAGAGTCTAAACCACAGGCAAAATGAAGCTGAAGTGCCCCGGACTCTACGGAGCAATCTAACAAACACATCTTCTCACCACTTCCTGGGGCTCACACCGTTTAACCCACAGCCCTTTGCTTGCTGGGAGGGCTCCTTTCTGCTGGAAATCAACTTCCCACCCAAAACAGCCCCACGGACCCTGTGCTTGGGCCAGCAGAGGCTGAGGGCTGACGCCTGAGGAGACATCCGTGGAGGAGAGTGACATTTTCGCTCCAGCCTGGGAGGAGGGACAGGGGAAGGGGGAAAAAGGATTTTGCTTCGCAGCTGATCTTTGACCCCTCCTTTGATTTTGGAGCACAACCACCCACACCGAGCTGCGTCCCGTGGGGGGAAGAGGAGGAGAAGGGCCTTGGCAAAGGAGTGTTGGGTTTGGATGCTCTCCAGGCTTCCTCCACGCAGGTCCCGTCTTCCCCACGAGCATCCCCGGGCTGGCCCAGCGCCCACCTCTGCGCCTCCAGCGAGACCAGCTGCGGGTGCCCTCCGCTCCTGGTTGGCCTCTCCTCACCCGGCCGTCCGGCGGGGACGGAACCCTCTCCCTGCTTCTCCCCCGTCCTTCCCTCTCCTTCCCGCCCCGTTCAGCACAGCGAGAACCGGCGGGAGTTGATGTTCATCTTGGTGACCCCGATGAGCTTGAGGGGCGTGGAGAGGCTGAAGGAGCTGACGAGGGGGAAGTCGCAGAAGAGGTCGGCCAGCTCGTCCCGCTCCTCCAGCTCGAAGGTGGCGTCGTTGAGCATGCGCTGGTGCAGGTGGCACGTCTGCTCGATCTTCAGCTTGTTGATGTCGCCTCGCAGCCGCATGAGCTGCCGGGCCAGCTGCTGGTCCTGCAGCCGCATCTCTGCCTGCAGCGGGGAGAGGGAAGAGGGGGTTTGGTCAGAAAATCTGCTGCTCCCCGCTCCAGGATGCACCGGGAATGGAGGGGTGTTGAGGTGCTCCAGAGAAGGGCAACAAGGCTGGTGAAGGGGCTGGAGCACGAGCCCGACGAGGAGAGGCTGAGGGAGCTGGGGGGGCTCGGCCTGGAGAAAAGGAGGCTCAGGGGTGGCCTTATCACTCTCCACAACTCCCTGATAGGAGGGGGCAGCCAGGGGGGGTCAGGCTCTGCTCCCAGGCAACAGCGACAGGACAAGAGGACACGGCCTTAAGCTGCGTCAGGGGAGGTTTAGGCTGGACATTAGGAGAAAATTCTTCACAGAAAGAGTATTTTGGCATCGGAATGGGCTGCCCAGGGAGGCGGTGGAGTCACCGTCCCTGGAGGTGTTAAAAAAGACTGGATGTGGCCGTGGTTTAGTTGATAAGGTTGTGTTACGTCATAGGTTGGACTCGACAGTCTCTCTCTTTTCCAACCTAGTTGATTCTGTGAACTCATCTAGAGGTGCTCAGTCTGGGAGGGAGAGGGGGATCTTCCACGCCAGCGATGCATCCCAACCAAACACCGGCTCAGGATGGGGAATTTTTAACAACTGAGAAAATCTGCGCCTGCTCGGGTTTCCAGGAGCACCAGGATACTGGAATGAAAGCCATGCCAAGGCTGTTGGCTTGGGTATCCGTCAGGCTCCAGAGCCTCCATCCCAACATTAAACAAAGCCCAAATTAATTTTGCTCATAAGGCAGCAGCCACAGGGAGACAGAGCAATTAGAGGTGGAAAGGACCAATTAAAAGAACACCAAATAAGTGATCCCCAAGTAGTCAGCCTGGGTTTCCAGCCTGCATAAATCAGAGCTGGCCCATGACAGTCTCCACCTCCCCCACGGGTTATCTTATCTCCGGGATTAGGAGTGGCTCTCAGGATGGGACCTCCATGGTTTCCCACAGGAGAGAGAACTGCTACCTCCAGCATAATGATCTAAGTGGTTTGGAGGTATTTTTTCTCCCTTGGCACCTGGCTTGGCAAGGTGGAAGATTCAGAAGTGATGAAAGAAAAGAGCTCTTTTATTTTTTTAAAAAACTCCGACTCATAATTAAGCAGAAAATTCGTTGCCACGGGATGCTGTGGGTGGTGAAGGAAGGAGGTGAACACTTGGAGCAGGAATCAGCCTTTGTCTGGGGAACAGGACCAGGCAGGGCTGGAAAAGCAGATCAAGACAATCTCCACTTCTCACCCTACTTCCCTCCTCAGAGAATTTACTCAGGGAGTAAACTATTCCTGGTCTGGTGGCTTGTGCACGAAGGGAAGGGAGGAGAGAAAATTCCACTCGAGAGTGGAGTTCCATTCTCCACTCACAGAGACCCTGATATTCCCATGAGATCTTTCCATGCCTCACACAAGGGCTGCTGCAAGAAGGGTGGGAACCAACGCAGCTTTGGGGTTGCTTTAGCTTGTGCAATAATCCCTCCTCCTCCTCCAGACAAACGAGTAACTCTTTGATGGTTTGGGTTCGAAGGGAAAATAAAGCTCATCCCATTCCAACCCCCTGCCATGGGCAGGGACACCTCGCACTATCCCAGTTTGCTCCAAGCCCCATCCAACCTGGCCTTGGACACTTCCAGGGATGGGGCAGCCACAGCTTCTCTGGGAAACCTGGGCCAGGGCCTCCCCACCCTCAAAGCCAAGAATTCCTTCCCAATATCCCATCTAAATCCCTTCAAACTCAAACCATTCTATGATTCTCTGACACTACAGAGGCATCCTGGAGGACCTTGCCTGCTGCTCCCAGCCAGCAACTGGACTCCAGGTCAGCTCTCTGGAGAGGATCAAGTCACTTTTGTACCAATCTCTGAGTGAATCTCTCCTTCTCTCTCCGGAAATCTCTCTCAAATTGTTGGCAGGATTGTGGCCATTTACCTTTTTCAAAAAAACCCCACCATTTCCTCTCAGACCTCACAACCTGTGCCCCCAGCAGAGCAACGCCATTCAGCGGGTTTTATTCTCCACCTGAGTTACAATAAAAAAAATGATTTTGTTGATATTTGTGCCTGCCTCACAACAAATGCTGACATTTTATCAGGGAGGCGATCGCAGGTGTTATTGAACCGACCCTGGGTCACTCTTTCTTCTCGGTGTATCAGGTTACATAAGAAATGCCAACAAAGGCTTTCATTGAATATTTTGAAGAATGTGGGATTTAAAAAGCCACTGCCACCAAAAAAAAAAAGGCATTTAAAAGAGAATTATGAGGCCATTGTGCAGAGGGATGTGAGCTGGAGGTGCTATTTGCCCCTTGCAAACCAGCTTTGCGCTTTTGGACTGGTTCTTGTTTGTTTTCCCTCTCTTTTGAGGAAGCTGTTTGATTTCATGAAGCTGGAAGACAAAGCCCACTAGAAAATAAAGATAAGGAACAAAGCCTGGCAATGGCTGGCTAAAGCCATGGGGATGTGGCACTTGGGGACATGGGCCAGTGGTGGCCTTGGCAATGCTGGGTTAACGGTTGGACTCGATGATCTTCGAGGGCTTTTCCAACCTAACCAATTCCATGTTTCTGTAAGAGGATGACGTGCACAAGGAGAAGATGGCACATGGGATGAGGGCTGTCACTGCCTGTGCTCCTTGGGAGACTGCCTTGTCTTCCTGAGGGCTTGGGAATTCCTTGCCTGTGGAGGCAGCTCCATGGGGTGGCAACTGGGCAGAGCGTGGGGCACAAAAGTTGGGCTGCTCTGCAGGGCACTGACTCTCACTCCCCACACTTATCCCGAGGTCTTGGCTTGGGAATGCAAACCCCCTGTCCTGCATCCATGGAGTTGTCCCATTAAACACTGCCCTGTTCAAACCCACCCAGAATATGAGAGGAATTTCAGCCAGAACCCAGAAATCCTTGTTCTCCTTCCCTTTCCCACAGGCTCCACTCAAATACCGAAAACATTCCCCCCATCCCATGCTGAGGACCAACCACTGGGAATTATGAGTGGTGTGTCTTTAAAAGCAGCACTGTCGGGCCAGCAGAGCTCCACAGATCTGCCTTGGAATGAATAATGGGATTACAGGGGCCACATCCCGGGAAGCTGTGGGTTCTTGGTTTGCACAGTTCGCCCACAGGGCCGGTCACCACGAGGTAGCCCCACGCTCCAGTTCATCCGTGTGGGACAACAGCAGGATCCCACACACGGAGCGCAGCGTCCTGGAGAAACCCGTGGGGAGCATCCAGCAGGAGCCAGGCATTTTGCTTCCTTTGATCCTCTCACGGCCAGGGCAGGAAGAGCCTTAGGTATGTCTTGCTCATCAAAAACAACTTTTTAACCTGTTCTGCCTCTTCCTGCACACCCAGCTCCAGCTGTTTTTCACCGGCATGGCTGGGGAATGCTGTTTGGGATGTCCAGGAGGCTGGGTTGAACTTCCCAGGGTGGAAGGGTGAACCAAACTCAGGTCCTTCTCGGCAGAGGAGCAGCTGCTGGATTGAAATGCAAAGCTGGAGCACAGGATCTAATGAACCCAGGCAGGAGTTTCTGTCTGGATTGAGCCTCAGAGTCTCCCCAGGGATGTTTGCTATGGGGGAGGGAGAGAAAGATTTGGATGCATCCTTTCCTGTTTTCCAGTCTGGGGGGTTCAGCCCAAATAGCTATGAGTAGTTGCCTTCAATTTTGCCTTCAACAGACAGGAAGAGGAATAATTTTCCCATTTCCAGTGGTCCATCTTTTCCCTGCATTGCTGTGGGGGGGATGTTTCAGCAGGGAGCACCTCAGGCCATGGAGATGTGGAACTCTTTCCCAAAAGAGAAGAGTCCCGTGGATGAAGTCCCAGTCTGGTCCGTGAAGCTCATGGGGATGGTCTGTGGAGAGGCAGCTGCTCCCTTGGGGCCAGGCCCTTTCTATTTCCAGAAGATCAAAAGAAACTGAAATGGGAACTGGGGCTTTCCTGAGTGCAGCCACTTGGATTCAAGCACGGAGAAGCACAGGACACTCATTAGATCCTTGCCAAACCCTCCAGAGAAGTCCACGTTGTCTGGGGTTTGGTTTGGGGCTTCTTCAAAGGTGCTCAGATGCCACCCTGCCATGGCTAATTTTAGGTGCTCACGCCCTTGTGGTGCAACCCACAGCCCCAGACGAGGTATCCCTGCTCCTTCTGCAGCGCCTGGGAGTTGCACACCACCAAATCCCAGGAGACCTTTGCCAGCTGGGCTGTGCAAAAGCTGTTGTGGCTCCCAAATCCCACTCTTCCTCAGTGTTGTTTAGGCTGTGCTGGCTTGCCCTCTCCCCAAAACAGGGTGGCTGCTCCCGAACTGACCCTTGGGGATGGTCCTGGTCCATGAAAACTAAACTCTTCTGTAGTTTCAGCAATTTAACAGTAGAGGTTACAGAGTCACAGAATGGTCTGGGTTGGAAGGGACCTTAAAGATCATCTCATTCCACCCCCCTGCCATAGGCAGGGACACCTTCCACTATCCCAGGTGGCTCCAAGCCCCATCCAACCTGGCCTTGGACACTTCCAGGGATCCAGGGGCAGCCACAGCTTCTCTGGGAACCTGTGCCAGGGCCTCACCAGCCTCGTAATAAGGAAATTTTGTAGCACATCATTGTTTATATTCACTGAAGCACTTCCTCAGCCAATATCAGCATGTCAAATGACAATAATAGTGTTTAATATTTAATAATAAATGCCTGACCAACAGGAGACAGGTGTTTTATGATTTCCCGGGAGAGAACATCAGACATTTGTGTCCCTTTCCAAGTCTTTCCTGCATTTTGGCCCTCATCCCTCAGATTTCAGTGCCAAACTGGTGAATTTGAGACAGAAAATGCATTTTCCTACTGGGACAAAGTTAGAACTGTTCTAAGATGTCCCTGTTCGTAAGTTTGTATTTCAGCCATACTTAAGAGGGAAAGGACTTTGAGTGCTTAATTTTATAACTTGCAAAACCTGGCAAATTTCAAAAACAAAGAGTAAAGTCTGACCCAGCCCTCGAGTCTGTCACCATCCCCAGGCTGGTGACGGCTTTTCTCTGCCACCCTTGACAGTGCAAAGGCAAACACAAGGGCAGAGAAGAGGCAGGAGGAGCTGGGCAGGGAAATGCTCCAGCCCCGGGGCAGCTCGGCACACGCTGAGAGCTGCAATTTGCTCCCACACCTCCACAGAGCCTCTCAGCACAAAAACAAGAGCAGTTTGCGTGTCTGAGTAAATCAACTTCTCGGGGCCAGGTTCTCAGCAGGGCCCAGCTGACGTGGGCAGATGTCAGCCCTACAAACCAGGGCCTGGGACAGGGCATGTGAGGGGAAAGGCCAAGGAAAGCAGATGGACAACAAAACCTTGGCTTTGTCCTTTGCTTTGTTTCTGAACAACACGAGCAGCCCGAACCTGGATGAGGCTGAAGCAAAGCAAACCCTGGAGACACAGAGGAAAATTCCTTGCAGTGTCCTTTGTGGGGATTGGGAGTAACAAGATAGGGCAAGAGGAAATGGCCTCAAGTTGCACCAAGAGAGGTTTAGATTGGATATTAGGAAAAATTTCTTCAGCAAAAGGATTGTCCAGCCCTGGTACAGCTGCCCAGGGCAGTGGTGGAGTCCCCACCCCTGGAAGGATTTAAAAGCCATGTGGATGTGGCACCTGGGGACATGGGTTAGTGGTGGCCTTGGCAGTGCTGGGGAATGGTTGGACTCGATGATCTTGGAGGGCTTTTCCAACCTAAACCATTCTATGATAGCACTAAATTCACTTTCCTGCCTCTCCTGCTTTTGGCTGGGATAGAGTTAAATCCCAGACTGGGTGGTCCTGTACCAATTGCCTGTTGGGAGCACTCCCCAGCACGTGCAAACTCCTGAAGCTCCCAGTGCTTGGCAGGATGCTCCCTGGGACAAGCCAGGACCGTGCTGGGGCGATGCTGTTGGAACAACCCGGCCTGAACACGCCGGGAGCTGTGCTGAGGGGTGGGGGTGATGGAGCTGCACGCTCTGCGTTTCCTTCAGTACAGACACAGCTCCTGCACTTCTTTCCTGGATGGAAAGAATCTCCACATGCACCAGATTTTGCCCTTTCATTGGATAGATGAATCCTACAGACCCTAAATAACCATACCATAGAATGGTTTGGGGTTTGGGTTGGAAGGGATCTTAAAGATCATCTTGTTCCACCCCACTTCCATGGGCAGGGACAACTTCCCCTAGCCCAGGTTGCTCCAAGCCCTGTCCAACCTGGCCTTGGACACTTCCAGGGATGGGGCAGCCACAGCTTCTCTGGGCAACCTGTGCCAGGGCCTCACCACCCTCAAAGCCAGTAATTCCTTCCTAATATCCAATCTAAACCTACCCTCTGTCAGTTTGAACCATTCCCCCTTGTCTTGTCACTCCATCCCTTGTAAATGGTCTCTCTCCATCTTTCCTGTGGGCTCCCTTCAAGCACTGGAGGGCCACAATTAGGTCACCCCAAAGCTTCTCTTCTCCAGGCTGAACAATCCCAACTCTCCCAGCCTTTCCTCCCAGCAGAGCTGCTCCATCCCTCTGATCACCTTGGTGCCTCCTCTGGCCTGGCTCCAGCAGCTCCACGTCCTTCCTGTGCTGGGCCCCAGGGCTGGGGCAGCTCTGCAGGTGGAGTCTCACCTGAGCGGGGCAGAGGGGCAGAATCCCCCCCTCCCCTGCTGCCCACGCTGAGGGATGAGCCCAGGATCTGGTTGTTTTATGGGCTCCATCCTGCTATGGAGCCTTCCTGATGGCTTTACTACCACAACACGAGGAAAAGCAAGGAAAAATCCTGGCTGTGTTGGGGTGTTTGGTAGCTTGTCCCTTTATTTGAAAAGAAACTGCATTTCACCCTTGACATGTAATGTGAAATGCACCTTTTGGTTCCAGCGCCGTGCGATGTGACGGCCTGGCCATGCTCCCTGTGCCTGCTGGCAGCTCTTACCCACCCTCGTGCCTCCAGCACAGCTATTTCACCCCGTGGCCAGTCCAAAAACTGCTCTCTCTTTTGGGGAAATCGTTCTAAATTACCAGTCAAGTCCAGATCCAGCAAAGACCGGTATAATTAAGCGGCTGGAAAATGGAAAGTGAGGAACAATTAGGGTTTGCTTGGCCTTCTCTCTTCTTTAATTTAAACTTTCAGTTTTTGACAGATGGTGGTTTAGGTACCACACCCCAGTCTGAGGGGCAGAATCAGACTCCGAGACAATTAAAAATTCCATCATGGGCACAGATTGGAAGAAAAACCCAAATCTTTTACAATCCAGGGTTCTGAGAAGGAAAATCTGCTTCTTAGAATCTTTGTGCATCTTGAGATTCAGAGTTTATATCAAGTGTGAATTTAAGATTGGACCCAGATTCAGGTCACAGATCTGGAGCTGAGGTTCTCCAGAGCACTGAGGGATTGTAGGGGACTGTCTCAAAGCAATTCCTAATAGTCCTGGATTCCTGAAAGCCCTGATCCTGAGAAACAAAGTCACCAAAGTGCAATGCCCAGAACCACCTCTGTAAAAAAAGTCTCAGGGCCTCAGTGTAGTTGGGTGAACGAGCAAGAGCAACAGAAAGTCAACAAATCAATCAAAAATCAAATCTTTAAAACCATTATTCATTGTTGTCAGAAGTTTTCCTCAAAGATTTCAGTGCTTTTCGAAAACAAATCTGCACAGGAACATTTTCACAAGTGTTGGCCACAAGTGATGTCCCAGCCCCTGTTGCAAATATTCCTGCTGGGACTCAAAGGCAAAATTCCAACTGGGCAACAGGAACAAAGCCACGTGTCATGAGTCACTTCCAGTGACTTGAGCCAAATAATAAAGGCTTTTCATGCCAGTGAGGGGAAGGATCGCCGGGAAGTGTGTTTTTGGTGTCTGGTTGCTCGAGGGCTTTTCCAACCTAAATGAACCTATTCTCCAGCTGCCCTGACAGGGACATGTCCACCCTATTGACCTCCTGTGGCCTCCAGAAAATCACAAAACCATGGAATATCCTGAATTGGAAGGGATCCACAAGGATCATCGAGTCCAACTCCTGGCCCTGCACACGACAACCCCAAAACCACCCTACGCGCCTGAGAGCGTTTCCCAAACATTTCTTGGATTCTTGAAGGTGAAGAAGGCACCATGCCAGGCTTGGTGCATCCGTGTTTCCTCCTAGGAATTTTCCCCAGGCTGTGCTGATTCCTGAGCTGGGCCAGGATAAATTTGTGCCAAAGACCGCGATAGCAACACGACATAGGAAAGGTGAATTCCAGCCCTCACGCCCTGGCTCTGGGAATGTTCCTAGCACAGGTTCCTGGGAAAGACAAAATATTTTTGTTTGTTGTCTTTCTCTCCGTGGAATGACCAGCACAGAACTCCCAGAAATAAACAGATGTGTGAGACAGGGCGCAAGGCTGGGGTGGGAGGATGACCAAAATGTGGACTGGATTCCAACGAAGCAGAAGGCAACAGATGATGGACCTGGAAGAGGTGTGGAAAACACAACGAGGGATTGTTGCCTTCCCACCCGGGGCTGAAGGCAGGGAGGGACAAGAAATTTCCTTATTCTTTTATTTTTATCCCTCTGGAGAAGCTGTGCCGTCTACCAGGGGCAGGGAATCACTCACCAGCTCCTTCCTGAGCCACGCCAAAGCTTCGTCGATGCTCCCGAAGCCGCCTACGCTCCCCGAGGTGACAGTCCCCTTGTCCTGGGCAGGGCTCCCGTTGAGGTGCAGCTGCACCTTCCTCATGGGGACAGTGTCCCCTGGGGGCTTTTTGGCCTCTTCCTCCCCATCCCCCTCGGGCTGGGGGCTCTTCCAAGCCTGCTCCTCCAGCTTGGCCTTCCATTCCAAGTAGGAAGGGCGCCTGGTCTCCAGCCTCAGCTTCTCCGTCAGCGCCTTGAGGGTCCTCAGGTGATCATCCGGAGGAGGAACCCCTCCAGAGCCAGCATCCCCGCTGTCCAGCGCCTCTTCTATTTGGATTTGGGGCACAGACATCCTCTCTGGGAGTCCAAAGGCATAGAGGTGGGCTGGAAAGGACCAGGGGTGGGGATGGAACCCTAAAGGAGTGACCAGGTGGCACAGGGTGTCCAGCACAGCTCCTTGGAGGGCAGCTGAGGGGTGGGCTCCCGCTCAAGCACCGCACCAGCCTTGGAGGAACACCTAGAAGAAAAAAAAAGATTGGTTTCCAGTTAGAGAAGGAAAAGGGAGCAAGGAAACAGAGACAGCTCTTGCTGGAGCAGAAGGAGTGAGGGTTTGGGCAGAGGCTCCGTGCCAAGGTGCTGCTGGGGAGTGTGACTTCACCTCGCCTCTCCGACTGCTCTGGGGCAGGAACAGACAGGCTCTGGCTTCCAGCAGAGGTCTGCTCACCTACACCTCCAATCTTAACCCAAGGGGCCATGGAAGGGTTGCCAAGGAGGCCAGGACACATTCCCAGACCCCAAAGTCCTCTGGAGACAGCAGTGGCTGCTGCTGGAGGTCGGGGCTGTCTGTGCACAAGGTTTGGCTGATTTTCTGCCTGGCAAACCCACATTTCCCCATTTGGGCAAATCAGGTCCAGATGAAGTAAGACAACCTGAAAGAGGGGAAGTTTAGATTAGATATTGGGGCGGAATTCTTCCCTGTGAGGGTGGGGAGGCCCCAGCACAGGTTGCTCAGAGAAGCTGTGGCTGCCCCATCCCTGGAAGTTTTCCAGGCCAGGTTGGACAGGGCTTGGAGCAACCTGGGATAGTGGAAGGTGTCCCTGCCCACAGCAGGGGGTGGAATGAGATGATCTTTAAGGTCCCTTCCCACATAAACCATTCTGAGATTCTGTGAACCCAAATTTCTCCCAAGAGTTTGAGTCGAAAGAAGAACTGGGAAAAGGGGCTTCCCCACTCCACAACCCTCTCCAGCTTTACAGATCTGTGTTTAGGTCTGGGTTTGCTGAAGGTGCAGCCTTAGGATTCATCTCCCTCCTCCATTGATCGGGACCATGGCCCAAGCCATGTGGGGGATTAACTGTGATGCTGGCATGGTTTTGGGGTCAGATGCTCAAGGAGACTGGACTTGGGGTTTCCACCACCGGCCACATCCAGTGTACCCACTGGGAACAGTCCCGTGCAAACACCCGTCGGAGGATTAGCCCAGGGAAGCCAGGAGCTTCCTGCCCACTTCTCCTCCTGTCAGCACTCATGGAATCTGTGCCCAAAGCTGGAATGTGTGCCCAGAGCTGGTCTGACAAACCCTGGGACCTGCAGGGACGGAGGACTCCAACAACTCTCCAGGAGTTGAGCTCAGGCAGGTTCTGTATTCGTTCACCAGCAGGATCAGGTGAGAGACATTCTCAAGGTCGTGTGCTCATCTGTAGCTGAGCTAGGAATAGATGCAGAGCTCTCCTCCAGACATCAGACACAACACAAAATACTTTCCTGCCTGCCTGGTGAGATGCCTGGAAAAACCAGGCGGGATACATGCAGCTTCCTAGAGCTCCTCAGCCATTCTTCTCCCTGCCATTCCCACAAAGGCATGTGCAGCTCTGAAACCCAGACCATAATTACGCCTCTCCAGCCTTTTCAGGAGGAAGATTCAATTTAAAATAAACACCGGGAGAGAGCAGGATTTATCCCACAATTGTGTGGGGGCACACAAGCTGAACGAGGAGTTGATAATGTACACACAGACAGTGTGGGGGTGGAGAATTAGTCATGTTGTGGTCTCGTTCCTGCTCCTATTTATGTTAATGAGAGTTTTACGGGGAGAGGGAGCGCTCACAGACGCTCTGTCAGGTTGGAGCCAACAGCTCTCACACTGGAACGGCAACAATTTTCCTTTTTCTGTTCGAAAATAGAGGGGAAAGCAGCGGGCTGCCCTGGTGGAGAGGTGCTCTGCAGGGCCGTGGCGATGAATTTACCTTGCCTCCCCCTCCAGCCTACCCAAATCCATAAAGGAAAACACGGAATGACTTTAAAGACCTCACTTCTGAGCTTTTTCCTGTCCGTGGAGACCTCTTTGGCCCAACCCAGCAGTCCAACAGCCTCCTGCAGTTCCACACTGGGCTGCTGGATTTGCTAAGCCCCAACAAAGATAATATTTTGATGATTTTCTGAACACCACAGCTACAAAACAGAGGCCCCCCCCCAACTCTTTTGTCCTGAGTTTTCAGCGTGTATAAAACCCTCAGGGTGGGAAAGGCTCCTGGTATCTGAGCCCTGGGCACAGCTCAGTTAACACTCAGAGCATCGGACCATGAAAACAGGACAGCAGCTTGGAGCATCCCCTTTGTCACAAGCCTGCTGTCATCTCCCCCTCCCTGTCACCACAGCTCGCTTTGGTTGGAGGAGATTTGTGTTTTCTACCCTAAAAGCAGCATTGATTCAGCCCATCCTTCCTTTTCCCTGTGGTGTAACATGAAACGTCTCATTCCCCCTGCAGGGACTCCCCCTAAACAGGCAGCTCTGTGTTCCCCAGCCTGTCCGAACTCTGAAGTGGCAGAAAGGAGCCACCTCCAATTTCCTATCAATATCTTGGACTTGGATCAAAGACCTGCTGTGCAGAAAGAGATCTGAAAGCTGCAAGCGTGTGAAAAACGCCCTTGTGCTGTAACACAAACCCTCTGCTGCCTGAGAGTTCCCAAATTCCCAGGAACAAACCTGCCTCTGGCTCCAATCCACATACTCCCAGTCTCCCTGCCCCGGGCTTGGCTCCCTCTGGGCTGGCCTGTGTGAGGGAATTTAAGTGATTAATCCCTGATTTGTCTCATTATCACACTCGCCACGGGGAGTTCAGGCCACCCCTAATGAGGGGGAACGGGCCAGCGCCACAATGGGGTGAGGGTTTGCTCACCCCTCACTGAGAACCTTTGCTCAGGGGTTTCCCCCTTCCCTCAGATGAATCCTGAACACAACAGGTCACTGAGACAACAACAAAAAAACCCCTTTAATTTCTTTTTTGGGTTGGGTTTCTGTTGGAGAAGTCAACAGATCAACCCCAAGGGATCAGCGGAAGCACAAGCTTGGGATGGAGAAACACCAGGACTGTTAAACTGGGAGCTGAACAATTAGCCATGGTGGAGGTGTGGGGACCAAATTATTCTTCCTTTGCTGTTCCTGGTGGACTGCAGATTCCTGTAACACCATTTCTTATTGCAGAGGAGCAGCAGGGATTGCAGGAGTTTGTGTTAGAGGAATTCTGCTCGTCTGGAGGCTGGGAAGACAAAGAAGCCTCAAGATGAGACAAAGCCCCCGGTGACAGAAGCCCTTTTGCCCACACAGAGCACAGATGACACTTCTGGCACGGAGCAAACAGGGCTGAGGCAACAGTTAAGCCTGGTAATGACCTTCAAAAAGCACCTCAGCCCCTTGGTGCCTCAGTTTCCCTCTCGCTGAGCAGTCAGTTCGTGCAACTGGCCTTCAGGGAAAAGCTCTGAGGATTTTCAGAGACGTGCAGAATTCACCCCTGGTGTCTTCAGGTCCCATCTGGGCGCCCATACTCACACTCCAGTCGGTGCAGGGACACCCTCTATGATCCATGGAGTTTGGGATGTGGTTCCCCTGATCGTTTGCTCCAAAGGTCTCCACAGGTGTCACCCTGGGCCATGCAGACACCACCTGATCCTACAGAGGAAACCCCTGGAGGAAATCCTTGCTGATTTCCCTGGAGGAAATCCATCACCATCCAGCTCTGCGGGTCCCAGTGGGAGAGGAGGACCCTGAGCCTGGAATGGTGGGATGAGGGAATACTGGGGTGGAGCGAGAGGTAGGGGACAGAGCCTGCACAGTGCAGGGAGAGCTGTGTTTGCTTCCCTTTCTGGCACAGCAACGAGACAGGGATGGGGTGGGGATGACCGACCCCCCTGGGGGTCTGCTGCAGGTTGGGAGAGGGGCAGAGGGGAGGAGATGCCCGTGAGAAGGGGTTGCCATAGCGATGGAGTCAGGGAGGACTCCGGCTGCTCACGGTGGTGGATGGATGCTCCGGAGCATCCTCGGGCCAGCGGAGACTCAGAGGCCTCAGGAATCGGGTGAGGGAATGAGAGACCCGTCAGGATCAACGCTGCAGCTCCCTGGAGCTGGTGCTTCCCTTGCAGGGTGGCTGCACACCCGTCATTCCTTCCTCCGTGCCGGAATGGGCTCACTCAGGAGAGGAGCTGCTGTGCTGTGTGGATTTTGGTGAGCTGGAGGCTTCCTCACCCCTGGGGTCCCCTGCCACAGTCCCCCCGTCCTGCTGCTCTGCGCAAGGCTCCTGCAGGGATGGAGAACAAATCCCTGGCCATCCCACCGGCTCCAAGGAGAGCTGGTTTCCCCGGGTTGTATCACCCAGTGGGTTACATTATTATTGCTATTCCCCGGATTTTATCATTCAGTGTTTACCCACCCAATCCCTTTCTGCAGCACCTGAAATCCTCTCCTGCAGAAAACCAACCCGGTTCCTAAATGCCTTCCTTGCCTGTCCCAAGGTGACCCTCGGCCTCCCTCCCCTCAAAAGGACAAGACTCCAGAGCATGGAGACCTGTCTGATCCTGAAGCCGGGACACGCTCCAGGGCTGAGATTGGTGCTGTCTGGATCAGATGCTCTCTGCCTGCTTGGGATGGTCGGGACAGGATGGAAAGGGCTCTGCCCGTGCTGGAGGAGTCACGACAGAGCCCTCAGTGCCACTGGACATGGTGTCCATGGAGACCTTCTGGCCACACTCCTGTGCTGTGAGCTCGTTCAATCCTCCACGGAAAGACGATGGCACTGATGTGACCGAGATGGGCAGCACAAGCATGGATATGGATGTGGCATTCACAGGAAAATGGGGAAAAAGGAAAAAAAGGGGCTTTCCATTCATGTATGACCTGGAGCAAGGCGAGGGTTTGCCGCAGCACATCCTTCTGCCCAAACGGCCTCCAGAAAGAGCCCTAAACCCTGCAAGGAAGGGAGGAGGGGAGAGCAGTGAGAGCTGCAGAAAACCCACCAACCTGGCCAGAGGAGTGTAGAAATGGCTGCTGCATCCCTGGAACTGTCCAAAGCCAGGCTGGACAAAGCTTGGAGCAACCTGAGCTAGTGGAAGGTGTCCCTGCCCATGGCACAGAGTGGAACAAGATGAGCTTTATGGAAGGGACCTCCCTTCCAACCCAAACCATTCTGTGATTCTGTGAGATTAGAGGGGACCAGTTTGCACTCCCTGCCCTAAGGCACTTCTCCCTGGCTGATTTCCAGCATCACTGCTACAGTCAGAACCTGTTTCAATAAACACATCTGTACCTTCCTGCCCGACTACACCTCATCCCTGCTGCGTCCCCCACGCAGATTCCAGCAGGCTCCCGGTGGGGAAGCAGGGCCTGCTTCAGATGGACCCTTGCAGCTCCATTTTCAGACCGGTCAGACTCCCCTTGGTCAGCAGATTTCCAGGCTTTTGTGTGGAAATCCTGCATGAAGAAATATTTGGCATTCCAGCAAACCAGTCTTCCAGTGAGTCGGAAGTAGCTGCAAACTGGGGAGATGGACGGGGTCAGTGCTCTCAATCCCTCAGCCCAAAGCAGGTGGGATTCCTCTTAGGAGGGAAAGGATTAAGGAGCAGGAGCAAAGCCAAGTCTACAGGCTCTTGGTGAAGTCACCACGTCCACCCTCACTGAGCTCTGGTGAGGTCTGTGGAGCTGAAGGGAGCCACGGATTACAGGCAAAGGTTTCTTCTCCACGCACTGCCCCGGGCTCCCAGCAGGTTTGGGACCTAATCTGGGAGGTGGCACCGTTATCTCGTTCCCAGAGACACCCCCAAAGGACTTGTGGCTTGGCACAGACGGTTATTCCCTTGTTTTCCCTGCTGCCACCCCAAGCACGGCCGCGTTTCAGCAAGGAGAGGCGGGGACCTCTGTGCCCGTGCGACCAGGGTAATGAAAAGGGCTGGGATTCCTTGGGAATGAGCCAGGGCAGGCTGAGAAATGCTCTCTTCCCGGGAGACTAGTACGGGGAGTTATTTTTTTTCCCCAAATGCAGCATGGAAGGGTGTGTTTTCAAAAAAAAAAAAAAAAAAAGAAACCAACGAAAAAACACCAACCTGCTCCAATGTGCCCAGCACCGGGCTCAGCCCCTGCAGGGACAAGAGCCGGGGCCAGCTCTCACTGGAGACCCCCAGGCTCCAAGTTAACATGATCAGGGGAGTGGGGTCAGCCCCCCAGTGACCCCCTAATCCTCTTTACATGGCCCCTGTCCCATCCAATTACCCGAGCCATGATCGTCCAGCCCCTGTCCTCAGCCCTGTCTTCTCCCAGTGCTGAGCTGCACTTTGGGATTTAATATCATTTAAGACGAGCTGGTTGCAAACAGAACCCCCTTTCCTCCCCCCAGAAGGGCTACGCTACTCTGAGGCTGATTATTTTTATTTTTATTTGTATTTTTTTTCCCCCTGCAGTGCCTCTGCTACGTTTTGCAAACACCTAATGGCTGCAGGGCTGTTGCGAGCCCAGATCCCGGGAGAAGCCGGATTCCTCCCGTTCCGCTGTATTTTTGCGGTGCACAGACCCCCCACCCCCCGTGAAGGATGGAGGGGTCTGCAATGGGCACGGGAAAGCGGAGGAGAGCCGGGATGCAAAATCCAGCGGCGGCCCCCGTGTGCTGAAATGATGGCTGGCACAGAGGAAACCCACAGCAGCCAAAGCAGGCTCGTTCCCGCCGGAAAGCGGGGAGTTCCTGGGATTCAGGGGATGAGCAGACAAAGCCGAGGGAATCAGCTGGACGCAGCTCCTCGCTGGAAGCGAGGGACTCGGTTTGCATCCATCTCACCCCCCTCCTCCGAGCTCCCCGGCGCAGAAAAGCTCCGGAGGGTGCAGCAGCGTGGAATAACAGGGGGAGCACGGCAGGAAAACAGGGAGGGGTGTCCTTAGGAGGTGCCTGTTGTGGGAGGGGTGTGAGCCTGCCCGGACCGGAGCGGGTCCGGGCTGTAGGATGGGGATGGTGCCCCGGTGTGCATCACCTCGGGGCGCTCGGGCTGGGCTTGCACAAGCCCTCGTGCCGCGAGGGGTGTGGGCCGGCGCTGTTATTTTAACAATCATCGCCGAGCTGTTATAAAGGGCTCTGCAGAAGTTCTGGCTGGGTTTTTTTCCCCCCTCCTCGGTGTAAACGCGAGCAGGTGGGAACCTGCTCAGCTCGGCGCACGGCGCCTGCCTCAAAAATCCGAGGGAGCTACGCCCTGCGAGGCCACCGCGCTCATCCCACCGTGTCTGCACCGCACAACCCCACCAACCTGTCCCGGGTTCCCACAAATCCCAGGCTGGGGGCAGAGGGAGCAACAGGTGATGGTCCCAAACCCCGGCCAGGCTCTTCCCTGTCACACCCCATCCGGCGCAGGAAAATCCTCCCGGAGCGGGCGAGAAGCCCCGCGCTGCTCCCAGCTGAGAGCAAAACCCACAAACCTCGCCGGAAAGGAGGGCTCAGACCCTGCGCTGATTCCCCATCCGTGCGGAGCCACCGTGCCGGCCATCTCCAGGGAATCTCGGCAAGGCAGGACGCTGGGGCTGGGGGCGCACATGGCAAAGCCCAGCCCCACAGCAGAGCCAGACCCCAGTGCTGAACCGGTGCACGGTGGGGTCCCCGTCGCCCCCACTGCTGCTCCCCGGGGACCCGGTCCTGGCTGCCGCCCCTTTCCGGGGGGCTCGGAAAGCCGGGGGTCCCCTCTGGCTCTGCCACAGCTCCCGCGCTGGGTGTCCCCAGGGTGGCCGCGTCCCCCCAAGCCAGCGCAAACTTACCGGGGCCGGAGTCAGAGACAGGATGGCACGGACATCTTGGCTCCCTCCTTCCACCTCGGGTGCCCGACTCGCTGCTCGCAGAGCGGTGTCACCAGTGCCTCCAGGAGTCTGTCTCATCCTCCTCTGTGTCTCGCTTCAGAAATCTGTGTGTGTGGTGGTTGGTTTTTTTTTTTTT
>VZRJ01010789.1:74918-105515 GCA_013397565.1 Ptilonorhynchus violaceus | reverse complement strand
TTTTTTTCCTTCCCCCAGCGGTTGCGTCAGGGCTGTTGCCTGGAGACAGGCGAGCTATTCCAGTTTGAGCTTTTCAGTCCCGATTTCCTCTCTCTCTTTCATTCATACCACCAAGCCCCGAACCTACCTCCCACCAAGCAATAACCCTGGAGAGACCTGAAAAGGGAGGAGCTGCTCAGCCTGGGTCCTAAACATCCTCCGGCACCCAACGAGGGAGGAGGATCGGCGATGCCCGCGGCGTGGATAACAGGGATGGAGCGGTCCAGCGGCGGGCAGGTACCCTCAGGGCTTGCAGGAGATGCCCAGAGAGCTGCTGTGCTCCCAAAGGAATCTGTGGCTCTTCCCATCATCAGCCAGGCTGGTCTCCCCACGCTGCTCCTCTTTCATATCACGGACATCAGCCCTCCGAGGAGTTTGGGGTCCTCTGGCACTCGGGAGAGCTTTGGGATAAGGTTTTCCAGGTGCCACGGCTTGCCCAGGGTCAGCGTGTGTGCGCAGGGGAGTTTTGCAAGGATCCATCAGCGTCCCTGGGAAGCCCTGGGGTGGCACCTTGAGGCACCGTGGCTGGTACCAGCTTGCCGGTACCATCCATCCCCGGGCAGAAACCAGCTTAGGAACCAGCCTTTGCCTGAATATTGCACTGGGAAAGCGCCTGTTCCTTCCAGTGGGGCTGGAAACCATCTTAGCTGCTTCCAAGGAGGGACCGAGGGAGGCAGTGTCCTGCCTGCTGGCCGAGTGGGGTCCAGAATCAAAGGCAGGGCACGGGGGGGGTTTCCTCCCTTCCCCAGAAGTTGGAGGTTAACCCCTCAAAGCCTGGGGACAGCTCTCAAAGGCGTCCCACACATGGCACATCCGCTGGCTCAGAGCCACTGCCCCGTTTGCCAGCCTGGTGCTGCGAAGGGTTAAGCACTGGCCAGCGACCCCCACCCATCCAGGCCCCTTCCCACATTCCCACATTCAGCTTTTTTGAGAGAAGCCCCTTCACATCCCCCTTTTTTGTTGTTGTTTTTTCACCCTTCCCTTCTCCTGCCTAAGCCATCCATCCTCCCCCCTGCGGGGAATAGGGAGAGATTCACAGCCCTTTCCTGAGCTCCCCATGGAAGCGCTGGGATTTCCCACCTCCCTCCAAATGCCAGCCAGGCCGGGGGTACCCCAGGCTCCCACAGTTATTTGGAGGCTGTGCCTGTACAGGGTTTGGAAGTTTGGGGTGCAGGGGAGGGGGATGCCCTGGAGGCATCAACTCAGATTCAGAGTGAAGAGCGTCACTTTCGCGTTTCTGATGAAAATGCAAATTTTTTTTTTTTAATTTTTTTTTTTTTCCCTGATTTGCCAGCACCCTTTTCTGTCAGATTTCAGATCTGCATCTGCAAACTCAGCCTGGTGATCAGCTCTCGCTGTGCTGCAGGGAGGCACCTGAGGGCTGCTGCTGATGGAGAGGCACCGGGGAGAGGGAAGAGCTGCTGCCTTTGTGCTAAAACCCTGTGACACAGACCTACAGCTGCATGGGAGCTCTCAGCAAGGAATCCCAGAATCCCAGGATGGGTCAGGCTGGAACGGATCACAGAGGGTCACCTGGGCCAGCCTCCCTGCTCCAGCAGGGTCATCCCAGAGCACAGGGCACAGGGTTGTGTCCAGATAATTCTGGAATGTCCCCAGTGAGGGACACTCCACACTCTCTCGGGTCTCTGTTCAGGGCTTGGGCACTGCACAGGCAAGAAGTTCTTCCTCATGTCCAGGTAGAACTTCCTGGGAATCAGTTCCTGCCTGTTCCTCTTCTCCTATTGCTTGGAACCCCAAGAAGAGCGTGGTCCATCGAGCAGACGATTGTTCAACACTTCCTGCAGCATCTCATCCAACCCAAAACCTGATCTGTGCCAATGAACCAAACAGGAGGAGTGGACAGGAGCACAGGAGCCTGGTGAAACACAGCCCCTGGCCTGGTTTGGATGTGGGATGAGCAATTCCAGGACATGGAACAAGACTGGGACCCCTTCCTGACAAACAAGTCGGATTCAGCCACCCGGATTTGACAGCTGGGAGTGTTCAGTCGCAGGGATGTGGCCAGACAGGGTCAGTTGGCCTCAGGGCCAGAGTCCAGGTCTAGCAGGGGGAGTTTTCCTGCAGAGGTGTTGCTCCCAAGGCTGGATGTCTGTCTGTCTGTCTGTCTGTCTGTCTCCTGGCAGGAACAGACCACACACTGTCACCCGCTCCCTCTTCTGTAAATGTTTATTTTTAATTCAGTTGTGTAATGGATTTCAAATGAGCTGCCATGAGGTAGCACTGAAAGGCTGCAGCCAGGTCCCCCCGGAGCCAATCCGTGGGGTTGGAATGTTTTTTGGCCTGGGTTTATCTTGGTTAAGCTGTCTTCATCCGAAAAACCTGTGGTGTGGAGCTGCTGGAGAACAGTGGTGCTCCTGCTGGTGATGCAGGGACACCTTCCACTATCCCAGGCTGCTCCAAGTCCCATCCAACCTGACCTGGAACACTTCCAGGGATGGGGCAGCCACAGCTTCTCTGGGCAACCTGTGCCAGGGCCTCCCAACCCTCACAGGGAAGGATTTTTGCCTAATATCCCGTCTAAACCCACTTGCTTTCAATTTGAACCCTGGGGCTCAGCCTGGCAAGGCTGGGATGGGAAGAGGAGGCTGTGGTGCTCCCAACCATCACGATCCCATCCTAGCCAGGTGCTGCCTCCGTTGCATCCACAGGGACTCGTGCCAGGAAAGTCCCCTGGCATGGCTGGAGGATCACCCGGGAGCAAATCAACCTGGGAACGTGGCAGGAGCACCTACAGAGGGCAGCAGGTCTCCAGGTGATGCTGTCCCCTGGTGTCCCCAAGGGCTGCAAGGGGTTGTGGTCACCTGGCTGCTCATCTCCATGGAGCACTGAGGGACCTGGGACGGGCCTGTTTCAGTCTTCATGGAATCATGGAATGGTTTGGGTTGGAAGGGACCTTAAAGATCATCTCATTCCAGTCCCTTGCCATGGGCAGGGACACCTCCCACCAGACCAGGTTCCTTCCTCTCTGTGGGTTTCTCCCAGGTGAGTCAAACATCAATGACAAAAGCAAAGGACAATTGTGCCTGAAATCCCACCAAAATCATGGAATTTTCAGCTCATTTGTTTTTTCAAAGGTAAAAGTAAACCCATTTGGTGATTCCATAACGAACTTTGGAGATGTGTATATTGAGTTAGTGATTGATTCCTCCCTCAACTCAAAAAAATTTCCCACGACCTGAAGAACAAGAAATCATTTCCAAATAAAATCAAGACCTTTTCCAAAGATTTTGACTGGTTCATTTGTAATGGCTTTGATAAACCTATTAACCCACTTCATTGCTGCAATCCATAGAAGCAAAAAGCATTTAAAATCTCAGGACTGATACGTATTTTTTTCCACCTCTCTCCTTAGCTGGATAAAAGGATTTCAGTTCCACTTTCACCCAAAATAATTGTTATAAATTATTTCCAGAAGTGCAAGTGAATAAAAATTCCTCCTCCAGTCTTACTTGGCTACTTAATAGGACTTCATCACCAAAACCCCACAGGATTGGAGGAGTCTTGAATGAACACCATCTCCTCAAAGTTCAGTTTAAAAATGCTGTGATTGCCCTGAACTTATTTCCTTGGCTTTGTGAGGAAGGACAATGTAAGAAAAGCCCATCTCAGACCCCTGCTTGAGGTTGGGGTGAATGAATGAATGTTGGAGTCCAAGCTGCACCTTCCCTCTCCCATGGCAAGAGCTGGGTGAGATTCCCTGGATTTGTAGCTGATTGTCAGGAAAGTTTCACTTCAGCAACTGGTGGCTTGGCAAACTGAATCTGGACAATTGCCTCAACCCAGGA
This sequence comes from Ptilonorhynchus violaceus, assembly GCA_013397565.1. Taxonomy (NCBI): domain Eukaryota; kingdom Metazoa; phylum Chordata; class Aves; order Passeriformes; family Ptilonorhynchidae; genus Ptilonorhynchus; species Ptilonorhynchus violaceus. The sequence continues at coordinate 101,670 of VZRJ01010789.1, read as the reverse complement.
GAAAAGACTGAAAGACCAAAAATCTGATTTTTTTTTTGTCTTTTGCCCCATCTGTTTGAACGTTTTATATTTCTAAATGAAACTGACACTTTTTTGGGGACATTAACACGAGAACAGCAATTGAAACGTGTTTGCTTGTTAGATTCCTCGGCTTTGCTGTTTGTTCAGCTTGATGAATGAGCCACAAAATCAAACGTTTGCAACATTCCCGATGTCCGCTATTCCAGAGAGATCCACGCTCCGGAATTTGCCTCCAGACAACTTCCCCTGCAGAAAGCCACCAGCAGGAGGCTGTTGTTTCAGCCAAGGATGACATTTGAAACTGCAGGAGCAGAGCGAAGATTCAACCTTCTCTTGCATGAGGTTTTCATTCCTCATCTCAAAAAAAAAAAGAGTTGATAAACATCCCATTGCTCATCCAGTCTCAGGATCCCTGTTGTCCTGTTTGATGAAGCTCTGGCTGGTTTTTCCTTTCTCCTTGTCTCAGTGTGCAGAGGCTTTATCCAGAATCCAGCAGGATCAGGAGCCGACACTCATCAGCTTCCTGGCTTTCAGATGAGTTGGTGGGTCTGGAATCCTGCTGGTGGGGGTGGAAATGAGAATGATGGGGCTTCACAGTATTGCATGGTCAAAATAAGAAGGACGTGGAGCTACTGGAGTAATTCCAGAGGAGGCCATGGAGATGCTCCAAGGGTGGGAGCCCCTCTGCTCTGGAGCCAGGCTGGGAGAGCTGGGGCTGTCCACCTGGAGAAGAGAAGGATCCAGGGAAACTTTAGAGGCCCTTCCAGAGGCCCTTCCAGAGGCCCTTCCTCAGCCTAAAGGGGCTCCAGGAGAGCTGGAGAGGGACTTAGGACAAGGTGTGGAGTGACAGGACAAGGGGGAATGGCTTCCCACTGCCAGAGGGCAGGGTTAGATGGGATATTGGGAAGGAATTCTTCCCTGTGAGGGTGGGGAGGCCCTGGCACAGGTTTCCCAGAGAAGCTGTGGCTGCCCCATCCCTGGAAGTTTTCCAAGGCCAGGTTGGATGGGGCTTGGAGTAACCTGGGCTAGTGGGAAGGTGTCCCTGCCCATGGCAGGGGTTGGAACAAGATGAGCTTTATTTTCCCTTCCCAGCCAAACCATTCTGTGATTCTCTGGTGCCCGAAGACCCTTGGGAATAGAAGGCACTGAAATGCCCCACTGTGGTGAGATCTGAGCTGGGCCTCCCCCACAGCAGCTCCAGGTGGGCACTGGGTTAGGGTTAGGGTTAGGCACAGGCAGAGCTCTGTGCAGTACAACAAGCAGTGAATTGCACAAAACTGAGGGGAGGCAGATCTCACAAAATCTTACATGCAAGTGATAAAGAGATACCAGGTTGCTTACATGCAAGTGATAAAGAGATGTGCTGTCAGCTGTCTCCTGTGCTCTTCCCCTCGTGCCCTAAATGGCATCAGCTGACTTGTACTTGTTGAAGAAAGGAGGAAGAACATGACCAGTCTCTTTAGGTGAGATTTGAAGCGGAAACAGAACCTCAAATGGAAAGTGAGTGAGGTTACAGCCCCGTAACCCAGCTGATTACAAAAAGGGAAACTGCTCAGACTCGAACCTGACTGGTGCTGAGCTCCCTCAAAGGTTAAGGGCATGCAATAAATAACCCCACCCCTTCTATTGGCCCAGGCCGCTCTGAGCTGTGAATGGGCCAATTTAGGCAACTCCGGACCCACATTTCTCCTCCCATTTTTAGACCAGCCTCACACCCTGAGGCTCCAGGGGCAGCTTTCAGCTCACCCCGGGCCTGAATGAGGGCGACCCGGGGCGTCGTTCGCAGCGGGACGGGGTTTTTATAGCCCGAGGAGCCTTTGTGGGTAACGGTTCTGCTAAGGTAGACCCCGTTCTAACATTAGCATGCCGTGAGCTGTGTGGTTGTGCTGCCAGCCCCTCGCTGCTCTAAGTGTCACGAACCAGCTCCGTTTGTCATTCAGCCGCTGGCGGCAGGAAACCACCAACAGCGCTCAACGGACGACGCCAAGAAGAGTTAGGGGTCCTCTCCCTGCGTCCTCCAAGGATTAAAACTCATCGAAACGAGCTGATGTTCCTCGGCTGATGTTCTGGAAGGGTTTTTTCAGCTCTGGTGGACAGCTAAAATTGAGTGGGATATGATTTAATCTGAACACAGGACTCGCAAGGTAAGCGGACATGATTTTCCAGCAGTTTTCCTTCCTTCCTGCTGCTGGTTTATGGCCCATTGGGTGCATTCCCTTAGAGTATTTAAAGGTTTGGCCCATCTATGGACCAGTGGTTGTTGAGGCCTTTAGGATTGGGGTGGGATGTCCAATGGGCCAAACTTCTGCTGTGGACGGGGATAGGGTGTGTGTCTGTCTGTCCTTCTGGCAGCTTCCCAGTGTTGAAATTGGGAATATTCTGAGGTGGGACTGATGCTCCAAGTCAGACATTCACCCACTGGGTTCTCTCTCAGGCACAGATCAACTTTTTTTCTCTTAAAAATAGTAAAAGTAGGTGATACCCCTTTAAATAGCAGAGAGTGAATGAGTTTCTTCCAGCTGAATTCCTTGGAAATGAAAAAAGTGAAATCAGGGAGCCAGTTCTGAAGTTGAGGGGAGGTGGAGGTTTGGGTGCTCAGGTTCCAACCCAGCAACCATCAGGTACTGTGGGCGGTGCAGAGAAGGGTAGAATCTTTAATTCCTCAACTTTGGAGAGGCACGTTTGGGATCTTCGAGGATTTTTCCTTAAGTCTGCCCCACAAATGGTTTGAATGGTCTCACTGGACATTTTTCACCTGTTCTTCCACTCAAGCTGGCAAAACCAGTGCAAAGTTAATGCTGAGTGTAAACAAAGCTTCTGGCAAGTTGGAGATCTCCAACAGAGCTATAGGAAGAGTGGCCTTCTGCTTCTACCCTGCAGGATCTGCACTAAGCCCATAACTGCCATTCCTGATTAAAATTTAGGTCAAACTCAAAATTCCACAGAGCTCCAACTCGGAGTCTGGCTATCTCAGGAGCCACCTTGCTCGCTGTGACTCTTCTGGGAGGGAAGAGCTCTTGCCATGTTGTGGGGTATTTGCATCTCAGATCTCCTCAGGTGTTTCCTCAGGGCTTTGTGATGCCCCGCTGAGCGCTCTTCAAGGTGCTTTAGTGGCCCCACTCACGATTTGGGGCCATTTCTTGCCTCTCGTGCAGGGCTGCTCTGGTATTTGGTTGATTATGGATCTTTAACAGCACAAAATGAGGACACTGCCAGCAGCGAGGGTTCCTGCTGCATGCAGAGCACACGCGCACGGTCCCTGCTCGGGTACGTGCTGGAGATGGAGGAGGCAGATGGAAATTAGGAATAAAAAAAGGGACAGCTGCAGGGCAGCCGAGGCACCCTCATTAATATGCTCGGTCAGTCGTTCTGTCAAGGTTTAAACCATTTTCATCAGAAGATTCGAGGGCTGCAGAGCTTGTGATTTCTTGTTCACGTTTTGGTTTTATTCTCCCAGATCTCCTGCAGCATTAGCATTTTATTGGTACCCCAAAGTCAGCGAAAAAAACCTTCTGGCCCATTCTTGTTTTGTTCTGCCAATCCACCTGGAGGATTGCAAAGTCAAAACCTGAATTTTCTGGCAGAGAAGGAAAGACCCAAGGCGTATTTAAGTGAAAATTTTGCAAAGGTGCTGCTGATTTTTCTTCATTTTCTTTTCCAATGACTTTCCATGTTCGGCTTGATCAGTGTGGGGTGTTCTGGGATGCTGTGATACCCCGGGCTCTCAGATGAGATGGTGTCGTCCCCAGCCCCTCTTAAACAAATCCACAATATCCCAGGATGGGCATCCCATTTCCTCATGATTTGGGCCGTGTGTCCATTTAAAACAGGGATGTCAGCTCCTTTGTTTCTGCTTTGTGACTTTCTTCCCAACTGACCTTTCAACCTTTAATTCTCTGGGGCATCTTTATGGGCAAATCAGCATCCAAAAAGGCCTTGAGGACATTTCCAGGTTTTTTGTCATCTCAAGCAGGTGTGGAAACAGGGGATTCACATGGATGGATTTCACATGGATCACAGAACCATGGTGAGCAGAGTAGGAGCTCTTAGGGACACTGTTCCTTCACCATTGTTTGCCTTCCTTTCTTCCCCTCATTCTTTCCATTCTCTCAGTCTTAAAAAAGGAGTTTCCTCACTGCTCTTCCACGCTTGACGAGACTCTGGAGGCAACCAAGCGTTGACTCCCTGTGGGTGAATTCCCTTGTAGCCAATCATTTCCTGCAGGGCTTCTATCATGGACAAAAATCTCTCAGGACACCTGGGGCTAAATCCTGATGGAATCCTTGCCAGCCGCAAAGTTGCCATCCATGTCTTGATTCTATGTGGTGCAAGTCAGCTTCCCAGTTAGGTTGACACCACATTGCGAGATCAGAAGTAGCTGAGGGGACAAAAAAGGATGCAATTCCCCCTTGCAGAGGTCTTGGTAACAAATTACAGCCTCAGGGTTCTGACATTCCCTTCTGGAAGAAGCGGTTGCACCACTGGACATCACTGGACAAGGCTGTACAGGGTCACGGTTCTTGCTTAAAAATAAATGCCAAAGAGCAATGTAAGCAACAGGAATGCAAACCAGAATTCCAATATTTCGTGCTGGACAAGCCATTTGCTTCTCACAGGTCAGCCTGTTTTCCATATCAGGGTTAAATCCATCCCACTGGCCAGCCTAAAAAATCCCCCCTACCCCCGAAAACCGAACTCAAACCACAGAAACTCTTTGTGTTGAAGTAAAAAATTGGGTTTCAATTATAATTTTTTTCCAAGAAAAAGTTGCAACTGAGCAGGAGAACAATGTTTCTGTGGTTTTACGGAGCAATTTTGTCTTTGTTAATGTTGGTCGGTTATAATTTGGAAAACATTGTGGCCTTGCCTATTCAAACTTCCAAACTCCATGATAAATGCCTGAAGGAGAGGGCCACAGTTGAGTAAAGGTGCAGGAAGTGTGATTTATGAGGAATTATTGCAAGAAATAATGTTGCTTCATTTGCTGGAGCCACGGCAAAGAGGGAGGGATAATAAATAAACTTGTTGTCCACCACAGAATCATGGAATGGCTCGGGTTGGAAGGGACCTTAAAGACTATTTTGTTCCAACCCCCTGCTGTGGGCAGAGACACCTTCCACTATCCCAGGTTGCTCCAAGCCCCGTCCAACCTGGCCTTGAACACTTCCAGGGATGGGACATCCACCACGGGCAGGACAAGCAGTCGTGGGTCTTTCAGTGAAAGAAATAAGTGGTGATCATTAGGAAGTCATTTTAAGGCTATGGGAATTGGATGGCTGGGATAGACTGATAGGAAACAGTGGGAATTTCCATCGCTGGAAGCTTTGAAGTACAAGTTAGGAGATCTCTCAGACTGATGACCTGCTCAGGGCCAGTCCTACATTTCTGCCATCCACGTGTGGAAATACACTTGGCTTCTGAAGTGAAATGTGCTTTTCGAAATCAGCCTCCTGTGTCTCCCCCTCTTTATTTATTTCCTCACATACTTATGAAATTATTCTCCAAATCTGACCCAATCTCACTGATAATTTCTGGAAACCTTGGAATGTGTTACTGGATCAGTTACTGATCAAAAAGCAGCGAGCAGGACCCCTGCGGTCCTGTGTGTCAGGCACGCAGGAGACACAGCAGAAATAATAAACACGTGGCTGACAAATGAATTCTTTGCTACTTAATGAGGGGAGAAGAATGAAAAACCACTCAGTGTCTGGGGTGTCTGGTCTGCCTTGGCAAAATAGGGGATGATTTTGGTGCATGAAGGTTGGTTGAAAAAATTCTTTGTCCCTTGATGAAGTGACCTTACGGCCAAGAGGAAAAAGAGGTGTTTGGCCCCGTGCCTGGGTCTCCATGGTCCCAATTTACCACAGGATGGTGTTTCCCCATAAATAGAAGGTCCCTTTTCTCTGTGAAACCTGAGGTAGGAAAGAAAAACCGTAACAAAATGCCGTGGGCAGAGGAGCTGCTGGACTTCTTTCAGCCCAACACCTGAGCCATGGTGGCATCTGTGGTTATGTGAGCGACTTGGAACCCTGAAATCTGGGGCAGAACATCTCAAAATGTGTCTATGGGAGGATGATGCTGGACAAGTGGGCTTTGAACTGAGGTTAAACTCGACCTATGGAAAAATCAAGGCATCACCCACAACGCGTGATGGAAAGAGGGAGAAGTGATGTTGTGCTAAGCACAGAGAGAAATTGATAGAAAAGGTTTAAATTCACTTTTATCTCAACAGTTTTTCCTGGCTGTCTCTTGCATATTTGGCCTTGACCATTTTAGAAGCAGAGGAAGAAGACCACAGCTGCTTGAGACATTAACGCAGCGAATTTGCACAATTATTATTCTTATTTTCCAGTGAAAGGTGCCAATATTCGTGGTGTTTCTGTGACAGAACCTTTTGAAAGGTGGTGATTTCCCATGGAATGCTTTTTTTTTTCCCCCTGGAAATTTTGGTGAAAAAGTGGGAAAAAGCCTTCTGTGTAAAAGTCAGTGAGTGGTCTGCCAAGGAATAATAACCGTGAGTGGAAGGGAATTGTGAGTGTGGGACTCTGTACAAGAGAGGTCCTAACCAGGTGAGAAGAAATCCTGGTTGTTTTAGTGCAGTACTGCTGGTGCCAGGGAGAGCATGGACACTGGCAAAGCAAGAAACTTTGAGAAATAAGATTTCTTCTGGCTCTGAAGCAATAAATTCAGACTGGATTGAATGTGAGGTAACTTGAGAGCGGATCAGCCCCATCGCTTCTGTGCCATAAATAATGACTTCTGTAACAAACCTGACTGCGAGGTTTGGCCTTGTTCTGCCACATTTCTGTCTCCTTCCAGCACCATAAGGATGTTTCAATATTATTTTAATTCTGAAAATCGAGTTAATCTTCTAATTTTGGACAAGGGATTAAAAAGTAATGGTTTTTTTCTTTCTTTACGAGCATCAGAAAGGAAATAATATTGAGACAAGGTCTTGGCTGCCGCAAGTAGCCAAGAATAGTCATGTTGTGAGTGTAGGAGAAGCCTGGCAGGGAGGACTGGTGTGAGTAGGAGTCATTTTCTCCTTCCAAAAAGTTTTTTCTCATGGGATCCAGACAAAATCTCTTTGTGGCACCTACTAGAAGAATATCTTCCAGTTGCCATTGGCCAAAACCACTGCTGCATTTTCATCCCAGTCCCTGGAGATTTCCCTGAAATACCCACGGGATTTAACAATAAATAACGAGGGTGAAGCATCGTCACCACCCTGCACTCGGGGTGATCTGGTAGCTGGGGCTGCACAAGGCGCCTGTGCCTGAGTGTCATCCCAAACATGGGAGTGGGACCAGGGAAAATCCTCTGAATTCCCTCCAAATCAGTGGAAAAGGGACAGCCTGTCTTTTGGAAAGCAGAGACCCAACAGGAGGGCAGTAAAATCAGGCCAGACTTTCCTAAACATAATCCAGGAGCCGGCACAGCTCCTGTAGAATGGGGACTACCACGGGTTTGGATGCAGCCACCAAATATTTAAGGGAGGGAGAAGGAACCCAATATTGCCTGTTTTAGTAGCCAAGGTGTTGCCTCGGAGTTCAGAAAGTCCTCTCAGAAAGGAGAGCTGCGAAGGTCTCAGAATGGAGGCTATGGGGTTGGTTATACTCATCAGCCTCTTCCAGGAGCAAGAGGACACTGCATTAAATAAGGTTTTAATCTGCTAGAGGAGTGGGAACAGGCAGGTTCTGATGGTAAACAAGACTACTCATTCCCAAAAGGGAAGAGAAAAGCATGGCCAGCCCATGCAAACAATGTTTGGAGGAAATGAGGCGCCCAGCTTTTACAGCAGCAGGATAGGGGAGCAGTCCTGGGGGCTAGCTGGGAGAGGATGGGCACCTTCATCCCTCTTGGGTTCAGTTCAAAGCTGGAGTCCCCTCTGCAGCAGAAATCCCAACAGGAACACCTTTGGTTCAGTGTGAACTGGATAAAATGCCCTGGGATGGGCATTGCTGCAGAAGGAGGCTGTGCAGGGGCCACCGGTGCAGGTGTCTGGCTGTGGGGTCATCGTGGTGGGCTGTGGATCATCTGGAGGGAGGTTTCCACATTTCCCAGGAATGGCTTCGAACTGACAGAGAGTAGGTTTAGATTGGATATTAGGAAGGAATTCCTCCCTGTGAGGGTGGTGAGGTCCTGGCACAGGTTGCCCGGAGAAGCTGTGGCTACCCCATCCCTGGAAGTGTCCGAGGCCAGGTTGGACAGGGCTTGGAGCAACCTGGGCTAGTGGAAGGTGTCCCTGTCCATGGCAGGGGGTTGGAACGAGGTGACCTTTGATGTCTCTTCCAACCCAAACCATTTTGAGATTCCATAATTCCATGACTGCGCACTCATGTAGAGGCCTGCAAAGACACTGGAGAACGTCTGGGGGCTGCCATATGAGAACAGGGTGGAAACACCACCGGGAAGACCTTACTTGGCTGGGTGAGACTGCAGCCTGCGCTTCCAGGTTGGGGAAGCAGGGACAGATGGAGCCCATCTGGAGTGACTGAGAGCTGCAAATGAGAGACTTTCTCCCTTTTCAGTGCCCTTTTTCACAAGATTTCTCAGGGTTCCCCCCTCCAGCTGCTTTCAGAGGACATCCCTGGGCTGAGTAAGCAAATTGCTCAGGCTTCTTGACTCCGGGTCCCATCTCATGGAACTTGAGATGCCCAGGCTGGAGGAAACAGAGGAGGCACAAGGATGAAGGGATGTGCTCCGGGTGACATGCAGGATATCTTAGATACCAGAAAGACCTCCATGGGATACAACAGGCAGACACAGCACATCCAATCATTTCATTTTTAATTCTTGCTTTTGGGCTGCTTGCACTGTGGCCGTGGCTGGGAGAGCCTTTGCAGCAGGCGGCTGCAGCTGCTGGGTTTCCCCGCTGTCAGCAGTGGGAATGTGTCTCAAATCAGAAGCAGGTTTCTGTCTGGAGCTGCCACGCTGTCCCCCTGCTCCCAGGATGACTTGGCAGACGCTGCTTTACTGCTAAGGCCTTGCTGCACCTCGTGGTAGCTCCTCCTTGCCACCTCAGCAGTGGATGACAGCAGCTTTCTAAAAGAGCAACTTCCCTTTTCATAGGGATAGGAAGTGAAGCTCTTTTAGTGAAGAGAGGTCAGGCACCTCAGAGCACTCTCCACCAAATGATGAGCCCCCACCCTAAAGCTCAAAGCACTCCATCAACCTGAAACTGCCCCGAGCCTGACCAGCTCCATCTCCATCCCCTGCCCTTAGCTGGAGGAGAATGGGGAAGGGAAAATGCAAGCTGGCAAGGGAGAAGTTTGGCAAATCTGCAAGGGCTTCCTCATTTCTGTGTCTCTAACAGCAGGCACAACTGGCTGAGGGCTGGTGGGCTGGGTGCCTGTCCTGGGTGTCTTCAGAGTCACCCTGACTTGGCAGGAGTCAGAGAATGGTGCCAGGCTCTGTTCAGCGGTGCCCAGTGACAGGAGGAGCAGCAGTGGCCATAAACTAAACCACAAGAAATTCCACCTCAGCGTGAGGGAGAACTTCTTGGCATTGAGGGTGGCAGAGAACTGGGACAGCTGCCCAGGGAGAGTGTGAAGTTCCCTCTCCGGAAGTGCATTACAAATCCACCTGGATGCGTTCCTGTGTCACCCGCTCCAGGTGACCCTGCCTTGGTGGGGGTTTGGAGTAGACGGTCTCCAGAGGTCCCTTCCAACCCTGACATCCTCTCAGCCCTCCGTGGGGCTGTGTCCCTTTGTCAGGAGTGCAGTCGCAGAGCCAAGGCTGATTCCCATGCCGTGTTCCCAGAGGGGGCACCAGCCACGTGCATCCTGGAGCAGCATCGTGTCCTCAGCCGCCCTCTCCTCGTTCTCGTGTCCTGTGGCTGGTAAAGGTCTTCTGCCATGACCTCAGCTCAGATGTGCCCCGTGAAGCTTTCCCTCCTGTAAACAACATCCCCAGGGCGTGGGTGACCGTTAGCTCACGCATCACACCCGGCAGACGTCGGCTCGTGTTTGTCCTGCTCAGTGGGGGCAGCTGAAGTGTCAACGATGTGAGGTCATCCCAGCCTTGAGCTGGTTGAGACCAAACGTCCCTGTCCCTCCTGCTGCCACATACAACGCAAAGATGTCGTCATGCAATCACCCACAGAGGTTTACACGGTGGTTTTTGGGTGCCTCATGCCTGCAACAGCTTAAGAAAATACACTGAAAACACCCCAGAGGAGCCAGCTCGTCACACACCCGCCATGGGGAGCCTCTGTAGAAACAAATCCTGCTTCTTATACAACATTTATCTCCCAGGACAGAGTTTCAGTCTCTCAATTGAACATGCTGAGGCAAAATGAGAAAGTCACTTCCTCAGAGCCACCCACAAGTCCCTGACCAGGTCTCCATTCGTTAGACCACGCTGCTATGGTTGAGTAGGTTCATAGAGGGATGGGGCTCGCTGGAACAAGATGCATTTCGTCACAGAAAGGTCTTTTTATAATCACTGAAAGGAAAGACCATTTCAAAGCCAGCTTGTTGGGTTGTTTCCTAAAATTCGGTGGTTTGCATAATGGAAGAACAATCCATTCACAGTCATTTTCGGTGTTTTTAATGACAGCTGTTAATAGCCTGTGGCGCTCGCTGGGGTTTGTGCCTGGATTCTCTTTGGGTTTCTTGCCTTCCTCATTGCCATTTTCATCGGCCAGCTTGTCTGGGAAGTGCAAGTCCCACCCCCTCCCAGGTGATCATTTTTATGTTCAAAATAGAGCAAGGAATCCTTAGGGGGGGAGAAAAGAGTCAGCTCTGGCACAAAGACCTGATTAAAAAAAGAAAGCCCATTTAAAGTATTTGCGAAACCAGGCTGCTCCTGTGATCCGGGGGGTGCAAAGCGGTCGGTCCCACGGATGGTGTGGATGTGGTGGAAGCCAGAGGCCTCTAAAAGAGAAGTTTGGCAAGGGCCTGCAGCCCCATGGAGCATCTGTCATGGGTCCGGCCAGTGGCTCGCGCGTCCTCGGATCGCGTCCCCAGGAGCAGCAGCGTGGGAAGCAGGCAAGTAGGGAACATCCCACCCCCAACCACATTCCCCTGAGGGTGGGGAGAATCCCAGCAGATTTTTCTCTGTTTTCATCCACTCTCCGATCCCTCCTTGTCCTATTTCCTTTCCCCACAAACTGTGGGTTAAAGAGATGACGGGGCCACTTCCCAGCGACTGTGGGATCCGGCACCGAGGGATGGTTTGCAGGGAGGCTGTTCCCTCGGTTTGCTGCAAAAGGAGGGGAGGACAAAGAAGTGCCAGGTGTGCACACCCTGGTACTCCCATCCTCCCCTGTCCCCCAGGGCCTGGAGGAGGAGAGAAGATTTATATATGGGGAAGGCTGGCGGGAGCTCGACACAGCCATGATGAGTAGAGAAGTGCTCTGGCATCCTGTAGCTATTCCTGACACGCAGTTGGAAGTGTTCAGGTGGGGAATTGGAGATGTACATATTTCCCTATGGCCCTTTGCCTCAGCTGAGGGTGATGGGAGGGAGCATCATTCCCCCCGAGACCCCATCCAAGGAATCGAATTCCTGAGCACCAGCCTACCACCAGCTTCACTTCTCCTCTTGGGACACAGGTAACGGATCCTACAAATGCTGTCCCCTTCCTAGGAAAAGTCATCCTGTGGGATGCAGGGCCTCCAGGAAGAGCCTTTCCCAGGGCAGAAATTTGGGTGGCCACGTGTAGAGGTGTGGAGGAACATCCCATTCATCTCCTCATGTTCTCAGGGCTGGGAGGGCCAGGACCTCCCCACATCCTACAGATCCCTGTCATGTCCCCTCCAAGCACTGTGAAACAGAGCAGCAGGGATTCTGGCCAAGGGACCATGGCCTGTGCCCACTTCATAGGATTTGGATGCCAGATAGGGGTGGCCTGCAGGGAGGATTTCTCCGTGCTGTGCTCCAACTAACCCAGGACTCATCCACAAGTTTGGCCACAAACTTTCCACACCCTCAGTGGGCAGCAGAGAGATTTGAGTTCCAATTTGGGTTGGAATTCCAGACACTGGAGGAAGTGCTGTTGGGCAGTGAAGTTTTGTCATAAAACCTGTCACACCTGAAGAATCGTGGAGATTTGGGTAGCCAAAGAGATGGGCCTTCTCTCCTCCTCCTTGCCCATTCCTGTGCATCCCACCTCCCTGGTCCCCACAGAGACATTGCCAGCAGACATCCCACCTGGCTGCTGCAACGGGGGTGAGCTCATGAGGGAAGCATGAAGGGAGGTGGGATAAGCAGTCTGCCCTCCTGCTTTCCCCTTCTCTGAGACCCTGATCCTTGGCTCCGCTTCCTGGCCCGCAGCCTCCTGCAGCCCAGCCGAGCATCTGCTGGCTTCCAGCAGGATGCAAAGCTCAATGTAAGCAGCCATTTCTCCTCCAGACAGATGTTTTTATTAGGGAACGACCACTCTGGCAGCAGGCCGCTGTTTTCTACTTCTGGAATGAGCAAGAAGCTTTTATTATCTTCTTCTCTTTTTTTTTTTCTTCCCCGTCAAAAAACTTTTCTCGTCTGCTTAAACTCAAGGTCCTGGAAATCTGTGTGCTCCCACAGCCCCCCAGCCTCACACACAGCCTTCTCCCATGGAGTGTCCCAGCTCTTCAGAAAGGCCTGGAGCAGATGGATTTTCTGCTTGGTTCGTTTGCTTGGGCCAGGTTCACCTGCAAAGTGTGGCCTAAGAAAAATGGTAGATTTAGGGCAGATATAAGTTGTGATGGAAGTGGAAAGCTGGCTCGGATTGCAGCAGGAGATCCTAAAATAAGCCAGTGGGCTTCAGTGTCATTCCTGAAATGTGTATCCCTCACTTAGGGGTAAATCGCAGGACCGCAAAGCTCCCGGATTTGTTGTCCGTCTGCCCTGGGCTGGCAGGGAACAGATATTTCCAAGACAATTTGGCCACACCGGCTGTGCTCAAGACTAGGACCTAGACGGGGTCCAAGACAAGGAGGTGGGGTGCACTGGAGTGGAGAAGGAGGAAGATGGGGCCAGGAGAATGAGGCACCTACAGCCACTCTGGGGTTCTTCAGGTGTGAGAAGTTTTATGATGGAGCAGCACCAACATGAGCACCTCACCTCAGAGGGAGAACCTGGCTGCTCCTGGGGGTTGTCCATTTTCCCTCAAGGACCTTTTCCATGGACCAGAGTGTTTGAGAGAGTCCCCAATGCACAAATACAACCTGGTATCCTTCAAACATCAGGACTGGAGGTCTGAACACTGCCAGTAGGATATGCCCAGTTCTCCAGCGAGGATGAAACATGCAAACCCGACATCTGCTTCACTCCCCAGCAAACACCACAATGCTTCTTGCCCTGGGCTCTCCAGCTCTTCTTGGGCACTTTCTGCAGCGCTGGAATCATGGAATCACAAAATGGTCTGGTTGGAAGGGACCTTAAAGCTCATCTTGTTCCTGCCATGGGCAGGGACAACTTCCACTGTCCCAGGTTGCTCCAAGCCCTGTCCAGCCTGGCCTTGGACACTTCCAGGGATGGGGTAGCCAGACTCTGGCTGCTGTGTCACAGAGGATGGTGGCCGTAGCCACCATCTTCTGCCTCTGAGAAAGACCTTATGCATGGTTTCAGAGCTCTTTATAGCACAGCACATTGGTTTGGTGTTGTCTTCTTACCTCCCCTTAGCAACAAAGCTGCGAATCATTTCAAAATATGAGCTAAAAAGGACTTGACCGAAACCCAGCAAAAGTAGAAAATGGCCACAGCAAAAAACGCTTCAGTAGCAAATCTTCCTTCTTATTTAAGGAGCTGATCCACCAAGGTCTCCAGTAATTCTTCAATTTTGTGTCTTGCAAAGCAATCCAAGGGTGCCAGGTCAGGAAACGTTTTGAAGAGCTGTTTTATTGAGGGAAACAAGAATTGGATGCATCTGTGATGTGCTGAGAACTGAAGGAAATTTTTTTTTTACTGAACTTCTTTGCTCCTCGCTGATGCAAAAATGCAAATCTGGAATACTTAAATTATTGCCTGAAGTGAATTGATTTCAGCAATTCTTTCTTGAATTTTGCTCGAAAATTGCTTGCAAAGAGAAATATAGCATTGAAACTCTTCATAATAGGCTAGATCTGCATTTTCAAAGAAATTTTTTTAGGGGTTTGGATGCCATTTCCTTTTAAAAAGCGTGTTCTTAAAAAATAGAGACATCCTTAAGTTTTAAATTGAATTGAAATATCTGATCTCGGTGAACTATGAAAAGACTTTGTTGCACCCACCCAAGAATCTGGTTGAAATCATTTGGTGATTTCAGTGGGCTTGGGGGTTTTTTTTTGGAGCTGCCCTCAGAGTGAAACTCTATTGGTTTACTTGGGTCTTAACCTCTTTTTCCATGGCAGTTTCGTGGGGTTGAGGCAAATGGTGAGCCAAGACTTCTGCTTTTCTGCTCTGTTCTGTTTTGTTTTTTCCCCGTGCCCACCCACGCAATCCCAAGGCCGTTGGTGTCATCCACATCCCTGTTGCAGAAAGTGCTGAATCCACATCACAAATTACTTTGGCGCTCTTTCACCCTGGTAGAGGAAAGCAGCCAACGGCAGTAGGTGGTGCAGGGCTGCTCACTGTGAAAATGAGAGGGGCGAATGTTTGAAATGACAGAACCTGAGGCAATGGCACGAAAATGAGTTTGGGGAGGTTTAGACTGGATATCAGGAAAAGGTTCTTCCCCCAGAGGGTGTTGGGGCACTGAACAGGCTCCCCAGGGAATGGTCACAGCCCCAAGGCTGCCAGAGCTCCAGGAGAGTCTGGACAAAGGTCTCAGGCACAGGGTGGGATTGTTGGGGTGTCTGTGCAGGGCCAGGAGTTTGACTCAATGATCTTTGTGGGTCCCTTCCAACTCAGGATATTTTATGATTCTGTGATCATCAGAAGAGGTCCCTCTGACCCATTCCCAAGGGAACATTTGTACCTGCATCCATCTCTCTCTGATCACCTCAACTACCCCTCTGAAGGCTGCTGAAAGTACGTTCTGTCATCCCTTGCTGTGGGCCCTCAGCAGGTTTCGGAGGTTCTGCCCACGCATCCAGTGTTCCTGTGAATGCACATCGGTCCTGCAGGGATTCAGAGCTGGGTGCACCACCAAGCTCATCGTCCTGGTGCCTGTTCTTCACCTTGGCTCTTCCAGGACACGGCTGCATCAAATATTTTTACTAAAAATTATCAGCAGCTAAGCTAGACTCGTAAAATCATAGAATATCCTGAGTTGTAAGGGACCTGTAAGGATCATCGAGTCCAGCTCCTGGGCCCGCACAGGACCACCACAAGAATTCCACCATTTTGTTTCAAAAATCATTTTTTGCTAAATATTTTTATGCATATAGAATCACAGAATGGTTTGAGTTGGAAGGGACCTTAAAAACCATCTCATTCCAACCCCCTGCCATGAACAGGGACACCTTCCACTATCCCAGGTTGCACCAAGCTCCGTCCAACCCGGCCTTGGACACTTCCAGAGATGGGGCAGCCACAGCTTCTCTGGGAAACCTGTTCCAGGGCCTCACCATCCTCACAGGGAAGAATTTCTTCCATATATTGAACATAAATTTCCCCTCTTTCACTTTAAACCCATTACCCCTTGTCCTATAACTACATTCCCTGATAAAGAAGGATATGGAAAAAACTTTGTGTTGCCTTAAAACTTTTTTGTTCTGCTTTGATTTCTGGTCGCCTTAAAAAGAATTTGCTTTATAAACTTTGGGGGTTTTCTAGCTTTGAGTAAAGTTGAGCAAACAAGTTTCCCCACTCACAGTTACTAAATATAAACCAACATTTTTAGATGTGAAAAACTATAAATTCACAGAAGGAAATTTCCATGCTTTTCTGAGTTATTATTTTCTCCCCAGCACCCCTTTCCACTGGAAAAAAAAATAAAAACAGGGTGGGAGAACTACTCTGAGTGGCTTTTCTCATTTGTGTTTTTTCTTATGAAGATAATTTTAAAAAGCATTAATCAGAAGCGGAAACGCTTTGGGACAACGTACAGTTGCCTCAGCCACTGTTTTTTGAAAAAAAAAATTACTTTTCTAACAAATGGAGACTCCACCAGCTGTGGACTGGGAACTCTCTGTATCCAACATTTGGGACTATTTTGGGATTTTGTAAAACACCTGCTGGGATGAAGGATGGTCACGTTGGCTGCCAGAGGTGTTGGAGGCAACAGAGAGAGTGCCTGGTGGATTTTGTAGGGAGCGTGAACCCCCAGGGCTGTGTTAAAGCCTTCTGTGCGTGGGTGGGAGCGAGTGACCTCTGTGGGAGGCTTGACCCGAGGTGGGTCGTGTTGTTCCCTTCTCTGAGCTGCTTTTGCACGGACGTGCGTTCGACACGTGCGTGGGGACAAGGCTGAGCCTGTGCAAGTGTGCAGGGAGGTGTTTCCAGTCCCAGCAGGGTGCAGAAAGGGCTGCAGTGTCCCCCCAGGGGTGCACAGGTCAAGTCATGGTCCCCACCCTTCTCAAATCCTGCCACAGGAGCTGGGATGGCCACAAATCCCTGGTGTGGCTTGCTGAGGTTGATGTTCTCCCAGGCCTTTTTTTGCCCCACCAGTTCCATCACTGCGTATCACAGTAGGTGAAAGAGGGTTCTTGGCCCAGGGCAGAAGTAGGACACGGTGATGATGTGGATGATTATGATCAGATTTATAGCTAATACACTCAGTATTGCCAGTAAATATCTAAATAACCTCTCCATCATTTCTTCCAGTGGTTATAATATCACTGGGTCCGAGCTTCCCCTGTTGAGTCATGAGGCCTCCTCAATTTCTAAACTACTCAGAGAAGTCTTGGTGTGGCTCAGTCCACTTAGTCCCAGATTTGGTCAACAGCCTGCGACTAAAGGATTATAATACAGGCAGGTTCAGCTAGAAATGCACAGACTTACAGCCTTTGGCCTTTCAGAATTTCCAGTTGAAAAGCACCTATGGAGTTACTTCAGGATTTTTTTTCTCTGTTTTTGGCTGGGTCTGAGCACTTTTACTCACCCATCCAAAAGTGTGTTCCCCATTTTCGGGCTGGATGCCCTGCAGGTGTCCCTGCCGGGGTGAAAATCCATCCATCTTAGGAGACCAGTAGGTCCTGTTGGTCCAGCCTCCAACAGCATTTTATACCCTTTTGCAGGCACCAAAATCATTGCAAACTTATTATTATTATTTATTCCATTAATTATGTGAGCGCTAGGTATTCTTACGTTAGGATGAACTACATTGCCCAAGATAGAGCGGAAAGGGAGGGGGAGGATGTGTGTGGGAGGACAAATTTGAAGACCCAGATATCTTTTGTTGCCATCAAGCATTGAGAGCAACTCGAAACCCCAAAAGAAGCATCCATGACCCCGTAAATGGTCCAGCAATCCTCTCATAAGATCATCCTGCTGACATGGCTGGCAGTCAAAGAGTATTGCTGACTTATGCTGTGTGTCACATTCCCTAAATCTGCCAAAAATATGGAAATTGCCCACATTTGTATCTCCCATTTGAGAGCAGAGTGCATCAAAGACCCCAAGATGCTCCAGTGAGACCCTAACGAGGACCAAGGGTCAATGTCCAACATGTGGATGGATTTTCTGTCTTTCGTAGTTGATAACGAGTGATACCTAAAACCTGTCTATCATCCAGCCTTGACTTAAAATGATACCTTGCTGTTCTCCAGGTAAAAAGAAAATTCCAGCCACTCTCACGACAAAAAACACCATTCAGAATCAAAAATCCTGGCACGAAGTTGACTCCCACCACTTTGCCAGCGGAAAAGTGGGAAAAGTCCACCTAATAAATCACGTGCCATCGCATGACCACCAGATCTGCTAAGCAGAGCAAGCCCTGGGTGCAACCTGGAGGCTGCCGGATAAAAATGAAATTGCTGCAGGAACTGCTGTGGTTGATTTAGTAGGTGGAACTCCCACTCCGACCGTGCTGTCAGTGCCTGGAGCAGAGCTGAGGCCTGGACACAGATGGATGGGCCATCTGTAAACTCAGGTCAAAGGAAATCTCAGAGGTTAAAAAGTTCTTGTTGTGGGGAAAATGTATATTGGGCTATCCTGAAATATTTCACCAATTCCTTCCATTTTTGCTCTCTTTATCAGTGATAAGAAAAATGAGGCAGAAGGGAGAAGACATTTAAAAAAATAACAAAGTATTGGGATGGCTCCATTAGAAAACTCATTTCAGAATCCTGGTTTTTGAAATATTAGATACGTGCTAGAAAGCAAAAAAAAAGTTGCTTTTACTGGAGTATTTTCTGGTTTGCTGGGAGCTTTTCTGAACACGCTGGCTGGAGTCTGACCATCACAACACAGTGCCAGACTGGCATTTGGGGGATGTCCCTGGACCTGAGGTCGCTGATCCTCCATGATCATTGCAGACCTTGAGGTATTTTGGCAGGAATAGGAGTGAATGTGTCTTTGCACAGCTATGACTATTCAGAGTTTGGATTTTTGGGGTATTTTGGGCATGTAGCCCACACTTTCCAATGCCTTTGGTTCAAAACAGGGGCAGGGCAGACTTTGGCACTGGATCTTGCACTTCAGTAACATTGGCTTCGTCTGCTCCTTCATTTCTGAGGCTCCAAGCAGAGTTTGGCCATTTTGGCTGCCCAGACCCGCTATTATCCTTCGATTCCTGACTGGAGCTGAAATTACATTTCTAGGATGAAAGTTGAACAGCCCTCAAGAACAAGTTTGGAAACCTTAATGTGAAGCAGATGATGATCCACGGAAAGGGTTTGACTCATTTGTGCCTAAGGATCCTTGAGGTATCCAGGAGGTCTGAGGCAGGGATATGGTGTAGGGAAACACAATCCATGATTTCTGGGAGAACCACGCTTTGTGAGGACCCAGAGGCCCCAAAAGGTACCAGAATATTGCAGGTGGACGAGTCAAGCCCTCATCCCACACTTTACAGGAGGGGTGGGTGTGAGCTCCACCATATTCCCTAAGCCTCTTCCAGTCCTCCAAAGGGTCACGTGAGGTCCTGTGGCTTCTTGGATGAGCCGGGTGTGAGTCTGTGCTGCTCGAACGTGAGGGACAGCGGGACTGGCTCCACGCCCGGCGCCGCCGCATCCGCGCGCCGCTCTTGCTGCGTGGGAGGGGCACGAGCTGCAGGGAGCACTGAGCGGCCTGAGGTGTTCTCGGGCCAGGGATTTTGTGACCTTCCTGAAGCCCTGGTACAGCTGAACAGCTCAGGACAGGGTTGTTCATAAATCCAGCACCCCATCTTCATCCCTCCGGCATCACCCGGCTCTGGAGTGAGTTCAGTGTCAGCCCGGGGATCTCTGCGCTGGAGAGGGGGCATATCCAAAGCAGTCATTTGTGACAGCTTTTTTTTTTTGTCTGGTGACTTACAGTGTCTGTCTGAACCTCATTTGCAAAGTGTGAAACACCAGAGTCGTGTGCGAACAGAAACCATGAGGTTCACAATGTCCGAGGTAGCAGGAGGACCGCAGACAGGATGGGTTCAGACTCTTCTCTTCACCGTCCCACCGTCCTGCATTCCCATCTGCTCCAACCTGTTCTTCATGAATGCAAAGCTTGTTTTGTCCCTCGGTGCCTGCACCTTTTCACGAGAGCAGCCTCATTAAAAAGGAATTTCTGCTCTTCCTTCCAGGATGGGGTTGTTCAGCAGCAAAACCCAGCTGGTGCCCGGTGAGAAACACGCTTCTGGAGGCAACCCAAAAAGCAAGGGCAAACCTCCTCCCGCCCCACCCAAGGTAAGCCAGCAGTTTGGTGTCCTTTTGGGATCCCCCCACAGCTCAGCTGGTGTCTGGAGCCATGCAGGCAGTATTTGGAATCATGGAATCACAGAATGGTTTGAGTGGGAAGTGACCTTAAGGATCATCTTATTCCAATCCCTGCCATGGGCAGGGACACCTTCCACTATCCCAGGTTGTTCCAAGGCGTGTCGAACCTGGCCTGGAACACTTCCAGAGATGGGGCAGCCACAGCTTCTCTGGGCAATCTGTTCCTCCCAGCTGATCCCTGTATCTTTTAGACAGCAGCGGGAAAGACTCTGAGGAACCTCTGTACATAAAAAGAAACGAAAATACAGTGTGTTGGTGCTTTGAAATATCTTCTCATCAGCACTTTGCAACCCAAGCTGATGTTGCTGACTTGCAAGATGGGTCAGATTCAGGCTAAGATTCAGAGCTGCAAACCACAATGGAAACTTTACCACCCTGAGGGGAAAGGGTTCAGTGAAGAGGGTCTGCAGCCAGTTTGTGCCAGGGTGAGCTGAGAATCAGAATGCTGGACATCTGCTGCTCCCTTTGAATTCCCTCTGCTGGCATGGACACAGAGCAGTAAGGCACTGGGGCAGGATTTAGGAGACCTCAAATGACAAACTCCTTATTCAAGCTTTGCAAGTCACTTTTCCTCTCTGTCTGTTGCTGTCCAGAGGACGTGCAGTTGTTTTGTCTTTCCTTGTCCCTGCCAGGACTGCATCCAGCACAAGAGAAACTCTGGGTGCCTCTCTCCTGTGAAAACCATCTCAGGTCTTGAGCCCTGGGACAGGGGAGGAATTGCCTTTCATTGCTTTATATGACAGCTGGAGATGTTGTTCACTCCTTTAGTTTCATTTCTGAGTGTCCCATGGCTCTGCAGTCCAATTTTCATGACAGCAGTTGTCAGATTGACCAAGAAGAGGTTATTTTCCCAAATTTCATTCTCTCCAGCTCACTGGAGAGGAGACACTATCAGTATAAGTACAGTATCACTGCACCTTCTGCCACTCATTATTTTTTGCCACAGGCATTCAGCCCTCACACGTCAGGGGAGGTTCATGTTTCTCCCAGTTAAATGAGAAATGGCAGTGGATGAGCAGCACTCCCACCCCACACTGCTGCTGTGTTGGGGTCAAAGGGTGGTTCAGACAGAGAACATGAGGTGTTTTTAATTCAGTGTCTGTATTTCACTACTTTTTCACATGTATAAAAATACCTGGTAGTGGTCCAACACCCACTATAGTCACTGGGTACTGAACCTTGGAATGATCACAGGGATGGCGTTGGAAGTTGGGTGGAGGCCAAATTCAAACAGCTCCCAAAGCAAGGTGGTTCCATCCCAGCTCATTTGGAATGATCTATGGACAATTTGCCAGTTCCAGCAGCAGGGCCAAACCAAACCAGGGACCATGTCAGCCCTCTAAAAGTGTGCCCGGATGGGATGCAGCACCTTGTTGCTCTTAAATTTCACAGTCTGCAACTTTCTCCTGAGGGACAGGTCTGATCTCTGCTCTCTGTGACCAGTACAGGACCTGAGGGAACAGCTTGGAGCTGTGTCAAGGCAGATTTGGGGAAAGGTTCTTCCCCCAGAAGGTGGTTGGGCACTGAACAGGCTCCCCAGGGAATGATCACGGCCCCAAGACTGCCAGAGCTCCAGGAGCATTTGGACAACGCTCTCAGGCACAGGGTGGGATTGTTGGGGTGTCCTGGGCAGGGCCAGGAGCTGGAATTGGATGGTTCTTCTGGGTCACTTCCAACTCAGGAATCACAGAATCACAGAATATCCTGGGTCATCAAATATTCTATGATTTCTACGATTCCCTGATGAATTTGCTGATACAGTCACCGCCTCTGTTTTTTGAACACGACCCCGAGCAAAGGATATTCCATGAGCCTTGGGACAGTTGTGGCAGACAATATCTCTGGTTTTCTGCTTGAAATCATACTGCAATTGCCACTTCTCAGCTGGACCACTCACATCTCGTCCCTCAGTGATCCAAAACCTGGCATCAGTGAACGAGGGTTGGACAGAGCAGGGTCCAAATGAGTGGGCAGCAGATTTATTTTAACTCAGAGGGAAGCCAAGGGTTATTCCAGCTTTCTGTTGAGACAGCTACGAACACATCATGGCAAAATGTGCTAAAGCCACCACAGCACCTGTGGAGCCAGACACAGGGGCTGCTGACTGTGCGCAGTGGTCTCTGGACCAGACTCCCACTCGTCTGTGAAGCTGAAATCAGGTCAAAGAAGCACAGCAATGTAATAAATACCTCCTTTTTCCTTTCCGCTTCTCTCACAGGGGAGACAAGTTATCGACAACCCTCATCTAAACCAAGCCTCTGCACAAGGTAAGCTCCTGTTTTCTTTGCCTCCCCGGGGGGTTTTGGGGGGTGGTGGTCCCCAAAAGGCCGGGTTTGAGAAGGAGCCATCACGTCACAGGCGTGGGGTTTCCGTATCTTCAGCGCTGCCAGGCAGGGAGTTTATCTGAGTGTTCCAGAAGACTCAGTTTGCATCACCAAGCGTTTGTAGCTGCCGATTTGTCCCTGCTCATCAAAGGGACCGAGAGGGGAAAAGCGCTCCCTCCCCTTTGGAACGAGGCGATCTCTAAGGTCGCTTCCGATTCTGTGATTCCGTGATTGGAGGAGCAAAGGGAGAGCTGAGACTCGAGCTGTGTGAGATTTCTCTGCCTTGCCTGCGTTGTGGCAAGTCATGGATGCTGCATCCAGCCAGCTGCAAATTTCAGGGGAAACAGCAGGCATCAGAGAGCCCAGAGAGGCTACAAAGAGAAGGAGAAGAAAGGGAAAAGTAGAAAATAGGGATTCACAGAGCCCCTGCCTGGAGATGGGCTGTTGGCTTCACCCACCTCTGCAATAAAGTGTGGGTCACAGATGGTGTTTGGAGATTATTGTCTTTTAGCAGGGAGCCCTCTGCTCCTGTGCCCAGCCTCCAGCAGCAGCTTGTGTGCATTTCTGTCAGAGAAGTTCTGCAGATTAAGGGCAGAGAGAGAGATAATCAGAAGAGGGGGGGAAAAATAGAGGAAGCTTGGAAGAAAGTCAGCAACACATGAAAGTTCTTCATGTGGATGGAAGGGTAGGATTAGGGGAGACAGGGTGTGAGGGAAGAAAAAAGGAGGGTGGTGAATAAATGGGATGGGTGGAATGACAGCATTAGGTCTTCTTAGGTCTTAGGGATGGTGATGGAGGGTCCCTGCCATGGGCCAAACACAGGAACTCCTGCAATGTCAAAATGTTCTTCAAATTTGGTGTTTGTTATGGAGATAAATTCGTGGGAGGTGACGCTCCTCAGCCGTGTGAGTTGGGGTGCGCTTCCGTGGAAATACCATTTCTCCAGAAACCGCGTTTTCTTCTGCAGAATTGTTTTCATGGCACTTTTCCGAGTGGCCCTGCTCTCCCACCTCCCCAGCTGAGCAGAGATGGACAGTTTTTCACGGGGTTTTTATCACAGGATTTTTATCACAGGGTTTTTATCAAAGGGATTTTCTCACTCTGGTCAGAGTCACGGCAGAAATTGTGATCGGGGAAGCGGCTTTTACTTCTGCTTCATGCCCGAAGGCAGAAGTGGGAAGATGCTAAAAAATGGATTAAGTACCACATTAGCCATTTTCAGCTCTCAAAAATAATTTTGTTCATTAGATTCAGTTCCAGTTCTGCAGGAATATTCATGCTGGCAGACTGAGAAGCTTCCTATTTTTCTCTGCCAGTGGCTGAATTTCCCGAAATGATGCCACATCTCACTCTGTCCTGTGTGGCAAAACGGGCTGAGAGGAACCATGCAAGATATTTGAGACATCAGAGATTTTCTCCTAAATGACAGCAATTCAAGTGAATCAATAGAGAAAGCACAAAATCCAGGCAATAACATCATATTAAAATAAAAAATCAAAGAGATGAATTAAGTCCTGTGGGAGCACTTAAAATTCAATCAGGGAAAATTATTGAGTATGCAAGTATGGCATGTAATGTAAAATCAAACTCTTTTTTTCCTTGTTTTTTCATTTTTGTGGTGGTTTTTTTTTTTGCTTCCTTGCATTTCGAATGATTTTTCTTTCTCTTTTTTTCTGATCTAAGTGTTGTTGAAATTTTCACACTTTCAAGCTTTCACACCACTGTCTCAGAAATCATTTATTTATTTATTTCAAACAAAAGCCTAATTCCTCCTGACATTTTTCATCCTCATGGAAGTAACACAAAGGCAGGAAAGCGGTGCAGAACTTTGGATTCAATGTTGTGCACGTGGCCTCACCAATCCTTTTTTCACTTGGGGTGGTTCTTCCATCGTGTGAGCCTCCCATTTGTTTTATCACGATTCCCTGAGCAATCACAATGTTTTTAAGGCTGGTTTCAGGGCTCTTTGGAGTCAAAATTTTAGTTTTGAACTCCCAAAAAACCCCCACTGCAGCAAAGTCCTGGCCCGTGGTGGGTCCCAAACACAAGTCCCGTGGCTGCAGCTGCTATTTGCTTGCACTGGATAGATAAGACACAGATAATAGGTAGAATAACCCCTGGCCTTGCCCTGCCAGCTGCTCACAACTGGATTTAAATCCCACGGGTGGAAAGAACTGGTGGTTTTGGGTGCTTCTCCTCAGGCACTTTAATAACCTGCAAGAGCACAAAGAGTTGCTCTCTCTGCAAGGTTGTTTTTTCTGATGAGGAACCACAACTTCTGCCACCTCTCCACCTGCTTTCTGCTGACCATAATATGAATAGGATTGAGTTTCGGGGGGTGGGAGCTTGGCATGCTCTGGAACTTGAGGTCTTTTGAGGCATCTCAAAGTTAACAGCGAAATTCTTGGTTGTTCTTATTGTTGTTCCCGATACGGTTTTGAGTTTGAAAGGAATCGTGTTAGAAACGTGGGTTTGAGCTGAAGTGGGGAAAGGAAAGGTTGTTTCTACTGAGAAGGCTGAGTTTTCAATGAGAAATTAAAACTTCTCATCAAAAATGTTTGCCTTGATCTGGAGCCTGAGAAGTGGCTGAGGGAGCTGGGGGGGCTCAGCCTGGAGAGAAGGAGGCTCAGGGGGGACCTTCTGGCTTTCCACAACTTCTTGAAAAGAGATTANTCAATGAGAAATTAAAACTTCTCATCAAAAATGTTTGCCTTGATCTGGAGCCTGAGAAGTGGCTGAGGGAGCTGGGGGGGCTCAGCCTGGAGAGAAGGAGGCTCAGGGGGGACCTTCTGGCTTTCCACGACTTCTTGAAAAGAGATTATAGCCAGGTGGGGGTCGGGCTCTGCTCCCAGGGAACAAGGGACAGGATGAGAGGAAACGGCCTCAAGTTGCACCAGGGGAGGGTTAAATTGGAGATCAGGAAAAATTTCTTCACAAAAAGGTTTATCAAGCACTGGCACAGGCTGCCCAAAGCAGTGGTGGAGGCATCAGACTTGGAGGGATTTAAAAGATATGTACGTGTGGCACTTAGGGACATGAGTTAGTAGTGGTCTTGGCAGTGCTGGGGGAATGGTTGGACTTGATCACCTTAGAGGGCTTTTCCAACTTTAGGATTCAGTGATTGCTACCAGCCCACGCCGGGCTCAAACAGCAAGCTGGGCCCATTTCCAGCAGCAGGAAGTCATAGCTCAGGGCACCCAGCTGGCCAAAGTGTCCTGCAAGTTGTCACTCACTCCATGCCCATCCTAAAAGGGCTCTAAACCAATGGATGATCCTCTGGGGGACCCTGGCACAGTCTCAGCCTGGCCTTGTGGCCACGAGACAGTTGCAAAGTCCTTCCATTCGAGACGGAGCAGCGGTGGGAGGACTTTGTTGAATCATTTCTGTCGAGCCACCAAACTGGCGCTCAGCCTGTGCAGACCGAGTTGGTATCAGACTTTCCTGACAGCAGCTCTGAGCCAGGATATGTTTGGCTCCCAGTCAAAGTCCTGGGGCTGGGAGCTTTATCTGCAGAGCAGCCGCTCCTCGCAGCCCTGGCTCTCTCGTGGCCTGAGCTGATCAAACGGGCCAGGGCAGTGTTATCCGTGTGCTCCTCGTGGGGTGATGGACTCAGAGACAGGAAGGGTCCCTTTCATCATGAGATGGCAGCTCCTGCTGGCTCGGGCAGAGTGAGCTTTTCTTCTAGCTCACTTTGGTGTGCAGTGCTCCTGAGCGCCTGTTTTGAGAGGGGGATAAGAGGTGATAAAGTATTTTTTCAGCATAGAAACCCTTTTTGTCCTTGTTTTATTTGCTCTTTTTGATTTAATTTATTTCCACTTACGTCAGTTGCTTCAAGATCAAAACGCCATTTTCGTTTTCTGGAGTGCACAGCCACTCTGGGCTCGAAGATATTTTCACGTCTGCTCTCGTTTTTCCGAGCACGAGCGCGATCATCGAGTTATTTTCCTTTCAGGAGGGCTGGGAGGGTGCGTATGGATCAGCGGGCTGCTCGTGGACACCTTGCAGTGGGCACATGCCCCAAACCCTTTCCTGTCACAGCAGATGTGTGATAACAGCTTTCCCAAGGAGGCAGACAGAGTTTTGGGTGCATTGCTAATTCCAGCTCCCTCAAGGGGAAGCCCCCAACCGTGCCAGCTATTTTAAGACTTCAAAGCATTCTCCCTCGTGACTGATCATCCTTTTCCCATCCTGGGAGAGAGGCTCTGCTGGAACCTCTCATGGATCTCTGATTTCCTTCTCAAAAGCCTGAGAGGAGCTGCTCGGGGCTTTGCTTTCCTCCCACGCTGACCCTTCCTCCTCCCTAACAAATCGGCATGAGAGCAGCAGCCAGCCTTGCCCAGACACAAACCCCAAGCTGCCCCAGAGACACTGTTATCTCGCCACGACAAAGGGCCAGTCTGGCTCTCTTGCTGGTGGCATTATTTGAAAAGGTCACACAGAGAGAGTGGCTTGACAGGCTGTTTTGAGAAATGCTAATAATAGGCTGTCCATCGCTCTCTCTGTGCATTAATTAGGCTGAGCACAAGCTAAAATCTTGCTGTAGCACAGCCCCATTCTTTTTTTCCTTTTCCTTTTCCTTTTCCTTTTCCTTTTCCTTTTCCTTTTCCTTTTCCTTTTCCTTTTCCTTTTCCTTTTCCTTTTCCTTTTCCTTTTC
>VZRJ01010789.1:29801-74464 GCA_013397565.1 Ptilonorhynchus violaceus | reverse complement strand
TCCTTCTCCTTCTCCTTCGCCTTCTCCTTCTCCTTCTCCTTCTCCTTCTCCTTCTCCTTCTCCTTCTCCTTCTCCTCCTCCTTCTCCTTCTCCTTCTCCTCCTTCTCCTTCTCCTCCTTCTCCTTCTCCTCCTCCTCTCCTTTTCTTTTTCACGGCAGTGCTTGGGTTTGATTTCTGTGACCCTGTGCATGTGCTGATCCTCTCTACAAAGTTCAATCTGCCCCAAAATAGCTGCTCTTTCTGCTTCAGCGGCTCCGAGAGTGCAGAGCACAGGGGAAAGGCTGCACAAGCTCCCCGAGAGCAGCACCCGGCTGTGCAACCCGAGAGGTTCAGCTCCAGCCCACGGGGATCAGCCCCGGGCCATGGCAGAGCCTCGTGGCACATGGACAGGGCTTATAAAAAGGAGAGAGAGGGACTTTTTAATGGCCAGATAGTGACAGGACAAGGGGCAACAGTTTAAAACTGGCAGAGAGCAGGTTTGGATCAGATGTGAGGAAGAAATACTTCCCTGTGAGGGTGGTGAGGCCCTGGCACAGGTTTCCCAGAGAAGCTGTGGCTGCCCCATCACCTGGAAGTGTCCAAGGCCAGGTTGGATGGGTTTAAAGCAACCTGGGATAGTGGAAGGTGCCCTGCCCATGGAACAAGATGATCTTTAATGTCCCTTCCCACCCAAACCATCCTATGATTCATTCTATGATCTGCAAGGAATAGTTGCAAGAGGGAGGAAGGCAAGGCACCACACAAGCCCAGGGAGAGTTCAATCCTAGAAACAGGCTCAAATAACAGAAACTGAAATGACTTTATATTTTTTTTCTATCAAAAAACCCTCATCATTTTGAGTTAAATTCCGCAGCCGCCCTGGGAAACCTTGCCACAGCAATTTTCATTTACCACCGTGTAAAACTCAGGCGGAACACTGACAGGTTATTTATGACCCTCCTAACTCCACACAAACCCCTTTTTCTTGTTGACATGTGGGGTTTGTCGGTGGTGGGGGGGGGGGGGTTCTGCAGTGTTTTAAAAATACATACACAGGAAATGCTCTGTTGAATCAGTGTTAATCCCTGAGCAGGGGCTGTGGCGAGCAGACAAGCTGGGTTGGTGGAAAGGCTGGCTTTGGGGGATGGGGAGGTGACAGACCCCCGTGTTTTGGGGGTGAAATGCCCCACCATACACCCAGGTGTGCAGCAACCCCCTCAGGGGACCAGCTGGATTCAACTGAGTTCATTCTTCTTTCAGATAACTTGGTGGTGGTTGCTCTGTACGATTTTCCTGCCTCAAGTGACCGTGACCTGGAGCTGGTCAAAGGGGAGAAACTCCAGGTCCTCTCCAAGTAAGTGACCTGGTGCCAGAAGGAAGGTCAAAGACGAGCACAGTGAGGCTGGGAAAGGGGGGACTTTGGGGTCAGACATCACTTTGCAGCTGACCAGAGCTGAGCCTGTGCCTCGGCTTTGCTCCAGAGCGTGGCTGTGGGTGCCCTCTGCCCTCTGCAAGGTGACACTTCCATGGGTCACAGACACTCTGGCGTTGAGTATTGTCCCTGCCTGGATCGTGCTGGGAGCCTTCAGTGCCCATGGCTGCAGGAGGAGCATAAATAACAACAACAACAAAAACCAGCTCCTGTCCTGTGTCACATTTCGTGCTGATGGTGCTTGTGCAAAGGATGTGGGTTGGGTGTAGTCAGGGGAAAGGACAGAATCGAGCCAGAGAGATGTGAGGTTTCAATTCAGCTTCTTCTCAAACTCACCACGGAAGAGGCCCAGTCCATTACAGGGCAGAGGTGGCCTTGGGGCCCCCAGATCCCTGTAGGGATCCTGGGCTGCTCTGTGACGTGGCCTCCAGAGGTGACACTTCTCATGTAGACACCACAGCCTGGGACCCATGGGGCAGGGAGGTGGAGAACCTGCTGCACAGGGATGGCTTTGGGGCATGGCTGGGGGCTCAGGCAGCAGTGAGAGGGCAAAGTGGGGTGTCTGGGAGACAAAGGAAGGAGTAAAAAGGACCCCAATGACCCTGTGCAAGAAACAAAATAAACCCATGGCCACCCAGATTTCCCTCCTCTCACTTGGGTCTGTGGTCACTCCACACTCATGGAGAGAGACTGTGACCTACAGAAGTCCCTCAAAGACCTACAGCCTTCAACCTGGTTTTGGTCCTAGGGAATCCAGAGTCAGTTAAGGAGCTCTGGTCCATCTGTAGAGCTCAACCCCCCCACAATCCATGCCTGCACAGACTCAGCTTGGCACAAAATCCCCTCTGGGCATTCACAACTTTCCCTCTGCTCCCTTTGCAGTGAGGGGGACTGGTGGCTGGCAAAGTCCCTCAGCACTGGGAGGAAAGGATACATCCCCAGTAACTTCGTGGCACAAGTGGACAGTTTGGAAGAGGAAAAGTAAGTGGGAAAGCCTTTGAGTGGTGAACACGGATGCAGTGCCCTTCCAAGCCACGGGATGAGCTTTACTTGATGGCAGGAAGATGTCACTGCCGGGCTGGGTGACAGGAGGTCTTTCATCATCCCAAAAAAACGCTGCCCAAAAGCTCAGGACAAGTTTTAAGCATTGTATTGGTGTGGAGAAGGGAGGATGAGGTTGTTACGGGGAAAGCGGGCAAAGGTTCTTGTCCCGTTGATTGCAGCCACCGTGGAAAACAAGGATTTGGGGGGACAGCATGAAGGTCACGTTTGCAGTGCCAGGGACCATCCTCTGGTCCCACTGGGCCAGTCCACCCACACAAATGGTGTTAAACCTCCTCAGCCTTCAAGTGGATATCCAGACATAAACTGGGAATCTCCGGATGGGGTGCACTGATCCAGGTCTTGGATGTGCCAGGGACCACGCCAACAACCTAACGGGACAGAAAACTGAGTGCCCATGCCCAGCCCCACAGCCTGGTGCTGGTTTTTTCCTGAGCCCAGAGGCAGCCTCCCTGCAAGGAAGATGGAAAGAAAGACTTGTGTTAAAGGAGTTTATTTTGCCTGTAACACAAACAGCAGGAGAATTTTTTCCCATGGCTTCTCCTCCTCTGTGGCATCCAGCTCTAAATGATCAGTCCTGCCTGCAATCTCCTCTTGGAGGGACCCAATCCTCACTGAGTTCAGCCAATATTTAGCAGCTCACAGAAATGTGGCTGAGGCATAAAAGCTCTTTGTATCCAAAGCCTGCACTTCTCCTGGCTATGGGATCCTGCACATCCCATCTGCTCCCTGCTCTGTCTGAATTTCCAGGCTGTGAAACTGGCCCACAGTGATCCAAATCTGGTGTTAATCTACCCAAACCAGTCTATTCCTGCCACTTTCCAGCAGATAAAAAGCTATTTGCTGATAAAACCAACCCTCAGTTTCACAGTGCAATGGTAAAAAAAAAAGAACTAGCTGGAAAGAATTCCATTTTTTTTAGAGCTTTTCCTTTTCAAGCCATGATTTTGCCTTTTCTCTCTCCCAGGTGGTATTTCAGAACCCTGAGCAGAAAAGATGCTGAACGGCTGCTGTTGTCTTCCGGGAACAAAGTTGGCTCTTTCCTCGTCCGAGAGAGTGAAACCACCAAAGGTGAGATTCCCAGAGCCAAGGTAACTCCTCGTTATTCCCACAGCTTGGAAAACCCTCAGTGGGGCTCTAGGAGTGAGCTGGGGGTTTGGAAGGCAGAGATTTTCTCATGATCTACTCATTTGTGCTGTTCTGGCTGTGGTAAGAGTGGCTCTTCCACCAGAGTTCATGGCAGAGACACAGGAACACACAAATAAGCAGGAAAGATTTTCCAAAAGAATTTAGCGGTTTTCTTTTCCTCTTTTCCCCAAAGAAATGTCACCTTTTTTTTTTGTTTGTTTTTTGGCAAATATAGATACTTCCATACTCTCTTGAAGAAGTATTTCTCCCTTTTGCAAGAGGAACTGGCAGAATTTTGGAAAAAGTCATTTGGTGGAATGTTTTCCCAGGGGAATCATGTTTTTTCTGATAGTCTGTAGCAAGGGGAATTCGTATAAACCAGAAGTTTTGGAAGGAGACTGACTGGAGCAGGATAGATGGACTTTATCCACCTTTCCTTCCATGTCAACCTCCTTCCTGGACTTTTGAAGAAATGATCCAATGAGGATGGAAAGGACAGGGCACTGTGGTCACTCCTCTTGGGCAGTTATTAATGTATTATTTAACCACATAATCTCAATTTCTTTGCTCTGTGCTATTAATTTGTAGAGTCTGGAGGTTAGTTTAGGCTGTCCCATGGTAATTTCAGGTTTGTTTCTTTCCTACTTTTTTCTCCTTGCTTCCTCTGGACCATCATGAGTGTTTACAGCATGGAGGAAATAATGCTCATGGTGCTCCCACGGTTCTGCTCCAAAGCAGATCCATGGAGTAATTCAGGAAAGTGTTTCAGTTACACTGTCATTCGGTTCCTTTCTTTTCAAATGGAGACAGGAGTCTTTCCTTCACACATGGAAAAGGTGGTTTGTGCCTTCCTAATAGAATCAAGGAATTGTTTCGGTTGGAAAACCTCTAAAATCGTTGTGTCCAACTGTGACTCGATCAGTAGAGGTTTGCAGGATCCATCTGAAATAATATGGAACCTTCCTTCCCTTGTCTTTTTTCCCAAAAATACAGGGGCCAGGCCAAACAGTAAGAGTGGGAACAGATCCTCCGTCCTGCAACCGGCTCTTGCCTTCTGTAGCTTCTCCTTCTTCCTTTCCTATCTCTTTTTTCTCCTGTTCAGGCTTTAGGGTGCCTGAATGGCCACATTTGATCCATCTTAGCCACAGCTTCCTACTCCCTAAAGAGAAGGGGAAAAGAAAAAGGCCTGCATCTCCAAATGTGCTGTGGAGCTGAGTTCCCTGATGCAAAGCACCCCCTGACCACCTGGTGAGGTCCAGAGCAATGCCATGGACTCAACCTTAGAGCCCCACGGGTTCTTCCTGTTTTCCATCCCCATGATGTATTTTCATTCACTTTATCACCAGCAAAATTTGACCATCAGGGATGAGTGCTGGGTTGAGCTAATCCCCGTTAGTTACTTAAACTGGGATGTGGTTCCCAGTCTCATACTGGGATGTCTCAGGCACAGCAGGACAGGTTCTGCACCCTAAGAGCTGCCCCTATTCCCAGCCCATCCTGAGCAGAACCTCATTTTCCTCGTGGTTTGAGACTCAGAAACTCTGAAAATCCTCAGATTCAACATTTCCCAGAGTCCACGAAAGGCACATCCAGCACCCTGGGAAGATGGGAAGAAGGAGACGGTGTGGGAAGCGGAGCGGCAGTGAAACCATCGGCCCAGCACTGTCCTTGCTGAAGCTGCTGCGGATAAACAAAGTCCCCCTGAAGGAATAATCTTTCCCAAAGCTGCAGGAGCACATTCCCCCAGCTGTACCGAGCCATGAGCTCCTGGCTCCTGGCAGGATTCCTGAGCCTGTGCTGCCGGCAGGAGAGAGCTCACCGAGCTCAGCCACTGCATCCAGCCGAGCTCCTGTGCTTCCCACCGGGAAGGAGTTAAGGGGCTGATGGGAGCTGTAGGAGCAGGAGATGCCCACCACTGACCCACGTCCCCAAGTGTCACATCCCCACGGATTTGAAATCCTTCCAGAGATAACGACTCCACCACTGCCCTGGGCAGCTGTGCCGGGGCTGGACGGCCCTTTTGGGGAAGAAATTGTTCCGTAAATCCTGTACTCCAGATTCTTCACCAGCCCAGGTCTGTGCCAGGGTGTGATGCAGGACAGTAGGACAGGCAAATGTCCCTCGTGGCTGAGGAGCAAGAAATCCTTTTGTCCATCCTGGCTGTCATGGGGGGGGGAATAAGGAATCCACTTAATGTTTTTCGTTTGCTGCTGTCACTGGGAGCAGGGATCAGGTTGGACAGGACTTGGAGCAACCTGGGATAGTGGAAGGTGTCCCTGTCCATGGCAGGGGTTGGAATGAGATGAGCTTTAAGGTCGCTTCCAACCCAAACCATTCTGGGATTCTGTGCAGGGAAAATTGAACCTTTCCAGCCTTGGTGCTTTGCCTCTGCCCAGCAATTCCCAAGGGAACAGTAACCGGCCGTGGAGAAGGACAGGGAAGCTCTATCACACCCCCTGCAGCAAATTAAACTGTGACTCGGGGTGAAACGCAGTCATTAGCTTAATGACAGGGTAAACATTAGCACTGGCAGCCAGCAGCTCAGAGATTGGCCCTGTCACCACTGGAAAGGTGCAGGGGAGTTTAAAGGGTCGGTGGGGTCTGGAAAGGAGATCCTGCAGGGCAGAAAGTGTTTTGGGTGCAACCACACTGCCAAAATGATCTCCTCTTCCCTGCTGACTCTCACCCCGCAGACACCCCCCTGCAGACGTGTCAGTCACCAGTTCCCGGGCTCCCTTCTCCAGGATTGTTTGTCCTCGGTGCAGCTGCTTTCACACCACGCTTGGCTCCTGCCTCGAGCAGGCCCGGCCCTGTAAAAAATCCCACACAAATCCTAAGCCAAGTCCCAGGCACGCGGAGCACCCTCTTGGTCTTGTGCCACATGAGCCCAAATCTGCTGGGCTGGGCAGTGTTTCAGTCTCCCTGAAATTAAAACAACATCATCACCCTCAACAGCAATAATAGAAGTTAATAATAGTAATAATAGAAAAATAGTAATGGTTTTAGTAGTAGTAGTAATAATAATAATAAGTGTTATCATCGTTGTCATATTCTTCTTCACAGAATCACAGAATCATTTAGGTTCAAAAAGATCTCTAAGATTATCCAGTCCAGCCTCTGGCCTTGATGTTTATTATCACTATTTTGGAACTTAGGGCCACATGGGTACCCCAGAGGGGCCAGAGTAGCCATTCCTTTGCCCTTCCCTTGAGGATTTATTGCCCCATTGAAGATGTCTCAGGGCTGCTTCTCAGTTGTTCAGATGCCTCTAAATTTGTTTTCTGCCCGAAGTTCATGGTGAAGGAAAGAGATTCAGTGGAGCATCCTCTGCTGAGGAGCCCAGGCCGAGCTGTGCTCTTCCCATTTGGGGTTCCCTGGCCCTGCATTTAAACCAGCAGGTTTTTCCACGAACTTTACACCACCAGATCCTGTAGCCTGGTCTCTGCAGGAAGGGAGTCCCCTCAAAATGGTTGCTGGCACTTGGAAAAACTTTAGGCTGTCCCAAATTCTGCTTGTAAAAATTTGTAATAACTCCAACAGAGCAAATATCTGCAGAGGTGGGGGTTTTTTGCTGCTTTTTATAAATGCAAACGGTCTTCAGGCACAGTGTAGGGAAAACTGCTGGTGCTGGGATGGAGAAACCCCAGCCAGTGAGGGTTTTATGTTGGTAAACTTTCCCCTCACATGCAAGACTAGGGTTTCAAAATCGCTGTGGACACCCCACTTCTGCTTTTGCTCCTGCATGACAGATACAAACTTTTAAACAAATATATCCTTGCCTTTTCAAACATTAAAAGGGGCAGTCTCTCAGCCTGGCTGACACATCAGAACAGCCCAGCAGGCTTGTAACAACTTACCCCAAAAATATGATCCAAACCAAGGGGAAAAAAAACCACTTTAAGCTGTATTGAACCACACCGACACAGGCTGGAAGTTCTGCTCTGCAGCAACATCTAGTGATGCTTTTGTGCACTAAAAACCAACCCCTTGGCTTCGATTCTCACGGAAGGAACAGCAGGTTGGAGTGGGGGATGGCTGAGCAGCTCCCTCGCAGCCAAAAGGCACAGGATTCCAGATGGGAATCTCTAGATCCGGTTTAGCCACAGCCACAAGTTTATGGCTGAACAAGAGAATTCTGAACCCACCTTCTGTACCCCCCATCTGAACCACTGACCTCGGCACAAGGATTCATAATGTTTAATCCAGATGAAAATGGCTTTAAATGGCTTTAAACTGAGAGAGGGCAAGTTTAGATGGGATATTAGGAAGGAATTCATGGCTGTGAGGGTGGGGAGGCCCTGGCACAGGTTGCCCAGAGAAGCTGTGGCTGCCCCATCCCTGGAGGTGTCCAAGGCCAGGCTGGACAGGGCTTGGAGCAACCTGGGCTAGTGGAAGGTGTCCCTGCCCATGACAAAATTTAAGGTCCCTTCCAACCCAAACCATTCTGGGATTTCATGATGCTGAGGCTGACAGAGCTCAGATGGGAGCAGGGAGCTGTGGAAAGACCATCCTGACCTAAGGAACGTCTGATTGGTGTGCCTGGAGAGGTGCTGCTGATTCCCACGGTGCTTCCATGGGGCTGCTGGCCACAGCACGGGCAGATCTTACTCCATGAAGCCTGCACAGGACCAGTGAAGCTCTGCTGAACCTTTATCCTCTCCCCTTGCCTTGGGGAGAGGGAAATGTGTAGCTGTAAATCCTGGGGGTCCAGGGCTGGGAGGGGTGTGTGCAGCTGCAGGAAGCCAAGGAAAGAGGAGGTAGCAGGTCCCTGATTGGGGTGCAGTTTGTCCTCACAGCTCCTTCTGCTCCTTCTCCAGATGCCTATTCCCTGTCCGTGAGGGACAACAACTCTGCTCACGGGGACATCATCAAACACTACAGGATCCGCTCCCTGGATGGGGGGGGGTATTACATCTCCCCCAGGATGACCTTCTCCAGCCTGCCAGAGCTCATCCATCATTACAGCCGTAAGTTGTTTGCCTTCCCTGATGGATTTGTGTCCTGGGAGAAAGGGGGCACAGAGGGAGGACAGGCTCAGGAGACACCACGGCTGCTCCACCCACTCCCATGGGCCAGGCGGGCTCCTACAGCCAGAAACCACGTCCTGGCTTCCATCCTAGGGAACTGCAAGGGTGAGCTCTGCCCACAGCCCTAAAATCAGGGAGTGTCTCCCACCAGGAAAGGAAAGAGATGAATGCTGCTGGGATATGCACGAGGGATGCGTGGGAAGCAGGGTTTGGATTAACTGAGCAGGATAATTTGCTCCTCTAAGGCTCCCTTTGAGCTTTTTCCTTTCGTTGGGTCCTTTCTGGGTGCCTTGATCCCTGTGGCTGAAACATTTCATGGAATCATAGAATTATTAAGGTTGGAAAAGCCCTCTAAGACCACTGAGTCTGTGGCACGGCCGAGGCCACCACGACCCGTGTCCCCAAGTGCCACATTCACGCAGCTTTTAAATCCCCCCCAGGGCTGGAGGCTCCACCACTGCCCCGTGTGGCCGTGGAGGTTTCCCCTGGGTCGATTTTTCCTGACCTGTGTGGATGGAGGAGGAGGTTTCCTCTGAAACTGTCCTGTGTTTTGTCCTCATCCAGAGAGAGGGGATGGCCTCTGCCAGCGGCTCACAGCTCCCTGCACATCCCTGGTGCCCCAGAGGCCCTGGGTGCAGGACGAGTGGGAGATCCCTCGGGAGTCCCTGAAGCTCGTGAAGAAGCTGGGCAGTGGGCAGTTCGGGGAAGTGTGGATGGGTAAGTCTAACTCCCCCCATTCCAGGAAAGAAGTACATAAAGGGGAGAGCTGGAGAGCCCTCTTTCCCTAAGAAAAGGCTGTTCTGGGAGTGGGGATCCTTAAGGATGAACACGTTTGTGGGTACACACGCACAGCAGTAGGTGCAGGATCCCTGGGAAGGACTGGACAGCTCCTGTTTGCACAGATCAGAGGCTGAGCAAGGGTTTCACGGGGGGTGGGTGTTGAAACAACTATTTACTCACCTCTTGGGATATGCCCTCGTTCTTCCTGGGAATGCTGGGTGTGGCTGTAGGACCCTAAGTTACACCCAGCAGGGCAACTGGGTGACATTCTCCTGCTTTTTCTGCTTCCCTGTTCCCCTTCATACCCCAGATCTCAATCCCTGGTGCCTTCCTGCCCACAGCTGATCGGTGGGAGAGGAAGTGGGGGGAGCTCAGCTTCCTTTGCTGTCCCCTTTGCCGTTGCTGGTTGCCTTGGAAATCGAGATTGTGGACAGGACCAGGCTGAGTTCGTGTCCTGGGTGCACAGTCCTGCCTTTTTGGATGGCATTTGGATTGTTTGAGAGCCCAGCCGGTGGGAGGCCTCAGGGGTTTCACCCAGAAAGGGTCTCGGAAGGTTGTGTGAGGACGGGCTCATTGCTGGGATGATCCCTGATGCAGCCTCATGGATTGACAGCTGGGATGTGTGTGTCCCTTCTCCTCTCACACCTGGGATCTACCACTTCAGGAGGGATTCCAGCTGTTCCTGAGGTTTTCTGCTCCATGAGCTCTTCTCCTCCTTATTGCACAACCCTCCAGAGGCTGCAGAGAGCCCAAAGCATCGTCCTCTCTCTGCAGGCTACTACAAGAACAATGTGAGGGTGGCTGTGAAGACCATGAAGGAGGGCAGCATGGACCCTGACGCCTTCCTGGCAGAGGCCAACTTGATGAAGAAGCTCCAGCACAACAAACTGGTCCGGCTGTACGCGGTGGTCACCAAGCAGCCCATCTACATCGTGACAGAGTACATGGCCAAAGGTAAAAACCCCCCTGCAGCTCTTTGCTGGGCTGCTGCAAAACCAGTTTGGTCACCTGGCCAGTGCTCCCCTGCATGATGGGGGTGGGGAGGAGGGGTTTGGACCAAATCCGCCAGCGAGTGACCCAAAAGTTTGCTCCTAATACAGAAAGGGACTTTGTGGGTGATGGAAAAGAAGGTGGTGATGCTCCATTTGGAGAGTGTTTAAATTTCTCATCCCCACTGTTCTCATTGGAAGTTTGTTTTGGATTTCTACTCCCCACATGGTGGAATTGTCCTTTCTTTTGCCCCTCTTGTCCATGACACTTTGAGAGATGAGTGCTCAGCAGTTTGCAACAGATCTGTGCAAAACAGAAGGGAATTTGGGCTGTTTGGGAGCTTTCCTGATGGAAAATGCTCCAGCATTCTGGTTCCTCGGATTTTCTCTGGGATGGAGGCAGATTTGTTGCCTATTTCTGAGGAGCACCAGCGAAAACAAATGTATGGATTGTTCAGAAGAGCTCCAGCAGCCTCTCCTCTTTTGCAGGGTGTTTGCTGGATTTCCTGAAGACAGAAGAAGGCAGCCAACTGAACCTCCCCAAGCTCATCGACATCTCTGCTCAGGTCAGTGAACAGTGGCTGGGAAATGGACTCCAGATTTGTCATTGCCTCGGTGAAATCCCTGCTAGTCCGAGCAAAGATTTCCTGGAGGAAAACAGCTCCTCCTGGTGTGTTCTCTTAGGTTTTCTCCTCGTCCCTCTCATGTCCGTGTGCATGTCAGCTCAGCTGAGCTCTGCTGTCCTTAGGACAGCCTCTGAGAGCTCAGTGCAGTGCAGAGATCTGGCGTGTGAGGTATTTTTGGGGCGGTTCGGTTTGTTTTGGTCTGATTTTATTTGTTTTGCTTTTCTGCCTTGCTGAGCAGGGAAGAAGTTTGGTTGTTTTTCCTTTTACCAAAAAGGAAGGAAAAGGTCAACAAAGAGACTTCCAGCGCAGAGCCAGCAGTTCTTCCCTTCTGAGGACGAGGCATAAAAGATGTTCTGACCCTCAAATCTGGGAATATTGCTCCTTCTGAAAACAAACTTTTAACTTTGTAGGGCTGTTTCCTTCTAAGCATCCCCGGGCTGTAAATCTCAAGAGTTGCAGCTGCACTGTAACATTTTAGTCCTCAAGTGCCTCTAAACACAAATAGGGCAAAATTAGGGGAACTACATGAAAAATGGCAAAATCACTCCACTTGGGTCCCAGCCAGCTGTTGACAGAGTTTGGCTCACCCCGAGCAGAGTTGGGCTAATTAGGAAATTGTGGGGAAAAACCCACGAAGCATCAGGCTGAATGAAGCTGAATAAAGGTCTGGGATTTACCCACAAGATCACTCAGCCTCTCTTGCCAGAGTGGACCTGAGGAAACAACGTGTAGAGGTTTGCTTGTTTCAGCCATTACACAGAGTTATTTTTTAATAAATTGACAGCAGCAGAATCTTAATATTGGAGCAAAAGCTTTACGATAGTGAAAGACTTTCCTTCTGGCTTTAACCAGGTTGAAAAGGTTTAAATACTTTAAAGCAGTGCCACCTTCTGTCACTTTTACTTTGAACCTGTTTCTCTTCCTTCCCTCTTCACTGCTGATAAATTTTCCACATCTGCAGCTTTATTGTTGTCTGTGAGATGTTATGGAGACAATTGCACCCTCCCTTTTTAGTGTATTTGATTTAATTACTTCCCTCCTTCTCTCTTGAACTCCCCACTTCCCTCCCTCCATTTTTCATTGTTTCATTCCCTCTCTTGAAAATTATAGCCTGTGGTTTGTTTTAAATTCCATAAGGACAAGGATCCAAATTAATCCACATTACAGAGCCCTTAGGTTTAGTGGGAGAATTCCCCAGAAATTATTTGAAGTGTTTCCATGCAGGAGGAAATTGCTGCAGCCAGAGCAGCCTGTGGGTGACCCAAGGCAAAGCTTTTGACCAACATTACAGAAATCAGGGAATCGCTGAACGGTTTGGATTGGAAGAGACCTGAAAGATCATCCAGTTCCACCCCCTGCCATGGGCAGGGACACCTTCCACTAGCCCAGCTTGCTCCAAGCCCTGTCCATCCTGGCCTTGGACACTCCCAGGGATGGAGCAGCCACAGGTTCTCTGGGCAAACTGCACCACACAGCAGGACCAGGATAAATGAACACAGACCAAACCCTCACACCCCAACGATGCAAACCCCACAGAAGTCACCCTCAGGTTAGGGTAAGGAAGGATTTTGCCCATCCCTGAGGCATTGGGGTCAATTGGAAGGAGAGCTTTCATCCTTCCCCCTCCCACCCCAGCAGCACGTCCCTGGGGCAGGGATTCAAACATTCCCTGGGTATCTCTAGGAGGAGGAGGAGAAGGAGGAAAAGGGCAGTCTTACCGAGCTATTTTGCAATCTGTTTATCTGTGGTGTTGGGCTGACATCAGAGCCCAGCAGGCACCCAGCTCTCTCAAGCACAGTTTGTGAACCAATGACATCCTTCAGAGTTAAAATTAGAACTGTCTGGGCCGATGCACTCGATCCTGTGGTCAGTCTCGAGGGTAAATGCTTGAAAACACTCTGGGCTGGAACGGGCCGAGCACCAGGTCCTATCTCATTAACATCAGGACAGGAAATTACATCAATTCTTCCATTTTCCACTGCAGCAAGCAGCCCTTGCATGAGAGGGGTGTTGACACAGGTTAGAAATGCAGTGTTGGAAACTACGTGTGAGTATCCTGTTTGAAACCACATGTGAGTTCTGGTGCTGATGTGAACCTGCATGGAGTGGAAAATTGCTCTGCCCTCGCCCACAGGCACATCAAAGCTTTAATAGGTGCTACCCATGGCTGGCAGGGGCTGCACACATCCACTCACCTTCCTGGTAAATGACCAATCCCAGTCTGGGAATCAACTTGGCTGTCTCTGTTCTCTATCAATTTCCCTTTTCAATCTCCAGAACTCATCCATACAATATTATTCCTGCTGTTTATAGAGGCTCATCACACACCAAGCACCTTGGTTAGATGTTAGGAAGGAATTCTTCCCTGTGAGGGTGGTGAGGCCCTGGCACAGGTTGCCCAGAGAAGCTGTGGCTGCCCCATTCCTGGAAGTGTCCAAGGCCAGGTTGGATGGGGCTTGGAGCAACCCGGGATAGTGGAAGGTGTCCCTGCCCATGGCAGAGGGCTGGAACTGGATGATCTTAAATTCCTTTCCAACCATTCTATAATTCCATGATTTGCTGGTTTGGGGTGGTTTTTTTTGTGGTTTGGGTTATTTCCTTTTCTTGATTCACATATTTAACCTGGAATGTTTGTGACTAAAATCCCCACTGGAGAGGAGAGACTTGTGGCAGAAACCGGGAATCCAGTGATGTGGTTTCAGCTTTTCTGCGTCTCGCGGCCGACACGGCTCAGGGCTGGAACTTCTGAGCAAAACAGAGAGCGGGGCTTCTGCTCCGCTTCACCCGGCTGCCCAAAGCTCCCAGGCTGGGAAAGCTGAATATCTGCACACGTGCATGGGCAATACCTCTTTATTGATCTGCCTGTCCATCCGCCTGTCCCTCCATCCATCCGTGGGGAAGGCAGGCCCATCCGTGACCATGGGAAAAAATGAGCAGTGAGTATCTGGGTGAGAAGCAGCCGAGGCGACACGGGGAGGGGATGATGAGAATGGGCTCTTCCTCCTCTGCAGGTGGCCGAGGGCATGGCCTACATCGAGCGCATGAACTTCATCCACCGCGACCTGAGGGCCGCCAACATCCTCGTCTCGGAGACGCTCTCCTGCAAAATCGCTGACTTTGGCCTGGCCAGGCTCATCGAGAACGAGTACCTGGCACAGGAAGGTGGGTGTTGCTCCCAGCATTGCCTCTCCGAGGCATTGTCCTGGTCTCCCACCCTCCCGCCTTCGGGAGTGCCAGGATACGGGGCTGGGATCGGGCACGGGGCACCAGGAGCCTGCGTTGCTGCTGCTCTCAGCACCCGGGCAGGGGGCAGAGACACAAAAACACCCAAAATCCAGTCCTAGGAGGGGCAGCAGCGCTTGGGGACAATAAAAAGCAATCGATGTTTACATAGGGAAATGGGAAAAAAGTCTTTTGGCTCTGTTTGGGGGAGTCTTGCTGACCTCCGGGTTTGTTTAGCAGAGAAATTTGACCTCTGCTAACGAAACCTGCTGCCTGTGCCCACGTTATCCCAGTGACTCAGCCCAGAGGAAAGGAAATAACAGAGTAACTCGGTCATGGCACTACAGAGTGGAGCTGGAACCACAAATCTGAACCCAGCAGCAGCTTCCAGGTGTCCCAGGCAATCCAAGCCCTGATCAGATCAGGTCCCTTCCACAACAGAGGGACAACTGCCAAAACATTGGATCACAGGATTGTTTAGTTTGGAAAAGACTTCCAAGATAATCTCTGTACTGAGCTCTGACTCTGAGGTGAGATCTGAGATCAGGTCATTCAGACTGCACAGAGACTTCACAGAGCATCATGAAAAAAAAAAGCAGAAGTGATTGAAATAAAATAATTAAGTCTGTGGCACTTACCAGAAGATTCTCAAATTTTGGAAATCTGTCCTCCTCCTCTAGAGCTGGGATGAGATAAAATCCCCCCTAAAATATCCTCTGAGGAAAGGAAATTTAATAGTTTTTGTGGGGGGGGGTTTTATAAGATAAGAAACATTTCTTTCAATTTCCAGTCCCCAAAACACTTTATGATACAAATTATACCCATTTCAACATGCAAAACTATTTCAGAGTAGGAAAAGCTCCCGAATGTAATTGGGAAACTGCCATGAAGGCGAACTTTGCTGCAAATTTTTAAGGCAGTTTTATCTGTAAGAGACGCTTTGATGTAATCAGTATAATTCTGTTAATAACCAAAGGAGTTCCTCTTCCAGTGGAAAACAGCTCCTATCAGCATTTTTCCAGCTAGCTCTGCTCTGGAATAGCAGCTGCCCCTCTATCTGCTCTGACCAATTTTCACTTCACAGATTGCATTTCCCAGCCTTGTCACTCAGAGTGTGATGTGCAACAACCGAGGTGCTTGTTTCACACCCTGCAGTTCGATTTCCAGTCCTGAAAGGATGTGTAAAAAAAAAAAAAAGTGGTTTCCTCTGCAGTCTAACATGATCAGCTCCCACTTATCAAGGTGGTTTGGCTGTTAGGGGTTTTGTTTTTTTTTTTCTTAGCTAAACTGAAATTGCACCTTATGGTCATTGCTGTCCACAGTGGGTTAAGCAAGAACTTGGTGGACAAAATAAAATAGGACTTATTTTGTTTTTAATATACACATGCAGCTAAAGGACTGGAAAATTTATATTTGCTGTGTTGTTTATGCACTTTTGCTATAAAACAACCCCTTCTAATAAGTGATTTCACAGAATCATAAAGCACCAGGTTGGAAGGGGACTTCGAGGATCATCTGATCCAATTTTTCTTGGCAAAAGCTGAAGAAATTTTATACAAAATAAAATCCTACTGTTGTTGGCCCCTAATAAATCTTCCCGAGGCATTGGTTTTTGAATATTCCGTCCAGCTCTGGGATGGAGCAGGTCCAGAGGAGGCCATGCAGATGATCAAACTGCTGGAGCACCTCTCCTAGGAAG
This sequence comes from Ptilonorhynchus violaceus, assembly GCA_013397565.1. NCBI lineage: Eukaryota > Metazoa > Chordata > Aves > Passeriformes > Ptilonorhynchidae > Ptilonorhynchus > Ptilonorhynchus violaceus. The sequence continues at coordinate 58,520 of VZRJ01010789.1, read as the reverse complement.
AACCACAGAATCATAATCAACATCCCACAGGAACCAGGGATCAGTTTTGGGGAGCTGCTTCCCGTGCCTGTGACAAGTGAGGGGATTCTCTAACTCCAGGTGTTATTTCCCTTTGTTTTCTCTGGACAGGGGCCAAGTTTCCCATCAAATGGACTGCTCCAGAGGCCATTAACTATGGAGTTTTCACCATCAAATCTGACGTGTGGTCCTTTGGGATCCTCCTGACAGAGATCATCACCTACGGCCGGATCCCTTATCCAGGTACGGCGTGCTGGGAATGCGGGATGAGTGTCCATCCACTTCCAGTGCTGCTTTAGGCTTGGAGGCACTGAAATGTGCCCAGAAACAACTGTCTCTTAGAATCAAAGAATTGTTTAAGTTGGAAAAGGCCTCTAAATGGAATGAACCCAGCACTGCCAAGGCCAGCACTAACCCATGTCCCCAAGTTACACATCTGGTAAATCTCTCCAGGGATGGGGACTCTGTCACTGCCTTGTGCAGCTGTGCCAGGCCTGGACAAGCCTTTCAGTGAAGAAATTGTTTGTAATATCCAATCCAAACATCCCCTGGCACAGCTTGAGGATGTTTCCTCTTGTTCTTTCACTTGTTCCCTGAAAGCAAAGCCTGGCTGCCCCCTCCTGTCAGGGAGTTGTGGAGAGCCAGAAGGTCCCCCCGAGCCTCCTTTTCTCCAGGCTGAGCCCCTTTCCCAGCTCCCTCAGCTGCTCCCGGTGCTCCAGCCCCTTCCCCAGCTCCGTTCCCTTCCCTGGACACGCTCCAGCCCCTCAATGTCCCTCTTGTCATGAGGGATCCTTCCTGCTGGGTTTCCTTCCCTCAGTTATACCTGTGCAAAGCAAAACTTACAGAGGGGACTCAGTGAGGGGACAGAGGGATGGAGGGGAAGCACAGCCCTAAGGAAGGGATGATTCCCAGGTATGGAAACCACCGCAGCCCCTCCCTGGACGAGAGCTGCTGGGAGCTTCCCCCCAGGGGTGCTGAATAACTCCTGCTGGGCTGTGTTTCCCTCCAGGAATGACCAACCCGGAGGTGATCCGCAACCTGGAGCGGGGCTACCGCATGCCGTGCCCGGAGACGTGTCCCGGGGAGCTCTACAGCGTCATCCTGAGGTGCTGGCGCAGCAAACCCGAGGAGCGCCCCACCTTCGAGTACCTGCAGTCGGTGCTCGAGGACTTCTACACCTCCACGGAGAAGCAGTACGAGCCCGAGCCCCAGCAGTAGCCACCGCCTCTGCGGGAAAGCCACCGCCTCCGTTCAGGCTCTTCCCGTCCTCCCGTCCGCGCGCGGAGATGGGGAATGAGGAGGGACACGGGGGAGGAGGAGGATGCTGCCGGCTCTGCGGTTGTCACAGAGGCCGAAGGGGCGGCCGAGAGATGTCACAGCTCCTTCCTCGTCCGCCTTGGAGCGCTGTGCCCGCTCTGCGGTCATCACCTCCCGCGCCAAGGACAGAAAACTCCTTCGTGACCCACTCGGACACAGAAAAGCCCCCCCAGCCCCGCAAACCCAGCCCCGGGGAGAGGGGACCGCGGCCGGGGTGGTGGGGTGCGGGGTACGGAACCTGTGCCCCACCTCTGGTGCCACTGCTGGCGATACTACAACCCCTCCGTGCCCGGGGCCGGGCTGGGAGCGTGTCCTGTCCGCACCTCCTCGGGCCACGCCGGGCTCTGGAGCAATCCTTCCGGGCCATGCCCCCGCTCTGCCTCAAGTCGGTAATAAAAAACTGGATACGACCATTTCCCATTTCTGTACTCGGGGGTCAGGTTGAGAGAGAGCCCTTGACCTTTCCCGTGCCCACTCCCAGCCCCTGGAACAGAAGGGAGAGGCCGGAGGGATCCCCGGGCAGGGCGGGGTGATGCTGGGGTGGTACCCGGGGCGGGAAGGGGACGATGTCCGAGGTGTTCGTGGTGTGGCCACGAGATGTCCCTCCTTCCCTGCGAATCCGGCCGGCTCATGGGAATTAGAAACGCGTAATAAAACGCCTCAGAAATAAAACCCGTCCTTGCTCGGCTGAGCCTGCACTGCTCCCGGTGCAGCATCTCGGCAGCCCCACGGCAGGTCCCGCTCCCGGCGCCGGGAGGCTCCAAATGCCATTTCCCCTCTTTCTGGCGGATCTCCGACCCGCAGCTCCCGGGGGAATGCCCACAACAGGCTGCAGGCTGGTCTCCAACCGGGAGCTTCACCGGGCTGGGGAGCGGAGGGAGAAGAAATAAGGCACAGACGGCACAAGGAAGGGGTGTGAGGGCCACAGGAGTGAGCACCGGGCTGGGACACGGGGCCACTCTCCAGGATCATCTCCTCGGGGGGTTTCATCTGATGTTTTCTTCTCCATGAAGTAGATTTTGAGTCCAGCTGTAGAGGGTGCATTTCACAGGGTAAGGGGGATGCTGTAACAAGGAGGAAACTGCAGAGATGAAAAGAGAAATCTCCGGGAGACCTTCTAAACTCCAAAAGGGAGGTTGTAAGAAAGATGGGGACAGACTTTTCAGCAGGATCTGTTGTGACAGAGCAAGAGGTGATGCTTTTAAAACTAAATTAGGATTGATTTAGACCAGATATAAAGAAGATTTTTTTTTTTTTTTTTGCAAAAAGGATGTAAAACACTGGCACAGGTTGCCCAGAGAAGCTGTGGCTGCCCCATCCCTGGAAGTGTCCAAGGCCAGGTTGGACAGGGCTTGGAGCAGCCTGGGATAGTGGAAGGTGTCCCTGCCCATGGCAGGAGGTTTGGAATGAGATCGTTAAGATGCCTTCCAACTCAAACCATTCCGTGATTCTATGACCTGTGTGCCAGAAAAAATACCCAACCAACCCCAAGACATGGCACAGAAATACCCGTTCATGCCACTGCTGCACGAGAGCCTGGGAGGAAAAGGAGTAGGAAAATTCTCCACAGATTATAGGGATAGCTGGGCTGTTGGGAGCTGCATTCAGTGCCAGGCCTTGATCTTCAGTGCCATAATGACCCCGTCTGGCACCTGCAATGAGACAAAATCCCCCACTGTGATGCCAGCATCACTTTCCAAGTGTATTCTAATGGGATAACGTGCACTTTGCTTGTCTTCAAATGCTTTGCAGACCCACAGAAAGATCACATTGGGGCTGGTTTACATCCACAGGAGGCCAAAATCTCTGGGGATGGCTGATTTGCACAGTCTGGAAATGTCACTCCTGCACCCTGAGGTGAAAAGGAGGATTCAATAACAATAAACCATAACAGACTCAGGAAGAAGGGAACTGGGTGAGATGACCCAACCTCAGAAATGCTGGATCTAGTGGAGAAACTCTAGGGCATCCAGGATTTTTTCATAGGGATGGTGGATAGAAGTCTATGGGAGACCTGCACCTCCCTGGGATTGCACTGGAGCTGGATGGGAAACCTTGGGCTGTGGAAAAGATCTCCATCCTCACAACCTGAACCCCATGAACTCAGTGCTAGTAAGTCCTAGAACTAATTTAAGATGAATCAGGCTTGGTTCAGTTCCTTCATGGTTCCCAAGGGACAAATTACATGAGCTATAATTACACAAAGCCAATTCTAAACCACTGGGGAAAAAAAAAAAAACATTTATTCAGTAATTTCAGTGGAGTTGAAGGATCAGTCTTTCCCCTTGCTTGAACTCCAGCTTGGTCTCTCCCAGATATCAGGAACTCCATGCAGAACTGGCAGATTCCAGTTAATGAGATGATAATCAGAAAAGAAATACAGATGAAAGCTGTTTGACTCTTTGGCTGTCAATATTTGATTGGAGTGAAAACTGTGGATTATTTGTGCTGGAACAGAGCAGGAAGAAGAGCTGCAGGGTGTCTGCTGAGCACTTGTACATTGCATTATCGCCCAAGGCCACGGTGTCAAGTGTTGCAGCTCAAATTAGAAAGGAAATGGATATTTTTATGGCCAGCAGCAGCACGTGGCCGAGCCCAGGGCGAACACAACAAGGGCCTGTGAGCTGAGCTTCCTCCGCACTGGACACCACGGCCCTTTCTGTTCGTGCTGCACAAACACGAGTTAAATTTGCTCCCTGCGGCACATCTGGCTCCGCAGGCTCCTCCGTGAAGCCCTGGAAGAAGCCATTGGAAACTCTTCCCTTGCTTCTGGGGCTGTGCCACCGAGCTGAGCCGCTCCAGGGCATGGAGGGAGAGCTCCATGAGCAGCCATGGTTTTACAAAACACCCACCAAAATCCCTGGAAATGGAACCCCCATCTCCACCAGAGCTGGACAGACAAGGACCTGCCCTCCTGTCTGGACATCAGGGATTGCAGGCACAATCCCAGGAGAGGAGTGGGGTGCTGTCCTCTGTGACCTCCAGCCCAGGAAGCTCTGGGGACCAGGATGGCTCCAATGCCATCAGGAACCTCTGCAAAAGCCCCTTTGTCCCCATACCCACCTGGCAGCCTCAGAGGGGCTTCTTCACCACGGGTGAGCCCCAGCCAGAGGCTTACAGGGGAGTCTGGAGCAGGAGAAAGGTGATAAAAGTGATCCAGGCTCTCAAATTCACTTTGTGAACCTACCCAAGAAGAACTTTCAGGGCTGTGCAAAGGTATTTACAAGATAGGAGTCAATTCCTGCCACAGACAGGGTACGAACCCCTGAATGGCCCAGACAGGGGTTAAAAGTATTACCTAGTGATGTGTATCCTGCATAATATCCAAAATAATCCTTTCATTCCTTCCCCAGGTGCCTCTGGAATGGTCTTTCCAATTTTTTTTTGCTGAAAGATTCAGACCTCCACTCTTGGTCTCTGCTGCTGCTTTCTCATTCAGCCTTGATCCTGCTACTGGATGCCCATCTTCTGTCTGAAATTTCATCTCTGTGGGTGCTGTCTGCTCCTGCGCTGAGCTCATTGTCATTAACACCCTGTTTACAAGTGGTTTGAGGTTCTGGAGAGAAGGTTTCTGTGGTATTTCTCAGTTCTTCGCCTTGCAGATGTAGAAATACCCCGTGGCTGCAGCGTAAAACCTTCCCCAGGCAATAGCTGTGCACTTGTGACACCTTGGCAAAGCAGGAAGTGCATATGGAAGCTTGGAGCCGGGGCCAGGGGGTGAGACAGGCACGGAAAAATCGGCAGGTGCTCAGGGGAGAGAGGTGGGAGTGGGGGGAAGAGCAGAGGAAAACCGGGAGAGGTCGGGAGAGGGGGGAGCAGCAGCACCAGTGGCTCCCGTGATGTTTGTCTGGCAGGGTGTGAGATTCAGCTTTTCTCAGAACCCAGGTTCTCGCAGCAACGTGGGTTTTCTCACGTCTCAGAAAGGACTAAGCCTCGGACACACGCTCTGACTGCAGCTGGACCCTGGAGCTGAGAGATGGGCTTGGCCGGCTGGTGTAAGCAAGAGCAAAGCAGTGATGCATCCATGCCACAAAATCGTGGAATCACAGAACGGTATGGGATAGGAGGGGCCTTAAAGTTCATCTCATTCCACCCCCTGCCACGGGCAGGGACACCTTCCAGTATCCCAGGCTGCTCCAAGCCCCGTCCAACCCGGCCTGGAACACTTCCAGGGATGGGGCAGCCACAGCTTCTTCACAGTAAAAAATTTTTTCCTAATATCTAACCTAAATCTACCCTCCTTCAGCCTAAAGCCACTGCCCCACATCCTGGGAAATGGGCTTTTTTCCATGCCATCCCATGCTGGGCTCTTGTTTTGAAGCAGGCACAGCTCACTCACATGCACACTGCCAAGTGCCAGGAGCTCAGGATCTCTCCCGAGGGGATAAAGGGAGGATCCAAGTGTCTCCACCTGCTCTGTGCAGGACGGGGTGCCTGGAGCTTGCCACAATTCCACTGAAAATCAAGGCTGCCAGGGAAGGGAGGTGGTGAGGAGCCCTCACCTTGCTGTGCTTTACCTCCACCCACACTCAGCGGGGTAAACATTCCCTGGCAAACACTGCAGAGCAAACAAGGGCATTCATGTCCTGCCAGGCTGAGCTCTGGTCTCCGAGCTGCTCCACCAAAGGGAGCAATGGACACTTTTCCCAGGAGGGCCCCCTCCCTGGGCAGGCAGCTCACCAGCCCGGTGCTCACAGCCAAGGAAACATCACCTGGCTTGCTTCTCCAAGGAGTTCAGAGCATCTGGCTCTGAAAAGCACGGATGGCCATCCCTGAGCACCCCTAACCAAAGGAGAGGCTGGGGCCGTGTGTCACAGCCGGGCTGTGAGGGTGGCAGGGAGCACAGGTGAGTTCCTGGTGGGAAGCAGAGACAGAGTCTGCAACAAATCAGCCCAAAGAAAGTCCTGCCCATTCCCACTGGATGCTCAGTGCAACATTCCATCTGTGCCAGCAAGCCAGGAAAACCTTGCATGGATAACAAGGCTCAAGGGAAGCATTTTCCTTAAGCACTCAGGGCCCATGGCTGCTCCAAAGGGGTTTGTGTTGGGTTGCAGGCAGGAGGGCTGGAGCTGTTCTTGGATCATTGCTCATCCCTCAGTGGTCTGAGCCGGGTGTTCCAACACCATCCCTGGCTTGGAAGGTCTCTAAACCACTGAATTCCTTGTTCTGCTCTCCCAGGGCTCGCGCTGCAGCCTTCCCCATGGCATCTGGGATTGCCCACCACTGCACACAGGCTGTGACCTGCCATGGGTTCTCCTTTCTCCAGAGTTTCCTCCTCCCTCAATCTGTCCAAGGTCATTCCCAGTTAAAATTAGCAGCTTATTCAGCGTTGGAGAGAAGGGAAGGCCAGCTGCTCTGGCCTGCTCACGATCCTGGGAATGGCATCAGGGGATCCAGCTCTGACTCCCCTTGGAGGTGAGGGAGCCTGGCCTTGCCATCCTCATGGTCACAAGCAAAGGATTTGCAGCCAGCTTGTCCTCTCTGCCTTAAACTTGAGCCCCAGGTCTCTGTCAGCAAAGCAGGAGGAAGGAGCATCTCCCTGGAGCCTCCAATTCCCACCACCATCCTCTAAATGCCAGATGTCCCCCTAATTGCACCAGAGCCAGACATTTCACTGGCCATCAGTGTCTCTGTGATTTCCCTCAGCCTTTCAAATCTCTATTTAACTCCTCCTCACCTGAACCTTCTTTCTCACCTCCTTATCTTTCCTCTTTTTTTTCTTCCAGGGCAGGCTGAAGCCACAGGGTGGAGACAGTGGAAAGGCAGCTGTGGCAGGGTGGTGGGAGTTTTCTGTCCTCTGCCCCCTGCCCTGGGCTGGGGATGCTCAAGATCATGACCAGAAATGGGAGTTACAGCCAGATTGGTGTCTGGGAATGAGGGCACCACTGGGAATGAGGGAACAGCCTGGCCAGGGCAGTAGCTGAAGCACCATCCTTGGAGGGATTTAAAAGACGTGTGGATGTGGCACTTGGGGACACGGGTCAGTGGTGGACTGGGTAGTGCTGGGAATGGTTGGACTCGATGATCTCAGAGGGCTTTTCAAACCTAAATGGTTCCATAACCGCAGAGAGCCTCCAAGCCACAGCGACAAGCTTTGACTGGGGGTTGTGCTCTTGCAGGAGGAGGGAGGCTCAGCTGCTCTGAACAGCTAAATGTGAGAGTCTTTACCCCTGTTTTCTTATCCAGGTCAAACCTTCAGAACAACTGGCCTGTCCCGCCCAGGAGATCAGAAATTACTATCACACCTGACCTCTCCCATCGGCATCCGATCGCTTTTCATAAAATCACAGAATGGTTTGGGTTGGAAGAAACAAAGATCACCCAGTTCCACTCTCCCTGCCGTGGACAGGGACACCTTCACTAGACTTGGCCTTTGCCATCTTCAGACAAGGACCTCAGGGGCCTTCCTTTGGCAGGACAAGCACTGCCAGGGCTGCTCTGTCTGGTGTTGACTCCCCAGTACCTTAAACTTTGGTGCCTACTCAGTACAGCTGGTAAACAAAAAAATACCTGTTCTTTCCCCTGATCCTGAGGCCAGTTGGTCTGCTCTGGCCACATCCACGCTATTAAACTCTCTCAGCCTCCAGAACAGGGTGGACAAATCCAAAATACGTTTTGGGAGTGTGCTGTCTCCATTCTGATGCCCAGGAATTGTTTGGGCCTTTGATAGTTGAGCCAGGCTAAGCTGATGTTGGGAGCAGGTTGAGTTTAGCAGTGCAGATGATCAGATTTCTGGCTGTGTTGAATTTACTGCTACAGGTACATCCAATAAACCCTAATTTGCCTGAAATCACCAGTGCTGGTTTTCACCTGGTGGACAGAGCCACCTCTCTCTATGGGCCAACACCACAGACGATGACAACCATCCCAACTGGTCAGACTGGGTAAAATCCCCTCTGCCATCCATGGACTGGCAATTGTTTCTCCCAGGTGTTTAGATGCTCCTGTAGGTTCCCAGCCCTGGATCTGCACGGGCCAGGAGCCCTCTGTATCTCGGGATCTCCTCCCTTTGGGCTGTGCAGCGTCTCCCCACAGCTCACCCCGCACCGTAGGTGGTCCCCCGGCCCCACCGCGCGGTCGCTTCCCCCTGATAACTCCCGGGTCCCAAAGGTCACCCCAAGGGCAGGGGGGGCACATGTATCACCCAGCCCCGACACGCTGCACTCCAGGAGTAGCTGTGTTTAGAGCCAGCGACTCTCTGATCTTCAATAACCTGGCAGCAGCTTGTAAACAGTGGGTTTGACGTGATAGCATCCTCAGTGAGCAATTTGCACCCTTCCCCCCCCCCAGCCCCCTTGCCCTCTTCTCGCTCCCACTTGGGCTGCTCGGAGCCAACATTGCTGGGAGAGGCTCAGCCTGTGGCTGAGTGTTGGATACAGTGGGCTGGGGAGTCGGGGAAGGCTGGGGGGTGGGAGCGCTGGTTGGTGTGTGTGTGCTCTACGTGCACAGCTTTGAGTCTGTGGTGCTACAGAAGCACTTGTGGGTGTTTCTGAAACATTTCCCTGCTTTGTCTCTCGTGGATTTGACCTAAAAAGAGCGGGACAGTGGAAGACTGTAAAGCCTTTGGCGTGGGCCGGTAACATCCCAGCCCCAAGGTGTGGCCTGAAAATGTGAAGTTGTTTGTTGGGATAAAAGCAACACCCACCAGGCTGGTGGTCTGAACTCGCCACCGATTTCAGACAATCATCAAATGGTTTGGGTTGGAAGGGACCCTAAAGATCATCTTGTTCCACTATCCCAGGTTGCTCCAAGCCCCATCCAACCTGATCTTGGACACTTCCAGGGATGGGGCAGCCCCAGCTTCTCTGGGCAACCTGTGCCAGGGCCTCACCACCCACACAGCCAAGGATTTCTTCCCAATATCCCATCTAACTCTCTTCTCTGGCAGCAGGAAGCCATTCCCCCTTGTCCTGTCCTTCCAGGCCCTTGTCCAAAGTCCCTCTCCAGTTTTCCATTCTCAGCTCCTTCTACACAATTAAGGAAGGCCTGAGCTCTGGGGAGGGGCTGTATTTTACTCAGGAGGTTTCTCCCAGCCTTGTTCCACTTGGATGCAAAAGGAAGGGATACCAGTATAATTCATTGCAGGGGAAATGCCCAGCCAATGTCCTCTCTGAAGAAGGAGGAGCTCAAAAAGACGGATGGAGGGAAAGGGGATGACCAGATTGCTGTCTCCCATGGAAACATGGAAAAAACCCTTTGAAGCTCCATCTCCAAACTGTCCCTTCTGCTTAGTCTGGCACAGGCCTGGCTTGGCCCGGCTGGCACTGACCCAGGTGAGCCCCAAGCGTAGTTCGGGGGTTAGCACAGGCCAGAGACCATTCCCAAATTGCCCAATAGCCGTTTTGAGTCTGGCCGTCCTTTCCTGAAGGTGAAGAGAGCATGGACCCAATCCATGCTGCCCTGCTTGCCTGCAGCACCAGAGGGTCCTTCCACCTGGGAAGAAGACAAAACACGAAGGCAGAAGAAATCACGGAGCTCTGCAGCCACGTCCCCCCTTTCCTTTTCCCCCGGCCGAGCAGCAGGTGAAGGCCACGGGCCGGAGCCCAGCTGTGCCGGCTGCTTCCAATGCAATCTCCCACGAAATCCCTGCCGTCCGCCCCACTCCTCCTCCTCCTCCTCCTCCTCTAGCTTGGAACAGGACGGCAAAACAATCCAGCCGTATCCCTGCTGGCCGCAGAGCCGCTTCCCAGCGCTCAAGGTGACCGTCCGTGCGCATCTGCGCCCCGTCCCCGCCGGCCGCCCCTCTCCTCCCCTCGGGAATGTTCTGTCCCCGGGCGCGGGAGCGTCACGGGGGGAGCTGCCTGCGTCAGGCCCTCCTGCCACGGAGACCTTGACTCCTGCCTGGGAACGGGAAGGGCAGGACAGGCTGGGGCTGCGCTGGCGGGCGGGCGTGGGATAACGGGGTTGGGGTGTGGGATGCTCTGGGCCGGGGTCCCCGCTCCGGGCTGGTGGCTCCAGGGTGATGCTTCAAGGGAAGGTGACAGATCCCCCCCAGCAGCAGGTTGAGCAGCTCCCATGGGGTGTTTTTTAGATCCCGTTTTCCTCCTGCCCTCAGACGTAAGGGTTTGTATCCCTGACAGAGCCCTGGTGTGTTACTGAAGGCCTTGCTGGTGTAAAATTGGGGTTTCTTTCTGTCCATATAAGCATCCACAGTGTTTTCATATGCATTATAAATACACCATGACTTTGACCAGGATTTTCCCTGGTCCACAGGCCCAATCACTTGTTAGTGCTAATGCTCTGGACCCAAATAAGGACAAGGAAACCTCCAGGCCCTGGAATGCCTGGAGATGAGATGCAGAAGTGCACTTGAACCTGCACCCACCATGAACAGGGACAATGTTTCAGCCTTTGCTGCAGTCCAGTCAGCCCACCAGTATGGAGAGTGGGAAAAAATGTCTTTTCCATCCTGAAGAGAAATCTGTTCTTAGCCAGAGAAGATTTCTTCTTCCCTGGTCATCCACTGAGCACAGCCAGCCCAGAGGAGGTCAGGTCTCCTCCTCGTGCCTTATCTCCTTCAGCCTTTTCCCTGGGGGGCAACATCTGCGAGTTCCTGAGTGTCCAGCAAGATGGAATCAATTCCTCCCTCCTCCCTACACGAACAGGAGCGTTGGAGCTACTGGAAGCTCAGTGATCCATGAGCAGGGCAGCTCCTTTGCCCTTTGTCCTTGAGAGGAATACTCAGCTCCAGGAAGCACCAAGAGATCCCAAAGATAAGGCAGGACCTTGGTGGTCACCAAGACACCAAAGGAGGTCACTGAGCCTCCAAAAACCCCTCACTGCCCTGTCCATCCAGCACAGTGAAGCTCCAAACTCACCTACGGATACACCACAAGTAATGAGCCCTCTAAGGCTCTTAACACAGCTCAGCCCACACCGAGCAAGACAACAACAGAATTTTGATGAAATGCAATGTCCAGTCTGCCCAGAAATGTTTCTTACTGCTCCTTCACCTCCTCCCATTGTTTCAGGAGACATCTACGTATCTGTCTGGTTTTTAGCTGCCTTTTCTCAGCACAAGCCAAGAGCAGGAGAGGTTGGCTGCCACTGACCCGCTGCTGCTGAGCAGATTTGGGTAGGCAAGGAACTGTTTGGCAGCCAGAGCTGACATGAACCGCTCAGGCTATTTAAAAAGGGTGATTTAATCAGCAGAGGTATTTCTGCCCAGCTCCCTGCACGGTACATTTGGCACTTTGCTGGAATCAGACCAGGGTGTTTTATCAGGAGCGGCGACAAAGGGAAGGGAAGGGCAAAGCAGATGAGGGTGCAGATGAAATAAAAAAGAGAGGCTTCCAAGGCTCTTCCACAAAGAAAAGCAAGGGAGAGAAAACAGAGTTAAAAATAATATCATGGCATGTTCTGGGCAGAGATACCAGCATCCTAGGAAAAATATACACGTTTATTTTCTGCCAAGAGGGAAATAAAAGGGAGGATGAGGGAGGATGCTGAGGCTGTTCTTTGATTTGAAAACGAAACAAGGCCAGAGCGTGGAGACAGTCACTGGCATTTTTCAACAGAAGCTGCATTTTATAGCTAAAGCTAAAGCAAACCGGGCTTGAAACCTGCCAAGGGCAGGAATTTGCTCAGAGGGAGAAGGGTGAGATCCACTCCTCTGCCACCAAATGTTGCTCACACAGTCCTGTAAGGAAATCTGTGCAAATCCTTGGATGGGGTGAACAGAATAAGTGTGGACTCTGCTTTTTGCTTTCAGTGGTGGTTGTTTCGGTCTCCTCTGCTGTCAAGAACAGTCATCACCATCCAAGCATGGAGGGCCAATGTCATCCAAGAATTAAGTAGTGACTCTCCATCATTTGAGAGGGAGTTGGGTACATGCATTCCTCTAAGGAGCTCACCATAAAGGCTTGTCTGGAAAAGACTTTTTCACCATTTTAACTTATCTCTTTAAAACAGCTCTGGGTTTTGTCTCAGCTGGCTGAAATTTTTCATGACCATCATTAATTCACTCAAAAATGCAGGTTTTGGCAGATCGAGTCTCCTCAAAAGTTCAGGCCAAATTTGGCAAGTTCAGCCAAAAAAAAAAAGAAAAAAAAAAAAGGAGAAAACTTTGAAGCTTTCTGCCCTGAGTTTCAAAATGACTGAACAATGCAATTTATCTCAGCCTTCCCTCTAATCATTCATGGCTTCATAAATGGCTTTATAAATGAGGAGCACATGCAGGCATGGACTGAATAGCACAGCTTGGAGAAGCTGAAGGTCTCTGAAAATTTGGGAGAAATGGGCAGAACAAGTGTTCAAGGTCATTTCTGGTTTTGCCTGGAATAAGAAATAGAGGATGTGGCTTTACCACAACTAAAGACAACCTTCTAACATCTCTTCTGGAGAAGCAGGAACTACTGTTTCCCTCCCTGGTGAATTGGATCACTCAGCTCAGTTCACTGATACAACATCAGCTTCCACTGTAAAATCCCAAGGTGGGAAGTGCTGAGCCACTGGGGTCTGCACAAACTTCCTGTTGTCTTTCAAGAAAACCTGCACACTCTGGGGTCTTAAAGAGCTCCAAAGATGAACAAAAAGTCATTGAAAGTGGTCCCAGAGGGATTCCTCATTCATTTTCAGCCTAAAATAGCTGTACTGGACACCCCCACATTGCCTCTTTGGTCCGTAAATGTTGATTCTGGTTCATTCTCAGGCATCCTTTGCTGCTGAGACACAAAAGCTGCCACTCCAGCTCATGGATCTGCAGGAATTTTCAGAGTGCTCCTCCAAAGGATGGTCAGAAGACAGGCTGGGTCACACGTCTGGCCTTTGTTGGACCGCACAAATATCACTGCACATCTCCCCTTCCCAGATAAACGGCACCACTCTCGGCATCACAGCCAAAGGATCCCACAAAATGCTCAACAGACACGTTCAGGCACTTGAATTCCTCGTAGTCTCCAGGCTCCACTGCCTGTGGAGCTTGGAGAGGAATTCAGGCAGATGAAGGGGTTTGCTTTAAGATGAGCTCCATCGCTCCAGGCTCTGCTGACTGCCTGGGTGACAGCTCCAGTGGAGGACACACTGGACAGACACCACGAGCAAAGGGGAGCTGAAAAACCACTTTGCTGAGATATTTTTAATTCAAAAGCAATAAATGATTAAATCTTATCCTTCGCCTTGGAGTCTGATCCGGAGGAGGTGTTGGGATGTGTAGGAGCCTTAGGATTTGGAAGGCTCCTTGTAGCACTGGGTTTCTCTCGGAGCAAATGGAAAATCCCGATGGAAGTTTCTGTGCTCGTTGCACCCTTGTGGCACAGAACGACTCGTGACAACACAGGGACAAAAATCCCTGCTGAAATCTTCACCTCCGCCCAGCAAACTCCATTTCTGCTCGTCACAGGTGCTTTCGGAGAATTCCAATGTTTTGGATGGAATTTTGTGTTCCAGGAGGGTTAAAGGGACAATCAGCTCCTGGCTTGTTCTGGAGGAGCAACGTCCACTGCGATCCACCCTCGGTCACAAGGCACAGGAAGAGCAGTGAACGCTGGGGTAAACCAGGAAAATTTGGATGTTAAAAATGCGGAGGGACTGCCAGGAAACACTCGGAGGACATCTGAAAGGCAGCAGGGGAAATGAGATGGAAGGGAGGTCTAATTTAAGGATAAACTCTCCAATTTGCATTTATTATCCTCATCCTCCTCCCTGCCTTCGCTGAGGCCATTTTTAGATCCAGAGCCTTTTTTTTTAGGCTCCCAGATATTCAGGATTGTTTTCATATTTACTCCAGCCATCCAGAGGTAAATGATCCTGTGGGATTTGCTGCCTGTCCAAACACCAGAGGTAAATGAAATCTGCACAACAGACACATACACAGCCCCACATCTGCCTTGCTCAAAAAGCTGGTAGCAGCTCCATTGCTTCCAAATCCATCCTTCCTCCAGCTGGAGCAAAGCTGACCGTCCCCTGACATTTCAGATCTTCTCCACGGAGCAAATTCCCAAAGGCAGGGGAGCAGCAAAACACACGGTTCAGCACCAAAAATGGTTTTTCAAGACATTCCTGCAGGTCAGGGTTTGCTAATCACAATCACCCTGCACGAGTGGTGACAAAATTTCAGTAGGGCCTGTTGTGACAAGGAGTGATGATTTTAAACTAAAAGAGGCTTTATTTTGACTAGATGTAAGGAAGAGATTTTATACAGTGAGAGCGGAGAGGCCCTGGCACAGGTTGCCCAGAGAAGCTGTGGCTGCCCCATCCATGGAAGTGTCCAAGGCCAGGTTGGATGGGGCTTGGAGCAACCTGGGATAGTGGAAGGTGTCCCTGTTCATTGCAGGGAAGGTGGACTAGCTGACCATTAAATGTCCCTTCCAATCGAAACTATTCCGTGATTCTTACTGCAAATCCCAGAAGACCACAAGAGAGGGAGTCTGTCTATAAATCAGGCTCCATCCCCACCACCTCAGTGCAGCAAGGCAAAGGCAAGGACAGCAGCACAGCCACCTGTGCAGGGGAGCACCTGGAGATGACAGGCACAGCCTCTCCTCCCCTCCGTTACCTTCACGCTCCACAAGTCACTGATTTCTTGCTGCAGAGTTGGGCACCCTCAGCAGGAGGGCTGGAGAGAAGGTCACAGCTCCTTTCTGGGAACCAGACGATTTCAGTTTCAATTTCCTGAGCCTGAGAGAGGCTGTGAACTGAAATCTCTTCTCTGAAACAACTCACCCACAAGGCTCCCCTGCACCTTCCCTGCCGTGTCACAGAGAGGGTGTCCACTCTGGGACAGCATTTAAGGACATGCTGGGGATGGAAAGCCAAATCTCTCTCATTAGGAAATCCCCCAGTAGCCTTTCAGGAGGGAATTTGTCCATTTGCAACCAAACCATGAGCGATTTGCAGTTTTCAGCCATTCCTCCTGGTCACAGCAAAGCGATTTCTACCACAAAAGAAGGCAAAAGCAGACACACCAAAAAAAAGCATTAAGTAGAAAAGCATTAAGAAGAAAACTTAATTCTCAGTCTTGTATCCCCTTTTCTCTTCTGAAAACATTTCAAGTGAGTAATTTCTGGCTGCTGCCACTGCAATGCCACGGGCAGAGCGATTGCAAGCAGCAGAGACCGGCCAACTCAGTGCATGCAGGGCCAGGATTCCAGCTGGGAAGAACCACTGGACACTGGGTCACAGATCCCTGATCACTCATCAGCAGGCCCTGAAAAGAGATGCAAGTCACTGCAAAGAGTCTCATTGATTTGGGGGCAGGGGATGGGGCCAAATCAGTGTTCTCTCATAAATCTGGACAACGTGTATATCACTTTAATTGATGTCAAACTTTCAGCCTGACATGCTTTATAAACCCTGGGCAGCTTTGATCTCCTTGTCTTTGCCTATAAATGCAAGGATTACGAAAACATTCCAAAAAACGTCACCAAGAAATGTCTTTCACCGAGGTACTTTGCTCCGGCAGATAAGGCTAATAAGCAAAGAAACCCCAGGTATTAGGAAAGGAGGCTTTTCAGGAACATACTCCGGGCTGGAAGGGGGGGGGGAGAAGCAGCTGAAGGATATTGATGCTTATGCTCCCCCTGTCATTATTCCAGGATATTGTTTATATCCCTGGGATGTGGATAAAGGTAGCTGTCACTTCTGGCACCGCTCTCCCCCCGGGAGATTACAGCGAACTGTGGCTGACACTGCCCAACGTTGCTCTGACTGACAGCCCCCCGTGGCATGGTTACTGTCAGAGCCCTCCCAAAGCCGGAGGTGCCCGGCTCTGAGAGCCATGGAAAAGGGAAGGGGGGTTTCCAGCGAGGAATGGGCTCTGCTCGGCCTCCGGCACATCCCCAGGCAGGAGGAGGCAGCTCCCGTCCAGGCAAAGCTCCGTGGTGAGAGGAGACTTGAGGGAAGGTGTTTTATCATCCCTTTCCTCTGTGCAAGGCTCAAGTCCCAAATGTTGTGTGTGCCGGTGCCCTGCTCCCGGGGGATGCTCAGGGATGGAGAGGGAAGGGCTCCTGGAGTGCCTCCACCAAGCAGGGAAAGGGGAGTCTCTCTGCACAGGGAAAAGTGATGGGAATGGAGAAGGGAGATGTGAAAACAGAGCAAGGAAGGCTGTAAGACTGGGCATGCCAAGTTGTGGACTCAGTTGTGGATTAAGACCAATAAATTTCTCCAGATCAGTGTCTTTGAGTATTCTGGATGTCTAAATTCCCTTTATGTTCCCATTATTCCCTTTATACCCTGAGACACGATTCTGTGGGCCAAACAGAAGCACTGGGAAAGCCTGAAAGCACCTCAGATGTCAACAGGAGGCCAAATGGCAGCAGGATCTCTGTCTAAAATGACCTTAGACACCCCTGTGGCAACCAAATCCCACCCCAGTATTGATGGAGCCACCACAGCTACTTGCTCCACCCAGCAGCAGTCCCAGGCTTGGCTGTGTGGATGAGGACACCAAAATGTGGGTGTCTTATATCTGCCTTCTCCAGTCTCCTTTCATAATGGGAACTACTCTTCCCAACCTCTGGGAAGCTGGGAAGCATCTGAGCCGTTAGGAAGCTCCGTGGAGTTATGGCATTATCTTTGAAGTCAGCCATGGAGTTATCTCCTTGGTGCTGGGAAGGTCTCAGCCGGAGCGCTGGGCCCCCCTCCAGGCTTCCAGGGAAAAAGGGGTCAGGCTGGGGACAGCCCAAAAAAATGCCAAGAGAACGACTAAAGGGGTAGGAGAGTCAGATTAAGGAGGGAGCAGTGAAATTCGTTAAGTCTGCAGAGACACTTGAGGAGTGACATTCCTTCAGGAAAGGTAAAAGAAAGGAGGGAAGGGACTTTTCATGGGAAGGACAGGGAAGTGTAGGAAGGAGGAACTCCCTGGGAAACTCAGCATGGTTCAGAACAGCCCTGCCAAGGGTGAGCAGGGAGATCCTGACTCTGCCTTGGGGCAGGAGGACGGGGGAGATGCCCTCAAGGAGCCCCTTTGCTCCCGTGGTTCTTTGATCCTTGGCTGGGGCTGCAGCAGCCGCCATCGGATGGGACTTGCCCCAGGCCTTTTGGGACTTTAGGGGTGGAGCAGGGGACAAGGCCCATCTCTGAGCGTGCCCACACCAGAGTTTGGCTGCAGGGCCACCCCCTCTCTGCCTGCATCTGCCAAAGGAGCCGATCAAAACCTCTGAGAAAGGCAAACCCCAGGGGCTGGGGCTGGTTTGTGATGGCATCACTTGGGTCACACGGCGTGAACTCCAGGATTTTCCATTGATGGAAAGCAGGGGCAAGGAGTTCCAGCCCTGGAAAACACAGCCTGGCTGTACCATTCCAGGCTTGGATGTATTTCTCCAGGACATTTTCCCCTTTCTCACTGTGTAGGCTTTTATTTGCACAAACAAACCCCCTACAAAGTAGATTTACTTTCCTTACTGAAGAATAAACTGCCCACTTGATGGGTTTTGATCACAACATGGGTTTCTGAAGGAAAAAAAAAAAGGAATCAGGCATTTCTATGAATTAAATGACACTGTTAATTAACATGATTTAAGATGGCAGACCATGCAGAAGGGACATTAACTCTCCTGCTTTGGGGTTGAAAGCAAGCTCCAGTTTTTACAAGTCCAGATAAGTCTTTCTTTGAGAAATGGGGATTTGGCTCCTAAATCAATTAGGCCTGCCAACTCTCCCAGAGGGAAATTTATAACGGAGCACAGAATTAACCCTTGGACCCTGCAGACCGTCTGTCAGAGCCGCCGGGCTCTGCCTCTCGCCTCCGCGCCTGCCGAAGTCCCACGGCCCGAAAAAAGGAATCGCTTTGCAGTAATGCTGTCAGAGACCAAAGCAAATCCGATGCTCCCAGACGTGTGGAGGGCACAGGCCTTGACCTGGGACTGCAACCATCTGCAAACAAAGGATCCACCCCTCCGAGCGCCGGAGGAAGCCGAAGTGTGCAGCACCACTGGGTTTTTGTGGAATGCCTCTTGGCTGGACCTCAGCTTGGCGTGTGAGGAGCCCTGGAAAGCCCCAGGGTTGTTCTAAGATCCACCAGCACTGCCCTGAACTCAGCTCTGTACACATAAAATCATTAGAATCATTAGAATTGTTGAATGGTTTGGGTTGGAAGGGACTTTAAAGCTCATCTCATTCCACTCCCCTGCCATGGGCAGGGACACCTTCCACTATCCTGGGTTGCTCCAAGCTCCAGCCTGGCCCACATCATCCATCTTCATGAAAGGTACAGTTGGGACCCTTCAAGGAAGCACGCTGGACCACTTTGTCTGTCAGACACCATGACCACAAAGACTGATGAAGGTGGAGTTCATGCCCAAACAACCTTGTAAATATGCCTTTGAGTTTGTTTTAAAGGATTTGGTGATCTCCCTTTTACAACAAACAGGTCACTCAACAGAAATCATGGATGGCCAGGCAATCTGACCCCGAGCCTGACTTTGGAGCCACTTCTTAGCCTGGTCTAGTGGAAGGTGTCCCTGCTCATGGCAGGGAGTTGGAATGAGATGATTTTTTCATGGTCCCTTCCAACCCAGACTATTCTATGACTCCATGATTCTTCACAGCTGTCTATACAAGAAACATGACCAGGTATGGCCACACATCCAGAGCCTGAGTCATCCACTGTGACTTTATCAGATTGAGTCATCGCCCATGACTTGGCATCAAGAGCCATTTTAATGCCCTCAGCCTCTAGCTGCTCTTCTAGATCTCCCACAGATCTGTTGTCACATCTGTGTGACACCAGATAAATGTGAACATCCCAGGGAAAACTCTTGTACTCAGAACTAAGTGATCTCTAAGGTCCCTTCCATCCCAAGCCATTCTGTGGTTCTATGATTCCAACTCAAACCATTCTTTTATTCTAAGATTCCATCCCAAGCCGTTCTGTGATTCTATGATTTTGACCCACACCATTCTTTTATTCTAAGATTCCAACCCAAACCCTTCTATTCTCCCTTTCCAGTCTCTCCAGACCCTCTCAGACAACCAGGCCTGAATCATTTGACCTCTTTCACATCCTGCCTTAGTCTGACTCGACTGTCCTTATAAAGGGCCTGTCTCTCTTTGCTGACTACAAAGTGAGCTCGAGGTGATTAGCTCAGCTCTGGATGTTTACAGTCCACACAGCAAAATTTGACCAGCAGACTCTCACCCTCGGGCCTTTGCTGTTCTACGTGTCCCCGTGTCCCTTCCAAAGCTGAGTTTCCAATAGAAAAAGGGCAAAAAGAAAGCCAAAGAGGCCGTCCCACTCTGACTCTGCTTACATCGTCCCTACACTAAATGGAGAGGATCCTAATAGGATATTTAGAGGAGGTTAACTCTTCAGAAGCCTCCGTCTCTGCCCTACATCCTGGACGCCTGCCAGAGCAAAGCCAAGGATAACAAACCAGCTTTCGTTCAAGTATTCTGAGCCAATTAAAAAAGACAAATTAGTTTGGCCTTATCTCTCCCTCCTCCTCCCCCTTCCCACCCGAGAGACAAGAGGGGATTGGCGGAGGAATGTTTCTCCTCTGTGATGGCTCTGCCTCGCTGAACTCTTCAAGGTCTGTGATGGATGAAAGCTCTCCCTTCCATTACGCTTCCGACAGCCCGTGGGTCCTAATGGGACGGGGGGCAGGGGCAGTGCCGGGGGGACCGCAGTGGCAAAGCGGGGGGAAAGCTTTACGTGGAAAACGAAGGAGATGGAGCTAATGGACGTCTCCTCCCCATCCAAGCTCAGCCCGAGGATCCCTGCAACCTTGCAAGCCCCAGTGCGAGATAAACAAGAACTGCCCTGTGCTATCTGCCCTTTTCTCCTGCAGTTCTTTATTCCCTGGATTTTCTGACGTGCGGTTGCTGCATTTTCCATGTGCTCCAAGCAGAAACTCTGGCATGACCTGAGTGTGGCAGGAGTGGGGAAAAAAAAAAAAAATTGGCAAGGAAGGCTTTTGGGAAGAGCTATCTGGTTCAGTCCCGGGCTTTCTAAAGATATCCCGTGCTGGTTTGACCTCTGCCGTGGTCTGAGCTCCTCTGCATGGAAAGCAGGGCAGAAACATCTGAGCAGCCGCCCGGAGTCAGAGCAGAGCCCTATCTGCTCACGGGCTCTTTCCCAACCCTGGCCACTCACAAATGTTTATGTAAAGGGTCTAAGAAGCAGCACAAGAGGAGTGATGCATCAACAGGCTCAGCTGTGCTGTGGCCATGTGCTGGTCGCACCCGGGGGGGGTTCCTGCGGGGCACCCCAAAAGAGTGGGTGTTCCACCAGGACTTCGTCTGGGTGAAGCAGCATCCCCGTGCTCTGCCCTGTGCAGATTTGGGATGGCAGCAGTTGGCTGGGGCCAAAACTGTGCCAAGCACCGTGTCAACGATAGAGGCAATCAAGTTCCAGCATCTGTGTTTGGCACTGTTTTATTTATTAGCAGAGCTGTGTCCTGTGACGGAAAAGATCATCTCATCCCCAAGATTAGAAACCCACTTGTTCTTGTTATTCGCGATAACACTGAGCTCTCTTCATCCCACTCTTGCACTGCCTTTCTTTCACAGCTGGGGAGAAACACGATGAGACACTCAAGGAGGAGAGTTTAAATCCCACTTCCCAGAAAACACTCTACCCAGTGGATAACTAAATCCGTCTCACTTGGGAAACTGTTTGCCTGGGGGAGGCAGGGACGGGACACAACACACACTGTGGACAACCCTAAGATACTCTGTCCCCACTCCATGGACCTTGGGATGAGGAAAGCCAAAACATCCAAGCAATTCAGGAGAACAAGAGTCCCCGGTTTCCAACTGGTCTCAGTCTCCCAGAGTCTTCAGGGATTTTGCAATATCCTGCTTTTGCAATCTGAGAGGAGGGCTCCAGGATGTCTTCACAGAAACGCTGTGTCTTTAGAGAAGGAGCAAGAAAGACTTTATAGAAAGGTCTTGGGGAAGTCTCCAATCCCATTTATGAAACATCTGTTAGAAGGAGTTGCACACACTCAACTTTCTGCTAATATTGTCCAATAGTTGGGAATGTGGAAAACAGCAGGAGGCTGGGGTGTGTGGGGACAACCAGGGGATGGCCTCCCAGAGACAGGAACAGAATGGGAATACAAAACAAGTCACAGGTCCACAGAGAGAAGATGATGCTCGTTTGTGCTTCGTTAGTTCCATGTGATTTAGGCTGAAAGTTGGCTTGGAAAGACTGGGAAAGCAGCAGGTGATGGTCTCCCTTCTTCTTATTTAATCCTCCTGGCCAGACACTGCTGTCGACTGCCAGGATGCCAAAGGCCCAGATTTCCCACAGCACAAGCACCTCCCAGACAGCAGAAGTGCAAGATTTCTCTGACCTCACCCCGCCCTTTGCCTCTTCCCCACCAGCACCGCTCCTTTGGGAGATCACTGCGGGGAGGGTGGCTCTGGATCTGCATCCTTGCACCTGCCCTGGGATGGGCAAAACCAAGGCTGAGGAAAAGGGCTCCTGGATTACCTAGGAAGTGGTGGAAGAAGAGCTCCTGGACATGGGAGACATGCACAACTGGGCAGCTCACAGTATAGAGAATTAAGGTTGGAAAAGCCCTCTAAGACCGAGTCCAACCATGAACCCAGCACTGCCAAGGCCACCACTAAAATGTGTCCCTAATCCACAGCGTGAGTTTTTTAAGGACCTGGTCTCTGAGCAGTGTCTGCAGCAGCAGGGACTTTGCAGAGATGCAAACCAACACCAGCACAGCCATCCCAGGGCAGAGCTGTGACTGTACCCCGTGGGCAAAGCGCCAGGAGGGTTTTCTAGGAACCACTTAAGGGACCTGCAGGGCTTGAGGTCAACGCTGCAGCGCTTTCACGCCAGCCCCGGGGACAGAGAGCGTGAAAGAGGCGCAGGAGCAGCCCCTCAGAGGGGCTCTGGCCGGGCTATAAAAGGAGCTGGTCTCTCCCGAATTCCACAGGGAGGGAACACGCTGTAATTACGCTGGTGCTGTCTCGACCGACAGTGGCACAAACCAGAACCTTCCAGCCCCGCGGTGAACAGCGGCCGAAAAAAACGCCCGGTGCCCTTGAGAGGGGGAGCGTGCAAATTAAAGTTTAGTCTGAAGCTTCACTCCTCTGCAAGCTCAGCCCCGGCCTTGGGAAGGGGGTGTGCACGTGGGCTGCTCGGAGAGAGAAACAGTGGGAGAAAAAGCAGGAAAGGGAGAGGTGGAGGGGGGAGACACGAAAAGGAGAAAAGAAAGATTTAGGATAAACATATCCCAGCTGATAAGCAATCAGGGTCAAGATGGGAGGGGCTGGAAAACCTGCTCAGAATGAATGGAAAGGCTTTCTTTTTTTTTGCTTCAGCCATGTAATGAAAGGTATCAGGGTCTCTCTCTGTGCAAGAGGCTGCAGCCCCTCCCTGCCGTGCCGAGGGCTCTGTACACAGGGCATGAAATCCTTGATGCCCCCCAGGGCTGGGAGCCCACCTCCACCTCCTATGGAGATGGCTGATCTGACTTCCAAAAGGTCTGGATCACCACTGGAGTGCTGTGGGTGTTGGAGAAACTCAGCAGGAAGAGAACGCAGCATTTCCGTCGGCATATTGGTGTAAAAACTCCTTGAAGCTGAGTATTTGTGAGAATACAGGGTGATCTCCACGGAATAAAGGTTTATGGGGAAAAGGTGGATTGGGTAAAGAGATCCTGCATGCAATAAGATGGGATTGATGGGGACCAACCACAAGGCAGCAGAGCAGGGGCAGAAGGGGATCTGCATCGCAGATCAGAGGCTCAGCACCAATCAGCTGGTGCAAAGGAGTGTTATTCCACATGGAGAGGCATAAAATGGGCCATAACCTGGGATAGAGGAGGTCCAGTGCAGGATCCAGCTTGGACACCACATGGGCCTACAGGAGGAAGTGGGGAGAAGGCAGAAAACAGCAACAAGGATGAGGAGGGCAGTGGAAAACGCAGACAATGAGGAGCAGCTGAAGGTCGTGGAGTGTTCAGCTCTAAGATAAGGCATGGGGTAAATGTGATATGTCCCTCATTTCCCTGTCTAGGCAGAGGGGAGAGAGGAAGAACAGTGTCTCCATCACCAGTGGTTTACAAGAACAGGCTGCACAAGGAGGAAAGGTTATGGAGGTCTAATCCAGTGTTTGGACTGACTGAGTTTTTCAAGGGCCCCCACCTGTCACAATATCCTTCAGTCCTGTTCACTTTTTATTCCTCTGTTGCCGAAGATTTGCTCAAGATTCACTCCAGTTGCCCTCTTGATGCTCACACCTTGCAGCTGGTGGTCTAAATAAAGTTTTCAGACCTGATTTAGCTGCTGGCAGCTCTCCCCAGTGCAGATCCATCAGGAGCTTTGCTCAGAATGGCAGGCAGAGCTCAGGAACAGCATTTTCCAAGCAACACGTTCAGTGAAAATCTGTCCTGTAAATCTTGCCCAGTGAGAAAATTGAACATTGATAATGAAGCAGCCAGGAGTGAAACACCTTCAAAGAGAAAAACAAACTAACAAACGAAGGAAGGACAGAATGACTATTAAAGAAAGGACAACTCCATTTTGAAGAGGAAAAGTACTAAATCCAACAGCCTCCCCTTCTGCTTATGACCTGCAAACCTTGAAGGATAAAGAGTGTCAAAACAACAGCAGAAAAGCACAAAAAAACATAGAGTCAAAGTATGACTTGGGTAGCAAGGGACCTTAAAGATCATCCTGTTCCACCCCCTGCCATGGGCAGGGACACCTTCCACTACCCCAGGTTGCTCCAAGCCCCATCCAACCTGGCCTTGGACACTTCCAGGGATGCGGCAGCCACAGCTTCTCTGGGAAACCTGTGCCAGGGCCTCCCCACCCTCACAGGGAAGAATTTCTTCCCAATATCCCATCTAACCCTGTCCTCTGGCAGTGGGAAGCCATTCCCCTTTGTCCTGTCCCTCCAGGTCCTTGCCAAAGTCCCTCTCCAGCTCTCCTGGAGCCCCTTTAGGCACTGGCAGGGGCTCTGAGGTCACCCTGGAGCCTTCTCTTCTCCAGGCTGGACCCTGCCCACTCTCCCAGCCTGTTTTCATAAGCAGACACATTTCCTGGATTACTCCAAGATTTCCTGGTGAAAATTCTAGTTGGACTAGATGATCTTGAAAGTCCATTCCAATCCCGAGGATTCTGTGATTCTCACTCTCCATCGCCTTGGTTTGCTGAGCCATTGCCTTACCTGGATCAGAAGCTGTGTGAGGAATAAGGGCTGTGCCCTCAAACCAGGCAGAAATCCCACAGCTCTCATAAACTGGTCAGTGAGTAGGTGCCAGGTCTCCCCTTGCAGTCCTTCCTGAACCGCTGAAGCAAATCCAACCGGAATCTCCATCCACCAGAGCTCAACCCATCTCATTCCAGCACTGTGTGTGATATTCAGATGTAGCTCCTGCCTGTAACTCAGAAGCTTGTGCTTGACTAAATCATCGCTTCCAGAAATGCATCTGCTCCTGATTTAAAGGTATCCAGGGAAGAAGGACATGGGTAGCCCAGTGATTAATTACCCTCAGCAGCAGCCACAGGCCTGGGTGGTTTGGCTCTGCTTTGCAGCCATGGGAAGAACATTTTTTGCTGGATTAAAGACACTTTTCTTTCCTCCAGTCAAGGAAATAGGGCCAGGAGCACCCATCGGTGCTGACCCACATCCCCCACACCAATGACATCAAAGCCTTTGCCATTGGTCTTTGCCCTTGACCGACCTGCAGCTGAGTTTCTCCACAAGCAGCTGAGCTTCCAGAGACCTGGCTCCCACCTGGAAGACACGACCAAGCCCACAGCAGCACTGACTCTGGACTGCAGGGATCTCTGAGAATCAGGCTCCCAGGAAAACCTGCCTAACAAACAGAAGAGCCGAAGTGCAGCTCTGTTGGGTAGCGGGGAGAGAAGGAGAGGGAGATGCTGCTCAGGTGGGGACTGGTGTGGGTGTTTTAGGGGAGCTTTCTTTACAGGCCCTCAATACTCCCACCCTGACCAGGTCCGGGGAAAACCAGGATGACCTGGCTTAGAAGCAGAATCCCACAGAATATTGGATGTGGGATCCAAAGTTGTTCTCTCACAGCAGATGTGAAAGGTCACCCGAGGCTGAGGAGGGCTGGGGTTCGTGGGCAGAGCTTTGCCCCATCTTGTTCCACAGCCAAAACAACACCCATAGAGTGCATGGAGCTGAGTGACCCACCTCTCCTCCAGGAGTGCAGTGAAGGAATGCAAAATGAGGGCAAGGACAGAGCAACGCTCTCCCAACACCCTCTTCCAGCCTTTTTCTGCCGCGTGACATCCTGAGCTGGATAAGCCGATCTCACGTTTAATCGCCCTCGATGGAACGTTTTTCCTCCACCCAACGGTCCAGTTGCTTTCCTGAACCCTCATGAACCTCCAGCTTGGCCTGGAGTTGATCCCATGCCCCGGTGTCAGGAGGCCAAGCTTCTTGCAGACGTTTGAGGACGTGGCGGGGGCCAGAGCAGCCCTATCAGCCTTCCCCACCGCTGAACTCCCGCTGACTCCGAGAGGAGCCGGCCAGACTCCCCGGGATGCTGGGCACGGGCCACATCCCGAACAAACAGGAGGGAAAAGCCAGAACTCGTCCCCTTGTGAAAAATGAGAGGGGGAAATAAGGGGCGAAGCGAGAAGGGAAACGTCTGATTCATTATGCGCTTGTTTTGCTTTTGTCTTCTCCACGGAGGAAGAGGATGGAGCGCCGTCGAAGACAGAGACAGAAGGATGTTTCCTGGCCCGGCCTGGGAGAGGATCAGATAATGGGCAGATAACAATAGAAATGATGACTGAGACGAAACCTCAGCCACTCGCCGTGGGGAGAGAGCAGCCAGCCCACCTCGGGCAGAGGAGGCTGAAGAGGAAGAGGCAAGAGCAAAACAGCCTCAGTGCATGAGGTGGCTGGTCCAGGTAGGACCTCTGCAAGCTGAGGCCTTCCAGGACTTCTTCACCCCATTGCACCAGCCCTTCCATATTTATCTGTGGTCTGAGGACGCAGCAGCCCCACAGATGCAGCTGGGGATGGGCAGTACCCATTTACCACGACTCTGCCCACCACAGCTCGTGTTTCTACTCTTGCTTTCCCTTCAGCAGCACTTCAGAACTGCCACCTGAGCACTGCCTTTGAACTCTGTTGTGTCCTCATCACGTGGGGTTTTTACTAATCTGATGGGTGCAGAGGAGAAGGAGAAATAAAGGAAGGAGCAATAAATGAAATTAGCTCTGAAGGTCTTCTCAGAAAGGCCTGTTTTAGTTTCTCCACTGCAAGTGAAACCTGCTGTGGTCTTCACGCATCTCCAGGGCTGAACATGCAAACACAGTCAGCCAGGGTATGCAAACACAGATGCAAAAGTGCTGGTAGGCAAATGCCAAGGCCCCAGGCTGAAGCCTCTTGGGGATGGATGAAAAGTCCGATTGTTCCCCCAGCACTGCTAAGGCCACCACTAATCCATGTCCCCGAGTGCCACATCCACATGGCTTTTAAATCCCTCCAGGAATGGTGACTCCAGCACTGCCCCAGGCAGCACATGTAGGTACCACTCACCTTTCCTCCACTGTGTGTGAGAACTCCATCACCCTTGGATGATGGCACAGAGGATGAAGCTCTCACATGTGCACAGAGTTTTCCTGGGATTAGCATTTCCAGTTCGCTGTAAGTTCCTCCCATTTCAAGGATAAGTTTTGAAGGGATGCAGATGGGTCCTGAATAGATTTTTGGAGCTCCATGGACTCCAGAAAAGCCTGAGGTCTGACTGTACCTATTAAACAGGAGTTTAGGGGTCTACAGCAAGACACAATTGCTTATTCTTCCATGTCAAACCATCCTGCTGAGCTGACCAGAGCCTCCAGGTGATGGATTTGCAGCAGACACCTGTCCAGACACACAAAATACAGCCCCTCAGCCACGGTGAGCCACCCAGTAGTTGAACCCAAGGTCCAAAATCAATGCCATTCTCTGCTTGGTCACCCTGTGAGCTGGGCACCAGTGACACAGCAAAGTAGGAGTCAAACCAGATTCTTATTAATGACACAATAGAGGAGAGAAGGCTTTGGGGAGACCTGAAGGGGGCTTATAAAAATGAGGGAGAAGGACTTTTTCTACAGGCAGATAGTGATGGGACAAGGGACAGTGGTTTTAATCTGAGAGTGGGCAGGTTTAGATTAGAAGTTGGGAAGAAATTCTTTGCTCAGAGAGTTGTGAAGCACTGGAAAAGGTTGCCCAGAGCGGTTGTGGATGCCCCATCCCTGGAAGTGCTCAAGGCCAGGAGGGACAGGGCCCTGAGCAACCTGATCTAGTGAGTGGCATCCCTGTCCATGGCAGGAGGGTTGGAACGAGATCATCTTTAAGGTCCCTTCCAACCCAAAACATTCTGTGATTGTAATTCGTGTATGGCTTCTACAAGTGGCTCTATGCACTTTAGGAGGACATGTCCTGACAGCAGCATCTTTACCAGGCCACTGGGCTGGAGGGAAGCAAAATGGGAAATTAACAAGTTCATTATAAGCAGTGGAAACCTGAAAACACCTTCTGGTCCCACCTTCACACACGGAGTCAGGAGGAAAGGATAAGCAAGAAATCCGAGCAAGGAAGGAGCGGAGAGCACCTGATGGGGTCCAGTCCCTCACAACAGAGACTGCTCCAAGAGGGAGTTACAGTGGGCTTGAAAATACTGACTTTGGTCAGTATTTGGTGCTGCTGACTCTGGCCAAAGGATGGCTGGCACGTGGGCTGAGGGAGCTGTGTGACTATGGCAGTCACAGATAACACCCAGATATGGCTCCTGATGTTCTGTGCCCTGCATTGACAACCTCACTGCTGCTCTTTCCACTGCTGAATAAGCTGAATCTGACATGCTTGATTCTACCTGGCCATAAACCTCATGTTGCTGCAATAACAGAAATCCAATGTGCTTCTCTCTTCCTGTGTAGCAGCTGAAGTGACTCTGTCCCTGTTGTGGGCCCTGAGGGTTTAAACTTAGAACATCCTGAGTTGGAAGGGACCCACAAGGAACATCAGGAAACAAAGCCTCTGAGGCCACATCATCGTGTTATTACTTCATGCATGAGGATTCATTTGTCCTTTCCATTCAACTCCAGATGTTTTTTTAATCCATCAAACACTTAAAGATGCTCAGTTGCTGGTGGTTTTTTTGAAAATACATGTCTAGAGGTGTGAAAAATCTGGGGGGGAAAAGGACTCTCAGTGTATTAGTCAGTGAAAAGCTGCCCAGTAAAATGCTGTTAGGGATGGCCCACACTACAGGATGAGTCAGGGCTCACCCTGCCACCAGCAGCTGGGCCAGTCCTGCTGCAGAAAGCCAGGTTTCCACCTCCTGGGACTTGCAGAAGGAACCAGAGAGGACATTTATCCTGCCAAGCGAACACTCGGATTAAAAATATTGTCTGTAGGGGAGGAGCAGAAATTATGTTCATTAAATTGCTGGTTGAAAAAATCTGCTCAATTTGGGGTGGTAGCCCCCCCCCTCCACCACCCAACCCGCCCTC
>VZRJ01010789.1:3850-29767 GCA_013397565.1 Ptilonorhynchus violaceus | reverse complement strand
CTCCACCACCCAGGCAGCCCTCCCTCCCCTCTCCGTGCAGGAGAAGGGCTCCTATCTCCTGAGAATCCCGATAAACCCTCCTCTCGCACCCTCCCCTTCCCCCCCGAAATAAAAGTGAGCTGTCTTAGTGCTAGGATGCAGAAACCACTTCCAAGCCAGCATTACATCAACATTGCAGCTGATAAAGGGATGCACAATGGAGTGTTAGACTAATAGAAAAACACAGCTCAGATAAGGCAGGCTCCTGATAGCCTGGGCTGATGTAAAATGCCATTGTCTCCCTTTCTGTCAGCTGAGTCACCGGAGCGATAGGGAATTCCAGTGGCAACGGGCAAGTCAGGGGTCAGGAACCACAAACCCCGGGCAAGGCGAGTCCCTCGGTGTGGGCACCGCTGGGCAGATGGAGATGGGGTGGGAGGACGTGGCTGGGGGTGCAGGTGGTGGCAAATTCCCCATGGCTGCAGGGATAGGGAGCAAGGATGAAGGATGGAAAGGGTCCAGCCTGCAGGACTGCGCCAGGCTCTGTGTCCAACAGAGATCCCTCAGCACCACCAGTCCTGGCATGGAACCCCCTGATTTTCATGGCTTTTCCTTGCTTTTTCACCTCCCTCTCACTGCCTCATCCAACTCCTGTATTTTCACTGAGTGTTCTGAAGTCAGGGAGAGTGGGAAATCAGCTGGAGAGCACAGGGGAGGGGATGCCGGTGACACTGCAGCCTCCCAAGTCCTTTTGGGTCAAGAACATCTCTCCCATCGAACTGCAATGGGCACAAGAGGGGCCGAATCTTGTCTCCGGCCGCTGTCCCACACTGGCCTGAAAGATAAAGCGGGAGAGGCACGGAGAGGGACACCCTGCCCGCACCCAGGCGGGTGCCGGGAGCCAGAGGATGTCTGTCTCCATCCCTCCTGTGAACGGGAACTCCCGGAGCCCGCCGAGGGCTGCGATAGTGCCCTGCCTGGCGGGCGAGGGTGTTTTTCCCTCTGTGGGCCCTGCTCTGGTTTTCCTGCGCTGCCCTTTGATCTCCTCTCACACGGCCCCGGCGCGAGGCTGCCCCAGAGGAGGAACTCCAGATTACGTGGCGGGGTTATGTCATTTTTCCAGCGGACGTGCTGGCCTGGCCCTCGGCGGAGAGCGCTTTTTTTAGTGCCGACGCTGCCCTCGTTGGGGAGGGCAGGTCCTGGAGAAACCCTGGAGTGGGGATGCTGCAAAGGCAGGGAAAATGTGGGACCCAGGACAGGCTCAGGAACCAGCTCAGGTCTTTCTCTCCACGTTTGCTCAGACCTCTGTGGGAGTACGAGGGGTTCAGAGCCTGCCACAAGACCAGCCCTGGCTGGAGCCCCAGCGTAAAGGCACAGAACAGGTTTAATGCTGGGGAATGGGTGATGCTTTCACTCAAGTCCTCGGAGGTGGAGCAGATCTGTGAGGACGTTGAACATTACAGAGGTAGAAAACACGAAACTCCACTGATGGGGAATCAAATCCGGCTGAAAAACTTCATAGGCTGCCCTTCTGTTTCATCAGAAGTAAAGGCTTTCAAACAAAAAGTAAAAATAAAGTTAATTTTCAACAAATTTTTCTTTCACATTTTTCTTCTGAAAAGCTTCTGATCAAGACCTCTCTCTTTTTCCTAAACTAATGGACTTTCTTACCCATCTGGCCACTTGGGAACCACTTCCTCATTCTCCAAAGACTGAAGCAAAATCCAAAACGTTGAAGAGTGCAAAGAAAGAGGATGGAGGTCCATGTTCGTGAAAAAGCCAAGATGCCCAGAGAAAGCTGCTGAAGGTGGAAGATTGTGGAGAAGACCCTGTCACATAAGGAGCTCTGACTGTTGCACCTCCATCTCTGCTCTCTTTGTTTCAATAAACTGATGCTGATCAAAAATCCCCCATGACAATCCCACTGAAAACTCTTGTGGGTGTGGAAGGACCCAGCCTGAACCTGGTTTCTGACACCATAAATAGTCAGATGGTACTTCCTCATCATCATAGTGCCTGGCTTTAGTCCTGAGGTGCACAAGGAAGGTGAGAAGGTCCTTTCTGTTGGGAAAAAGGGAGGGATGAAGGCTTAAGCCCTTTTGCTCATCAGGACTTTTGAGGGTACAGTTTGTGCCCTGGGTTGCATTGCTTTGTTCAGTTGTGCTTGTGAAGGACTGACAGTTTTCCAGAAAGAGTTCCCGAAGTGCTACAGGCTTCTCCTGAGTCATAGAATTGTGGAATGGTTTGGGTTGGAAAGGACCTTAAAAAATCATCTCATTCCAAACCCCTTCCATGGGCAGGGACACCTTCCACTATCCCAGGTTGCTCCAAGCCCCATCCAACCTGGCCTTGAATCAATTAATATTTCAGAGGTTGACCTACGTTCCCTCAAAACTCAATATCCTGGTGGAAATTCCCATTCCTTGAGGGAATTGCCTGAGGCAAAGATGGGCCACGGTCCGCACACGTGGGCATGGATCAGGGCTCGCAGTCTGCCTGCACTGATCTCCCCCAGGACAGAGCAGGTGAGGTCTGCCTTTGCATGGAAACCCCAGGGAGCTGCTCACAAGACAAATTCCTTATCTGCTCTGGAACACCAACGAACACCTCTGCTCCTGTGGGGAAACCTTTGATGACCACAGATTTTGCATGAAATTTTCCATGAAGAAAGGGCCATTCCACGCAATGAAAAGCACCACCTCTCCTGGAAAGAAAGAGTCCCTGGAACAGCCACTTTCTTCCAGAAGAATCCCTTTGGCTCTGCTTGAAGGAGGGCTCTGCCGTGCTGAAGTGCAGCCCACAAGAGAAAGGCGATCCAAGCTGCTCGAGGATTAAAAATGCAGTTTATACAACCTCAGTGCTGTGCCATTTCCCTCCCCTGACCTCGTTGGTTCTTAGATCTGGCTTTGAAATGTAGAAGTTGTGTTGTATTAACTGGGGAAGTGGTTGGGGACCGGGGAAGAGGCTTTAGAAACTCAGGGAGAAGGGATGTGTGGGGTAGATTTGGGATTTCAGGATACAGAATAGCCTCGGTCTGGTCTCAGATTCCTGCAGATGTCCCATGTTTGGTTTTTTCATAGAATCACAGAATCAGGAAGGTTTGGAAAAGATCCTTCAAGATCGTCAAGTCCAACCTTCCATTTTGGAAGTGCTTTGGTGGGAATAGTTATGAAACACAAGAGTCTCCAGACCAGACCCTCAAAGACCCTCTGAAGCCAAAGGGATTTCCTTATTGATGCGACTGTGGGGATCCTGGGATCTTCATGAAACACCCTTTATCTCCCACGGTACAGACCCCATGGGGAGACCTCCTTTAGCTGCAGGGAAATGAACAGCATTTCTCCTCCTGCAAATATTGGGATGGGATTGGGATTGGCAATTGAAAGTTCCAGGAACGTAAATTTTGGGTTTAAGATGGTTTTCCTCACTGAAGATGCACCAGAGCAGCCAAGATGCCCACATGGGGCTGGAAGGCGAAGGGAATACAAGAGACTCATGCTTGGCAATCCAGAAACCAGAGATTCAGTGGAATACGGACACAATGATCCTGGTGAGTCTCTACCAACACAGGATATTCTATGATTCTGTGATGTCCCAAGGCTGGGATGTGTGTTGGGAGAGGAGCTGTGAGAATAAACCCCAGAGAGAGCAGCTGGGCTGCTGCAGACAGTTTGGATCTGGAGAGCCAGGATCCCACCCTTATGGGATCCTGAACCTTTTTCAGGAGAGACAGAGACTGCTGAGTCTCTGCCAGGGAAGAAAAATACAGTCTGGCACTGAACTCTGGAAAGGTTTCAGGCCCCTGGATTAGATGACCTCAGTGTGCCTTTTCCATATCTGCTGCCACAGATAGAAGCCTCACTTGAGTCTGCTGGGAATTTTTAGACAAAACTACTCTTTTTTTTCTATTTTTTTTTTAATAGAGACAACCTGTTTGTTTAGTTATTATCATTGTTGTTGCTGTTGCTATTTTTATTTTCATTAATGTTGTTTTTGTTGTTACACCTTTATATGGAGATGTACTTGTTGCAGTGAATCCTGTAAAAATTATCAGTGCTGGCTGGAATTTCTGCTCAAAATTATCACATTTCTCACCCAATATCTTTGAAGACATTTACAGTCCAAATCAGGCATTGAATTCCCTGTTTCTCAGCACAGGGATCACCCTTTACTCTTTGGACATCTCATTTTGCTGTTTCTCCATGACAATCCGGGGTAAGGCACGAGGCTTGTGGCTTGTTGCTTACAATCAAACGTTAAATTATCTTGTCTCCCTTCTCCAGACCCCTCACGGGTCGGTGGTCCTGGCATCCCGTGCACCACCTCATCCTCTGAAGGTGACATGGGAAAGGAGGACAGCTCTGGCTTGGATCAAACTGTGGTGTGATCCCAACTTCTCTCCTCAAGGATTAAAAACGATTCAGACGTGAATCAGTTTTCCACAGAGCAAAGGTGTTGTTGCTTGCAGGTGGCGCCTTTCCATGACCTCTGCCTGCAGAGGTGTGAGGACAGCTCTGATGCTCTGTAGTGCCAGAAGGCTTCCATAACATTTATTATGAAATCTGGAATTGGGTTCTTTATGGAAAACAGGCTGGCTTAAAAAGCTGACTTTGTTTTGGAAGTGATCAGCTTGGCATGCCTTAAAAACATCTCATTTTCATACAGCACCAAATACATTCATAGTATCATGGAATCCCAGAATGGTTTGGGTTGGAAGGGACCATAAAGATATTTCTTGTTCCACCCCCTGCCATGGGCAGGGACACCTTCCACTATCCCAGGTTGCTCCAAGCCTCGTCCAACCTGGCCTTGGACACTTCCAGGGATGGGGCAGCCACAGCTTCTCTGGGCAACCTGTGCCAGGGCCTCACCACCCTCATCATAAAAAATGATCACCTGTCCCATCTCCTGCCCTGACATTGCAAAAAAATTTAAATTTTAAAGTGGGTGGAGTCCAATCTTCCCAAAGCCATTACTGAATGTCTTGGCCCATCTCAAGAACTTGATTTTCCCGAAGGAGACACCTCCCAGTCTGAGGCATTGCCACCACCAACCTCCTGAGAGCCGCTGTGGGCTTAGGAGAGATGTCAGCCACCAGAAATCCACTTTTTGCCCCCAAATTGGGGCAAGGAGAAATCCTCCATGCAGCAATCACTGCCACTATAAATACACCTGTGTGAGAGCAGGTTTGCAAGGATGGCAGCGTTCTGTCTGAGCACCAGCAAGCTGAAAGGTGCAGGTTGTTTTGGTTTGCTTTGCTTTCCTTGGAAGGGAAAGGAGTTTCATTTTCAATCAGCATTTTTATGTCAGAGTTTGGAGTTGTAAAGACAACCTGTGGCTTGAATCAATTGGCAATTGTCCCGATGGAAAAGGAAATTTTGCACCCAAAGAAATTCTGAATCAGGTGTATTTGCCTTATAAAAGTATTTTGAAGAAGAGCAATGACTCTCAGAGTGTGTCTTTCCATGGGAGCAGAAGGGTTTATATGCCCTTGGGAAATATTACTGCTGAATTCCCCTTTTTTGGTCCCACAAATTCCTTCCCCACTGCCCCAAGACCCAGGGGGGACACAGGATGGGACAAGTACAGCATCACTTTGGATCCTGGGGGTTGTTCCATCACCCTAATGGGAATATTATCCTCTCCTTCCCATGCTGCCCATGGGAAAGGATCCCAGAGCTGGAGGTCCTGGCACGGAAGGGGAGCAGGGCAAGCACGCAAAAGGAGGGGGGATGAGGATGGAAAGGGCAAAAGGAGGGGGAATGAGGCTGGAAAGGGCAAGGGGAGAGGTGAGCTGTATCGATTGGTGTGTGAAAGGCTTCCCGGGAGCCTCGTTGCTGAGAGACAGCCCTGGGAGATGCAAGGCTGGGATTAATAACTGCTCCACTGGGGCCCTGTTTGCTCTCCTTGCCCGGAGCCGAAGGACTTTGGTCGCAGCTTATCGCCCCGCCGAAAGCCCCAGGAATGCAGTCACAGGCAAATGTGCGCGTTCACACGACATCGATTAATCAAACGGCTCCCCCACCCTTTAACCCTTTGCGGCTCGGGGAGGGGGAGGAGGTGAGCAATGGCTCTGCTTTGTCTAAAGTCAGGGTCCCAGGAATGTCTTCAGAGCAACCAGAGATAGGGGTAAGTTACTCCGGTTAAGATACCATCCCCTTACTCTGCATCCAGGGTTTTCCGGAATTCTTATGGACTTTGTTTTGGTACCTGCACGTAAAGACATCCCTTCCCAGGGGGAGCCAAGCATCTAACACCTTGAAACGTCTTGAAAGTCCCGATCGTTGGAAAACTATCCCAGGCTTTCCTTCCTCCTCATTGTTCCACATTTCAGGCGCTGACTGCGCTCACACCACGGGGGTTGTTCTGCAGCTCCCCCGGGCTGCCCGTGGCTGTGGTTCCTCTGCTTCTGTGCACATCTGGTATGGGATTCCCTCGGCTCTGAACAGCACAGAGCTCATCACACACACCCTGGGGACACAAAACGGCACGGGCAAATGTCTCTGCTGCTGCTTGCAGCAGGCGGGATTCACCCCAAATTCATGGAATCACAGAATTATGGAATGTCCTGAGTTGGGACTTAGTGTCTCTCCATGGTGAGACCAACCACCCTAGAATCAGAGAATCGTGGAATCGTTAAGTTTGGAAAAGATCTCAAAGGTCATCCAACCATTAACCCAGCAGGGCCAGGTCCACCTCTAAACCATGTCCTCAAGTGCCGTGTCCCTCTCGCCTTGCTGTTGGGTGTTTTAGGCTCTGAAACGCGCAGAGAAGTGTGTTCCTGCCTTCAGACAAGAGGCTGAGGAGGATTTTCAGGCTCTTGACTTGGAAGCAGTTTTTTACCCAGTTAAATGAACCGGAGAGGGTCTGTAGGCCCTCCATGGTGAGGGAAGAGACAGTGGCACCTCCTGAGGACAATTTAGCACACCAAAATTGGGCTCCCACTCTGTAACGTCCCCTGAAAACATCACCTGCTGAATTAAGTGTTGCAAGCTGGCCAGCATGGACATGGCTTCATCGGTTACCCTGAGGTGTCACCTCATCCTTCTGCACCCCGAGATCCACAGGCTGGATCAACAAGTGAATCAAACACAGACAGAGAACAGAAAAAGAAGGTACCAGGAAGGTACCAGGGATGCTCCGGTGCTGTAAGACACGTGTGAGCCTGGGCAGTGCCAGCTGGGCATCAGGAGATGGCTCCTGCAGAGGATCGAGGCTCTGGAGTGGCCTCCCAGGAGGAGCAGCTGGGACAACAATCCCACCCGTCCTACGAATGGACTCTGAGCAGCCTCTGGTGTGGTGACCTCGAGTGGAGGCTGATGCTGCTCCTCCCTGTCCTCTGTCCCCTGCTCCTGGATAAACAGTGCCCGGCGATAAGGTGCCCATTTGTGAAAGGGGTGGGGACTGAGCAGCCGCAGCAAGCGTGGTCAGTTCCCCATCGCCTCGATTTTCCACCCCGCTGGCATCTCCTCCCCCAGTGCCGCCCCAGGAGCCGCGTTGGGTGACAGGGTGAGGCTCTGGCTTTTGCCCCAGGCCAGGCCAGACTGGAGGACAGGCTGGGTGACTTTGAGCCTTCCCACACCAGGAAGGAAGGAGGGATTTTCGTGCATCACGTCCTGAGAAGTCTTTGGCCCTGGGTCCCGTCTTGTTGGCCTTGTGTCAAGAAGGAGGAGGAGGAGCTGCAGGAATTTGAATGAAGGTGGAAGGCCCCAGGCCAGAGGTGGGATTTGGGCTGTTTTTACCCGCATTTGGGTTCCTTGCCTAATTAATGAATTTGGCTGCACTGTCCAACTCCTACATGGCCACGTCTCCTCTTGCTTTTCCACAGGTTATTGAGTGGGATTTGCCACGTGTCTGTGCAGCAGAGTGACCTGGTGGGGTCCCTGCATGAAAGGCAAGCACTAATTAGGATCAACCGTGTTACAGCATCCCATTCCTTATTCCTGATGGCTCAATGCACAGAGGAAAAGGTACACAAGTAGGAAAAAAAATACTATGAATTCTGCAGTTCAAACGACCTCCAGCAAACCAGGTATTGAGAAGAAAAGGGGAACAAAAATAACCTACCCAGCAATTTGACACTTCCACCTGTAAATAATTATTCATTCAAACTCTACTGATAAGGAACTGTCCGTGCAGATTGGGACCTCGTTGGAGAAGAAAACCCTTCTTGCTTCCCCTCTTCCCCTCAAAGGCTTTATTGTTCCCAAAGAGTTAACAGCAAAGCAGGTCTGCAATTACCTGGGAATAATGGGGTGTGATTGGGGCACTAAAGAGCTGGAATTGATTTTTTTTTTTTCCAAGCTTTCAGCTCTAGAAGCCCCTCCCTGACTTCCTGGTAACTCATGACCAGCAGGGTCAATAGAGCAGAAATCCTTCTAAAGGGCCAATCTGTATTTGAATTATTTAAACAATGTAGTACAGCCAAGTTAAATGGGGCTTATCAAACGTTACACCTCTCCAGGCACAATTGGAGACAGAAGGATATTTACTGCTGAACTCCACCGACAGCCCGGAGAGAGCTGGAAAAAAAGGGGGAGAAAAGAAGGGGAAAAAAAGGGGACCAAGGCAGGCAGATTTGGACAAGGGGGGAAGCAGGTGTCTGTCAGAATGGCCTCTTCTCCCATTTGGAGACCCTCCATGCTTATCCTGGAGATTGGCTTTAATAACTTAGCCGGTGTTGGCTTTGCCATCCTAATAAAAACCCCAATCTGGGGGTATTTGAGTCCTCAATCTGCATCATCTCCTCCCCTCAGGATGAGAGCAGCTGGGGATCTGGAGGATACAGGTCTTTTCTTCACCCTTCCCAAAAGGAAAGTAAGGAAGGAGTGGTTTCCATGTGACACAGGCTTGGGGTTGTTATCCCAGTGTGCACTTTGTCCAGGGAGGGCTGGGACATGGAGCTGTCTGCAGGGCACAGGGGAAAGAGAAACAGGAAGATGATGATGATGATAATAATAATAATATTAATAACAAGAATTTTCTTCAAATTTGGGAGCCCGACAACAAACTTTCATCTATTGAGAGAGATTAAGGACAAGCAGGGAAGGTCCAGTTTGACAAGCAGCCCCAAAGATGGCTGAAAGTACTTTTTCCTATAAAATCATAGAGTTTGCTTAGGTTTGGGAGCTGAGGATTCATCCAGGAAAACAGCCCTTGATTTTCTTACAAATGTGAATGCAAACAAGAATCCACCTGGATGTTTTCCTGGCCATTTATCCTGCTTTATCCCAACACTTCCTTGGTGTTTCAGGTGACCGGACGTGCATCGGGAAGCCCAGGGGGTCCCAGGTGGGATACAGGGGGTAAACAGTTCACAGGTAATTCATGCACTGACATTTTCACATGACTCATTTGACCTGGAGAGAAAACAAATGTGTTTGCAAGTAAGAAACAAACTGCAAACAGACCCCCAAAGAGCCTAAATTCACTAGATGATGTATGGATGGGTGAGAAATAATTCACTCGCATACAGCTCTGCAGTAGGGATAAAGGGGGAAAGGATTTGTAGGGATTCATGGATCAAAAATGTATAAATATTGGTTAACTGAGCTGCAAAGGTTTCAGCAGAAAGCCTTGGGTTTAAAGCAAATGAGAAAAGAGAGGAAAAAAAGATTAATAACGCTGGCTTAAGGACACACATCCTTCACTTACACAGCTACTGTGCTGCCTCTCAGCTAATTAACCCTGTTAATTAATGGGGGTTCAGGTATCAACCCCCTGAGAGCTGAGCTTTGTGGGGGCAAGGGATCTTTGCCCACCTTGATCTGAGCTGCCATGCCCAGGATGGAACGTTCAGCTGGAACGTTCAGCCAGAGCTGGCCAGGAAAGCCCAGAGGGAAACATTTCCTGCTCTGAAAGGCTCTCCCATCCAAACTGGAACATTTCAGGAGACGTTGCTGATTTTGATGAGGTTGGGGTTGGTTTTTTTTTTGTTTTTTTTTTTAAGAAAAATAATGAGGGGAAGGAGAGGAAAGTTTTCCTGACTCTGTTCCATCCTTTTTATCAGAAGTCAGGACTATAAGAAGGTGCCTCGCGGCTCAAATCCAGCCCGGTGCTATCTCAGTATTTGACATTATTTGTCATTCGGGGAAGAATTTCAAAATGTTTAGATTTCCTTACGGTTCAAAACGAAGCCCCAAACTCAACCCTTCCTCCCCCTCCTCGCCCAGCGGCGTTTGCCACCCTTTCCCCAGCCTCGTGTTTTTAGGGACTGCGAATCCCAAAACCGGGTTTTTTGGGGACAACGCCCGAAACACCACCCGGGCACCGGGTTTGCTCCCTCGGCCGTGCCGGATCCAGCCCCGGGCAGCCTCTGCCTCCCCTCCACGGGGGAGTCCTGTCCCCGGCCAGCTCCGGACGTCACATCTCCAGCGGGTCCTTCCACCTCGGGCCCCTGGGCGTCCCGGCAAGGTCACGGCGGCCAGCAGCCCCTGCTTTCGCACCGGGCGGCGCTGGGAGGGGACGGGACGGTCACAATATTGGGAAAGCTCAGCCCGAGCACACGCAGGGTTTATAAACTCCCGGCCCGTCCCGCGGGCTGCAAGGTCGCCCCTTATCTGAGTTTGCAGAAGGGTTTTGCAGAGCGCTGGCAGCCCTCCAAATATGTTTGGGAGTTCTTCACTCGATCCCGAGGCTGCCGGGCTCCCACGTTTGACATTTTCCAAGTGCTGCGGAACGCCGAGGCGGCGGCCGGGAACAATGTGGGATTATGGCAGCCGGCTGGGATCGGGAGAGCCGCCGGCTGAGGCTTTCCGAGGGCTGCGGCGAGTGCGAAGGCTCCGCAGCCCCGCAGGAGCCACCTTCGTCAGGGATGCTGAGGGTGGAGGGGGTGTCGGGCAGAGCCGGCGCTCACCCCTTGGAAGCCTTTAAGTTGCAGCCCCAAAAGATGGAATAATGAAGCTTTGGAAAGCGGGGAAAGTTGGGATAACCCGGCTGCCTCTGCTTTGCCCGTTTTGGTGGGAGACCATGCGAGATGCTCGGCCCATGGGGTGTGGGCTGGCACCCCCATTTCGCAAAGAAATGAGACCAGAAGTAGCCACAGGGATGATTTGGAGTTGGCAAAGGATTTTGTGGACTTGAACCAGGGTTTTTCATTAACCTCTGCATTGACTATTCTTCCCTTTTGCGTCTTAATTAATCCATCAGCAGCAAGGGCTCACCATAATTAAAGAGCTGGATTCATTAATGGATGTGCTCAATACTGCACAATAATTTAAATAACCTGAAGTACCCCAGTTCTCACCTGGGAATATTTCTGTTATTTGGGGAAAAAAGGGGAAGAGAGGAAAACCATGCTGAGGACTGATAAAAGTATGAACCCGCTCGTTGTTTTATTTCCCCTTTTTCTTCCTTTTATCTCTCTGGAAAACTGAGTGTGCAGGACAGGGAGTAAAAGAAAACAAAAGGAAGAGGAAGGAAAACCAAAAAACAAAAGTGCTGTTTTCCTTTCTCTCTCAAGAAAACAAATCCAGAAAACTTCTTCCTAAACAGTTTCTCACCCAGCAGCTGCCTGCACTTAAAAATATATTTTTTTTTGAGAGGAGGAATGAAAGGAGAGGAATGGCTGAGGAGAAGTGGGATGTGCTTAAATACAAATTGCACTGGCAGTGCAAAGGGGGTTATTCGTCAGATAGGGAGGATTATTTTACATCTCGACCACCTCAACAACCACACGTGCAACAGCCTGCATGAAATGTTGCCTTAATCATCCTGGTCAAAGTCCTTTGGCTACAAGCAAGGCCTTGTTGTACCGGGGATTAACAGCGGGGGAAAATAATAAGGGATTCTATATATACAGCTTTCTGGCTTTGGTTGGAAACCCCAGGGTCAGAGCAAAGCTCTGATTTCAAACAACTGTATTTTGAGTGATCCTGTTTATTCCAAGTGTCTGCTGAGGCTTTGACTCCGAGCTATTAATACAAAATAAATAATTTTCGCACGAGCTGTTTTTAACCTCCTTTGCCAGAAAAACGAAGCAGAAGCGACACGTGCGAACGGCAGAGAGGCAGCGGGGTGGGGCCGGAGGCTCCTGGGAGTCTTTTGGCTGCTGAATGACACATGGAGCACCTCTGGCTGGGGATGTTGGGGAAAACCACCAGCCAGCACAGTTAAAGATGCTTCTGTGACACATACGGGATGGTGGGAGACTCCCAGGGTGTGTTGGGCCACGGGTTTTATGGCACCTGGATCTGCTGCTGTTTGGGAGAGGGCCTGACCTGACCCTCTGTGAGCAGCAGCTGCCCAGATGTGAGCCCAGACGGTGCAGATGTGCTGGCACAGATGCATCCACAGGACTGGATTTCCATGGGGCTCAGTGAAAATGCGTTTTTTTTCGGGAAGCAGCATCCCACGCAGGGATCCCTCAAAGACTCTCATTCCCCGTGGGACCCACCCAGGATAGAATGCACTCGGATCCGCAGCATGTGGATGCTCAGGGCAGGGGAGCAGGAGGTCAGGAGATAAAGGCAGCAGTCCCAGCTCAGCTGTGTTCCCAGCAGATGCCAGGGATGAGCTGTGTTTGCACACCGGGAGCCGAGCCCCCTCCCATGCCGATGGCTGTGCGCTCACAGCCCCCTTCCGTTCTCCAGCAGCTGCTTCCCTGCTCCCCTTTCTGCAGGTTGATGTCCTGAGCTCACCCCTGGGTACAGGATTTCAGCTCTGGTGATGGAGTGAAACGGGAGGAAAGTTCCAATGGTGCCATGCACACCACGAATGAGGGCCTCAGGGATGGGAAATCATTCTGCAAAGCCTCTGCAGAGGCCACCTGACCTCCTGGGGTGTCCCTGAAGGACAGTGTCCTGCTGTTTTTCTCCAAAAACCACTTTAACATCTTTACCATCTGTTGTGCACCTCGTAATAAAGGGGCTTCACGAGGGTTTAGGGGTTCAGAAACGATGGAGGGTTTGGGGGCATCAGCAAGGCGAGGAGAAGGCAGCTGGTGAAAGGGCCAAGTGATTGCCTCCCAAAATTCCAGGCCTCAGGAAGAAATTCTTCCCTGTGAGGGTGGTGAGGCCCTGGCACAGGTTGCCCAGAGAACTGTGGCTGCCCCATCCCTGGAAGTGTCCAAGGCCGGGTTGGACAGGGCTTGGACCAACTTGGGATAGTGGAAGGTGTCCCTGCCCACGGCAGGAGATGGAACTGGATGATCTTTAAGGTCTCTTCCAACCCAAGCCATTCTGGGATTCCATGATTAATGTGTCCATGTCAGGCACTCAAATCAGCCTGGGGAAAGGGGCAATCCCTGCTCCCTGCTCCCACCATGGCCCCTCCATCAAAATAAGCGCCAGAGCTCTCCCATCTCTGCAGGATGTGGATCATGGAGGGATTCACCCGGCCCCGTGGTGTTTTCCATGCTCAGACTCACACGGGCACAAGGAAGGACCTTCAAAACTGCTGGACCAAGGACCTGGTGTCCAAGGCTCCCTCCGGAGCAGGCGGGGGCAGCGGCTGCTGCGGGGATGTGGGAGGCACTCGCTGGAGCCTGGGAGTCTGCAGGGAGAGCAAGCAGCTGGAAAACTGCCTGACATTCACCGCTGGGCCCTGTCCTCCTGCTGCTGGGTTTTAAGGAGCTATTGAACTACGTATTGATCAATCCAGATAACCAGT
The DNA here is from genome assembly GCA_013397565.1 of Ptilonorhynchus violaceus. Lineage (NCBI taxonomy): Eukaryota > Metazoa > Chordata > Aves > Passeriformes > Ptilonorhynchidae > Ptilonorhynchus > Ptilonorhynchus violaceus. The sequence continues at coordinate 16,180 of VZRJ01010789.1, read as the reverse complement.
TTAAATCACCGGGTTATAGAAAGACATTAATTTGTTTAAGCTGTAAAATGTCCGAGGTGAGGCTGTGTCCTACAGAAGGCAAGGGCTGCAGGGAGGTGTGAAATCCCTGTTAAAATACTGGGGTGCAGAAGCAGACAAGGTTTTAGATACACAGGTACTTCTTAAGGAAAAAAAAAAAAATTGAAGTTAAGGATTTAAATACATTTATATAGATTCTGGTTCTGGATATCCATCACCTGCAATTTTCTAGAGGCAGTGGGAATGCACCAGAGGAAAATCACCACAAGATAAACTCGGTCTCATCTTTTTCCACCAAGATTCCCTAATAGCCACTCTTTTCAGTTTGGAGGAAGGAGGTGGGAGCACAGTCCATCACTGTCAAAAATTATACATTTCAATTTTCTGTGTTTGGAGAATCAGGGCTCAGCTTACCCCTAATGCAAAGCACTAGCTTGATTCCACTGTCACCCTTGGAGCCTCCAGCTGTCATGTTAATAAGGTCTCGATGTCAAACAGAGCACCTGTACACCCAATAATACAAGCAAATATCAATAAAATTGTATGGATTCTGCCCATTGTTCCTGGCACAGCTCGGGATCTCCAGTGTCCCGAAGGAAATCTGGGAATAACCCATATCTGGGCTCTCCTGAGCCATGATCCATAGGCATCTATTAACAACCAGCTTTTCGGCTCCTCTAAGTGCACTCAGCCCGACTGGGTTTTATTGGCATCACCCATCTCCCAGTAAATGTGATAAGAGGGGCTGATTAGCCGTGGCCACCAGACTGAGCTTGGAACCCGTCTCCAGCACGGCTGTCTGAAGGCTCCTGCCCACGTGTGCTGTCCATGCCACGCTTCCAGGCCCAGGAGGCTCTAAGGAAGACTGTCCCTGGACCTCATTGTTTACTTTCAGGCCAGCATCAGAATCATGACCGATTTAGCTGCCCCTTCTTTTCCTTTTGTGTTTTTCGCCCGGCTCAGTCTAAACACGCATCTCAGGAAAGAGACTTTTTTACTGCCAAGACAACACGTGATAAGGAAAGATCATCTGTCTGCGAGAAAATTACTTCTGTGGGGCTCGGAAAGTGGTCCCAAGGGTCTGATTCCAGCACAGGAACAGCCCCTGGAGAACATTAAGGAATTATAACCCTCACGATAAGGCACTTTCTTTTATAGTTCTTTATTTCATAGCAATAGTCACAGCTCAAAGATAAGGGCAACATACATTTTGTTTGACTAGGCTCTTGTTCCTTGCTGTGGGGCTCTGAGTGAGCTGGCATCCATCAAACTCTTTTGTGATTTACATGAATACCTGATTCTCCTGATAAGGGAAAGTGTAAGTCAACACAGTTCTGTTGTAATTGGGTGTTACCTGTTTAGATACTGAGCTGCTATCTCGGCATCGCTCCACAGCGAGCTCCACTCTGCCTTTCCTTGCTGGGAGCACTGAGAATGTCTCCTGCTTCTGCATTGGCCCCAGGTGCTGCAAGGAGCTGCCTGGGTCCTTTCAGTCTCGTGGAGGTGTCCAGGGTGTTGGGGAAGCTGAAAGTCCATGGGCACTCAAACAGGGATGGGAAAAAATTACAGAAGAAAAACCCCTGGTTAAACCCAAAATCCTCACTTCAGGCCCACCATAACCCTTGGCCCCTCTCAGAGTGTTCTACCAAAGATGTGCTACCATATTCTTATTTTTCTGATACAATTATTTATCTTAGTGAGCAGCATTTCACGTTTAGAGTATAAAATAACTATTCCTGATGTTTGTATGAGATCAGCAGTCTCTGGCCCCTGGCATTTTGCACCAGGTTATAGGGATGCTAAGATATCTCAAAGAAGTTTGCAGCCTAAAATCAAACCAGAAAAGGATCCCAGTAAAGGATTTGGTGACTGCCATGAAGCAGGACTTCTCAGAAGAGAAACTGTAGCTCCTGCCACCTTTAATTAGATATCAGTGCCCCAGGAGAAAACCGCTTTACTTCTAAGAGCACCTGGACTTCCGTAACAAGCACAACTTGAAATGGAAAAAGAAAGAAGGGAAGGCCCACAAACAGCCTGGATCTCTCACCTAGAGCCTCTGAGGGCCAGAGGATTGAAGAAATGAAAATAAATCACTCACCAAACCCACTAATTTTGCATAAGGAAGAACCCAGAGGCTGCCCAGGGTTTTCTTTCTGCCTGACACCTTTAGGAGAGCTGAGCTCAGGAACCTGAAGTGGAGAAGCAGCGTGGAAATTGGCCAGGTTGTAATACCAGGCTGCCACAATTCTGAGCTCCCTGGCGCAAGCGACACAAAACTGCAGGGACCTTTCAGGAGCTGCTGGCAGAGGGGTCAGGAGACCATCCATCAGTGAGATGCAGACTGGGAAGGGATATTGGGATATTGCGATACATCTCCCTCCCAACCCCAAAAGTGAATTGGAGTGATTTGCCAGCTCCCAGCTGGGATGACACAGGAACACCCAAAGCTCTTTCACTGAACCAAATTTTCCTCTTGGTGTGAGCCCACCTGATTGCAGTGAAGGTGCAGCAACATCCCATGGCAGATCTCCCCAAACCCCAGTGATATTCCACGTGCTGATCCTACACCGCTGCTCACGTGGCAGGAACGTTGCTCCCTGCCAGCAAACACCCAGGGCTGGATGAATAAGAGGAGAGGCAGGGCAGGTGCAGCCTTCTTCCCTGAAGTGGGATCCAGTGGGATCAACCAGAGCAACACTCAAAGCCTGATCCCTCCTCAGCCTCCCCAAAAGCTTCTGCTCCATGGAAAGCTTTGGTGGTTCCCTCTCATCCCAATGTTGGGTCATGCATCACCTAAAACATCATTTTGGCCACGCCTGGCCAGGGCCCCTCTCTGTGGGGCTCAAATATGGGTTGGGCGGGCACCTCTTGGCTCTCTTGGCTTCAGGTGTCCTCGGAGGCTGGGAATATTTGATACTGGGAAAATGCTCCAGCCTGTGCAGTTGAAAAGGTTGTATTGGTTTGGCTTTATGAGTTTAAAAGAATTTCTTGGCCACTGCACCGTAGGAAGCCCAGGGTTTTATGGTGGTACAGAGAAGGGCAGATATGCAGATATGCATTTATATAAAATGCTGACTGGACTTTTAGCACAGGGAGAGCTCAGGTTTAAGAGGCAATTTCCTGGCTTAGCCTAATTCTCTCATTAGATGTTTTCCTTCACACTGAGTGAAATTCTGACTGAATTAAAGACCCGCTTTTCCTCTTATCTGCTGCTGCTGTTATCTAACTCCGAGGAAAGGCTGGGAGCAGAGACAGCCAGGAATTGCCATTTTACAGCTCTCCTTCCCACTGTTCCCCTGGGCTTGCATCAAATGCCAGGAAGATTTGTTAAAAACCAGCCTGTCGTGCTCCACACAACCATACAAAGGGAACAGCAATGGAAAAGCCACAAAATAGGGCCCTTTCCTGAATATCTTGATTTATTTTTTTTACTAGGGGGATCTCCCAAAATCTCCTACAAACCCCACTGAAGTGATCTCCCTGGAGCAGGGACCATCCTGTCCATTCAATGATCCAGGTCTATTCACTTGGGTGAGTCTCCAAGGGTGTCATGAAAAGGGAAGGAATAAAAAACACTGGTCCCACTTATTATTTACTGTCACTGCTCCTTTCTGGGTCCTGAGCCAGGCTGGTACAACCAGCAAGAACCAAGACACTTCAGCCCCCTCCCTGACACCACCTCTGACTCACTGCTTAGCCCTGGGCAAGTCCCTTCACTTGTTTTTTGTAAAATCATAAAACAGTTTGGGTTGGAGGGGACTTTTTAAAGGTTTCACCTCTCTCTCCCCTTTCAGCAAAGTCTCTGTTTTGATTATGGAGGTTGTCAGTTTTGAAGGAGCAGGATAGGTTGGTTCAGCACCAAACACAAGCTTCCAGCTGATCCTTTTCGTGCCATGGTGAGGGCAGTGCCCGTGCCTAATTAGGGTAGCCCTTAACCAAGAAACGCCTTTTACCCTTGGATTTTTCATCAGTGTCTTGTCCCACTGTTATTCACAGTTTTACCCAGGCTTCCTCCAAGTCCTCCTTTGTCTCGAGCCTCTTCCACACTCTGTGTTTGAGCATCCCAGACTTTGCACTGGGGCCAAGAGCAGCACTTCCCGCTCCGGCCAGCTTTATCAGGCCTGCATTTCCACCGTGTGACGTGTCTGTTCCCTGAATTCTGAGCACACTTCTGGGCACAGAGGTGTTTAGAGCCCTTGACACCGAATTAGCCACTCTCACTTTTGCTCACGTGCGGGTTTTTTATATTTATCCTCAATTCAGGGCTCTGGCAGCCCAGCTCCCTGCAGCACCCTGCTGCCCCTGGCAACATCAAACAACAACCACCCCCCAAAACAGGTCCCCAAGAAGGGCCCTGCTCCATGGTCAGCTGGGAATTGCAGCAATCTTTGGGAGAGAAGGCTCTGGGGAAACCTTAGAGACCCTTCCAGTGTGTGAAGTGGCTCCAGGAGAGCAGGAGAAAGACTTTGGACAAGGGCCTGGAGTGACGGGAAAAGGGGGAATGGCCTCGAACTGACAGAGGGCAGGGTGTGGTTGGATATTCTGCTTGTCCTCCCAGCCTTCTCCCTCACCTCCTGGGGAATTTTAGGGATGTCTCCTGCTTTGATTTCCCCCCCTATAAAACCCAAAAGAAATCTGCTTCCCCTGGGACTGTAGTGAAAATGGATGTGCAGCATCATGAATTGATGGTTCCTGGGTGGACATGCCCCTTCCCATTTGAAACAGATATGGATCTGGCCGAATAATTCCACAAAAAAATCTCAGTCTGAATATCTTTAATACATTGATCTGATTTAAAAAGAAACAGAAACCTGGAGTTAAAAAGCAGGTGGGTTTTATCACCTATTTTATTATTTAATTTGCCTGGAATGTCTTTCTTTTAAGATGAATGAACCTTCTGCTGACAGCAACTCCCTTACTTTCTGCTTTCAAACTAAAGTTGACGGGATTTTAGGGGATTTTCTGCTAGAAAGAAATAAAACACCTTCCTCTTTAGAAAGTGTGTTCAACTGTGGTCATGAAAAGCTCTGGAAAACCACAAACTCTTCTGGGGAAGTTACACCACGTGGGGTAGAATCATGGAATGGGTTGGGTTGGAAAAGAGCTTAAAGATCATCTCGTGCCATGGGCAGGGACACCTTCCACTAGACCAGGCTGCTCAGAGCTCCATCCAAAATGGCCTTGGACACTTCCAGGGATGGGGCAGCCGCAGCTCAGGACATTTCTGGTCCCTCCTGCTCCAGGTTTAGAAACCCAGTCTTTCAGATGGCCCCATAAATTGGGCTGGGGCAAGGGCAGTTTTAGGGTCCCTGAGATCAGGTGAATATTCCTGCACCTACACCTGGGCTTGGACCTTTTTAAAGCTGTGGAGGATCAGATTTTGGGCACCTTGGTCAGTGCCACCCACATGTGCATGAGCCTCACGTTGGATCAGCATAAGCATCAGTGGCAGCTAAACAAGGATAACCCTCTGGATTCCTGGTAAAATTCTTTTTAAGCAGGAAACCTGTGGCTTAACCTCCAGACAAATATCCTCCTGAGCAGCAGAGTGAGAGCTCAAAGTCTTCCATCCAGCAAAGCACGAGCTGGAGACCTCCAGAACTTTCCTGAACAACTTTAGATTTTCCCATAGAAAATAATGGAGTCACATCCTTGCATTTTTTCTATTTCATCAATAAAAATTGCAGGAGCCAGCTACACATTTTCTTTAGACAAGGCACATCCCAGACAATTGGAGCCTGGACTTTGCTTCTCCCCATCCTGTGGCTTATGAAGGATTTTTCTTGCTCCAGCAATAGCCTGTGCTCACTAAAAGCCACCTCTGCATCCCGTGGGCTCTGCCAAGTGGACAGGAAATTAATGAAGTTTAAATGAAGAGCTGCTCCCTCTTCCAGCTCTCTGATTCTTCCTTTTGATTTAGTAAAAGCCTGGCAGAGGGCTCCTGATCTAATCACAGGAGCCTGCACTCCGTGATCCAATTACTGCCAAGTTTCTGGAAGTTGTTTTTTAACTTTGATGAGAACATGTAAGTGTGTGAACTTGTCAGGGGCTGGCTGATGGCTCTGGGCTCTCATTTTAATTATAGACCCGGTGGAAATGGGTGCAAATTGGCTGTCTCAAAACACCCTTTTCTGAGAGCAGGTTTGTCTTCTCGGGAAAGCGGAAATCTTTCATTTGGGAAAAGGGGGAATAAAATACCGTGGTTTTCTACAGATCTGAACTTTTTCAAATGTACTTCACCTTTAGCCAGCCATGCAGCCTGCCCATAGCTTGTGTTTTCCAGCAGCCTCCTCCAGCCCAAACTCGCATGAGTTCACCAGGAGCAGTGGCCGTAAACTAAAACACGACGAGTTCCACCTCAACACAAGGAAGAATTTCTTTACACTGAGGGTGGCTGGGCCCTGGCACAGCTGCCCAGGGAGGGTGTGGAGTCTCCCTCTCTGGAGACATTCCAAACCCACCTGGACGTGTTCCTGTGTCGCCTGCTTTAAGTGACCCCACCTTGGCGGGGGGGTTGGACTACTGATCTCCAGAGGTGCCTTCCAATTGTGTGATTCTGTGAAAGCTGGGCTGAGAACTGATGGTTTCCCTTCGTGAGAGAGCCCAGGGCATCTGCTCTGCACACCGATTTGCCCAAACACCGCCACGTTGTACCCTCGGCCTTTCATGTCCTGATGTCGCCGCAGTCACTGATCCCTTCCCATGTAGGACAAGAGGCTCCTGGGGTCTGCCTTTTGAGATAACATCACCCCAGTGACTCCCAAAGCCTTTCTGGAGGTGCCGCTGCCCAGTGTTTGCTCCTGTCCCGGCATTGTCCCCAGCCCTGATAACGCCTCTGCTCAACGCCGTCCACTTATCACCGTCCGCGTTTGGCAGGGAGGACACCCAACCCTCTCTGCTGATAGATTTATCCCTAAACCCACTCAGGAGCGTTTTGATCATTGCCTTAATCTCTGTTTGTAGGGCCAAATCCCTCCCTGCCTTGTCTGCGGGCTGGGTGTTGGGATCAACGTCCCCCTCGGCTCGTGCCGTCCCAGATCCGGACTGTGTGGAGAGCACGTCGCAGTCCAGGATCAACCTTGAATTAATGGGGCTTTGTCACCTTTATTTGAGCAGATGGAGGTCCCAAGAGAGGTGCAGTGGCCTCTCCAAAATCTCAGGACAGTTGAAAATGGAGCTGGGAATTCCCAGACCTTCTCCTCCAAGAGTGCTGTACCAACTCAGGGGTGTTTTTGTGCTGAAAGCTGAACCCAGGAGCCTTGGCCAGAGACAGTTTTCCATCCAAATTCCCGACATCTTTTGAAGACGTGACCATTTGCTACATTTTATTTACCCAGCAATCCTCTTCCAGTCAATGGAGAGGAGATAAGGACACGTAGAGATCTTGATGAGATCAGGACTCATCTGACAGGACAAGAATAGGGTGGAGAAGAAGAAAGAAAAAAAAAAGTAAAAGTAAAAGCTTTTGATGATCCAGGCTCCAAGAGAGGCTGGATCTGATGGGAAGAGTTCTCCCCTAAATACTTCTCTTTTATTTTTTAACAAAAAGTCAGTATAAGGCTCCAGCACCGAACCAGCTGCAGAGAGAAAAAAAAATGAGAGGAAAAGACAAACCAGAAAAAAAAAATGGATAAAAATAGGAAAAAGCTCTATATATTTTCCTCTTTTTTTTTCCCCCCCCCCCAAGCATGAAAAATATGAAATTGGCCAAGAATTCTGGAAAACAAACCCAAACAAAACCCATCACCAACAGATGTTTTCACCACGTGGTCAACATTTGTGGTCATCTTTATACACGGGAAGGAATCAAAGAGCATTTTATGGAAGGATCTGACCTGGAGGCCCAGCTGGACCCACTCCAGGTGCTTCCTAGCGGTGTCCAAATTATTGTCAGCAACTGATGGAGAGGGACAACCCTTGGAGGTGTCCAAGGAAGGACTGGACGTGGCACTCAGTGCTCTGGGCTGGTGACAAGGTGGGGATCGGGCACAGGTTGGCCTCAGTGATCTTGGAGGTCTTTTCCAACCAAAATGATCCTGTGATTCCATGATTCCAGGAAGTGAACTCCTGGCATCTTAACTCACATCACCTCTGATCTGGTGATGAAATCCCAAGGACAGATAAAAGGCAGGGAATGAGGCAGGCACAGAGAAGGCTCAAATATGTTCTTCATGGAAGAACCACTGGAAAATGGAAGATTCCGGGGTGTCCTCAAAAAAAACCCCCTGTGATTTCTTCCAAGTGGGATATGAAATGCGGAGATCAAAGAATCCCAGAACCATGGAATCATGGAATGGTTTGGGTTGGAAGGGACCTTAAAGCTCATCCAGTTCCACCCCCCTGCCATGGGCAGGGACACCTTCCACTATCCCAGGTTGTTCTGGGCCCCGTCCAACCTGACCTTGGACACCTCCTGGGGGCAAAATTCCTGTTCTTCCTGAGAGTTTCTTGCCTACAACCTCAAGGACGGGGACAATATGACCCAGCTTTGATACTGAGATTTGCTCAAAGAACAGGTGAGTGCAAGAAACATCTGCAAGGGGTGATGATAGAAACAGGAATTCGATGCCACTGAGTGAGAAAAACACGTTGGAGACTTCTTAGTCATCCTGGTATTTGTGGTGGAGATCTGTGGTTCTCGTATTTTTAATAACATTTTCCACGTAGGATGAAAAGCCAGGAATAAAGAGTTAAACACAAACAGCCCCGTTGTTTTTTTGGCTTTTTTCCCCTCTGTGTGTGTTTGGTTTTTTGTTTGCAACAATATAAAATGTAACAACTTCTGCCCCTGCTGTGGTTTTCCCACTGCACGCTGTGAACAGTCAAGGCTTTTTTACTGCAGTAAGAAGACTGAATTTTGAAAATGTTCTTTATTCTCTATATGAAACCTCCTCCCCCAAAACAAGAGGGAAGAGAATTCAAGTTTTTTTTCATCTGTAATTAGCAAATCCCATCTGAACTCATTCTCCCTCTATATTGTCTTTTCAAGAACAAAACCTGAATCCTAAACATAGCTGAAAATGATTAGAAATGTTTAAACTTCTTGCTTAGAGCAGTCCAAGCCCAGCTTTTTTATTTAATTGAGTTTAAACAGCAATTCATCCAGAAACATCTTAGAATCTTCTTAAAACAAGCAAACCAAGCAAAATCAAAGCAAAAAGCCCAAAGTGAAAGTAAAATTGAATTCAAACAAACAAACAAACAAACAATTAAATTTTGGAGCTTTGTCCAGCCAGAAACAACAAATATTGAACCTTCCAGTTTGCTGATTTTGTATTTCTGCCTCTTCCAGATGGAACACAAATGACATTTTTCTTGATTTTGGGGGGATTTTCCACTGAGTTCTACTTTTGCTGTGTGTGTTTGCCTGGAGTGAACATTGGATGTGCAGTTTTACCACAGCCTGGATGGAAAGGTGCTAAAAATGCTCCTTTTTTCATTGCCAGAAAAAAACCCAGCAAATCAAAAGTAGATATTTTGGGAAGGAGCCCTCTGTGGGTGCCTGCAGCTATTTCTCCATGGTGGTTTAGGCATCTTTGGGTGTTAACACCTGGAATATGCTCCAATGCCTCTGGTGTCCCACTGGAATTACAGTGAGATTTCACAGCTGTTGTCCCAAAAATCCATAATCCTGTGAAAAGGCACGGGACTAAGTGCATGGAAGAGACAGGTCCTGTCCTGGATCTCCTGTCCACCCCAAGGCCCTTAATCCTCCTTTTCCCTGCCTTCCCAGATAACAAGATCCACCTACGCTGCAGTGTTGTTGGGAGGCTTAACGTGGTAATCTTTATAAAGTGCCCAGGGATCTTTTGGGAAAGAGACAAGAAAAATAAAATAAAAAAGAAAAATGCAGGATCCAGCCTGATTCTGGTCTCACATGGCCAAGGAGTGACTCCCAGGGAGCTACAGATGATCTCTAAATTCCCTTCCAACCCAAACCACTCTGTGATTCCATGATTTTATGACACAGACAAGCCCAGGATCAGCTGTCTCTGAGTTACCCTTGCAGAGCCCACCAGCCATCCTTCATCTATGCTCTTGGGTGCAGTGACACATTTTCCCAGCCCGTGGTAGGACTTGTCCCTTTGAGGTGTCTTTGCCTTTCTGGATTAAATCCAATCTGCTTTGTCCACCTTGTCCCTGGTACCTGTCCGGGGTGGGACAACACGGGGTTGAGCCCAAGGTGCTCTACTGTGCAAGTTAAGAGCCATATTCTGGAGAAGGGAATGCTCCAGGGAGACCTTGGAGCACCTTCCAGTGCCTAAAGGGGCTCCAGGAGAGCCAGAGAGGGGCTTTGGACAAGGCATGGAGGGACAGGACACAGGGAATGGCTTCCCACTGTCAGAGGGCAGGGTTAGATGGGATGTTGGGAAGGAATTCTTCCCTGTGAGGGTGGTGAGGCCCTGGCACAGGTTGCCCAGAGAAGCTGTGGCTGCCCCATCCCTGGAATGTCCAAGGCCAGGTTGGATGGGGCTTGGAGCAGCTTGGGATAGTGGAAGGTGTCCCTGCCCATGGCAAGGAGTTGGAGTCGATTTACCTGTAAAGTCGCTTCCAACCCAATCCATTCCATGATTCCCTGATTCTATACAGCAGCCAGAACTACGCAAACATTCAATTCCAGGATTCTCCTGCCTCTGACTGGTTTGGTGGGATTTTTTTCTTCATTTCAAATCAAACCCTCCAAAACTCAACCATCATCCAGGATTCCACCTCTCCCCTCCTACACTGCGAGCCCCGGGTCTCACATCATTCCTGACTTGTCCAGTGCATGAAAACTCAGAGGTGCATCTGTTGCCCCACAGATGTCACAGTTTATTAACAATATCAGCACTGCATTAATGATCTAAGAATGAGGGCTAATTACACATAAATTTGGCAACATGCTTGAGTATTCTTTCCCCATGTGCTGCACTGGAGTTTTGCCTGACGATAACAATATCATTTCGTGATAAAACCAACTTTGATGTTACTGTGCCTTTTACTATTACAGCCTGTTGTGTATTTTCTTGCCTTTCCCCGTGGATGACAAAATGCCACCTTCACCCAGGGTTTTCCATGCTGGACAGCATTCCCAGGTGGGCGTGAAGCTGCAGGATGGGTCCAAGAGCCAAAGGCAGACTGGATTTCAGCAGATTTAAGGGACCACCAGGTCTCTGATAACGCTGATGCACCAAAAATGTTACACCAGCGATACTTTTCTTTACAGTACAAACCCAAAAGAAGAGAAGAAGAAGAAGGAGCAGGCTATTCCCAATGGCAGAAGGAAACTGGAAGCTTTATTTGTGCAGCCATAAGAATCTCAGTGGCATAGTCTGAATTCCTGCTGCCCTGAGTGACACCAGGGAAGGCTGCAATGTTCTCTTGGCTGGAGAACAGCGGTGCAAGGGGGATTTTGGTGGGATATTTCTGGAAATCTGGGTGGATGTTAATTAGGAAATGAAAAAAATCCCATGATGTTGCCTCAACTGTCCCTCCAAAACTGCCAAGGCCACCACCAAATCATGTCCCCAGGTTCCACATCCACACATCTTTTAAATCCCTCCAGGGATGGGGACTCCATCACTGTCCTGGACAGCCCAAGCCAGGGCTGGACAATCCTTTGTGTCCTCCTTTCCTTTGCAAAGCTGAGACCAGGGGATCAGGGAGAGGCTGAGTGACCTCCTGCTGGGTCCCAGCCCAGTGTCCCAGGTTCAGGAAATTCATCTGTGACAGATCAAGTTGAAGAGAGGAAGATGCCCAGAAATTCCCATCTGCCCCCAGTGTCCCTTGCTGGAGGACACTGCCAAGCTCAGATCACAAATTCACCCTGCACCAGAGGGTTTTCGTCCTTGTTGGAAAAGACTAGATCTTTTTTTGCCTTTTTTTCAAGTTTTCCCTTTTTAAAATTGTCAATATTTTGTGGTTTTTTTGACTGGCATCTCGTCCAAGGTCAAACCATCCTCCTGTGTTACCACTCAGACCTGCCAGCGTTGCCTGCACGTGAAACCCTGCTTGTCCTTCGCTCACGTGAGCGCATTTCCCACGGATTTGGGCTTGGAAGTTCAGTGCTTGGAGTTTTTCGGTGCATGAAAAACTATTTTGCCCTCGTGGTTTCACTTTTATGTGAAATTTACCTCTCTTTTTTCTTGTTTTCCTCTCCAAAATAGGTGGATTAATTCAACCCCCGGGACACCAGTGGAGAGGGGGAAACGCTTTTTTCATCCCAGAAGGAACTCAGAGATGAAACCTCTGTCCTGACCCTGCATCTGCCACCCAGGAGCGGAGGATTTGGGTCAGGATCGGCTTTTTTTTGTTGGTTTTTTTCATCCCATC
>VZRJ01010788.1:211342-223620 GCA_013397565.1 Ptilonorhynchus violaceus | reverse complement strand
ATGTTAGCAGCAATGTCTATGAAGTTTCCTTCTGTTCTCCTTCTGTTCTTCCCTTCCCTTTTTTTTTTCTATTTTTCTTCTTTTTTTTTTTAATGTCCTCCTTTTAAGCCAATTGCTTGTCTTAGCCCTGACTGGTGAGGCTGTGTCTTCTGTAAGCTACTGACTGCTAAAAGTTCTCTGTTACTCTTTACTCGTTAGCTGTTGGTTTGATTTTTTTTTTTCCCTAACACATTTTCTGACTGAGAAATTATTCCTCAAAGACTTTTTTTTTGGTGTCAGCAAGCTTAAAACATTGGCAATTTATCCTTTTTATTTTTCTGGAGAAATGCTGGTTTTCTGACTGGAATTTTTTCTCTGGCAATCTTTTATCTGCTGTGAGCTGAGAGATGACTTGAAGCTCACAATATGTGCTGGGGTTAGGAGAACAGAACGAAGTGAATCTTCAAGACTGAGATTGTCCATCTCTTTATGTGGATAAATCTTTACATGTGTATATCTTTATATAGACACCTGCTCTTGTGGAAGATGGAAATTAGTGACTCAACAGTGATTCTGTCTAGTCCTGTGTTTCCACTGAAAGTAGGAAGAGTCAGCACAATGCTGTGTCTTGAATTTACCAACAGTGGATTTTACCTTCTATGTAATTTGTGCTAAATACCTCTCATGCCTCTCTGAAGTTGCTGTGAGTTCTTATTCCCAGCTTTTTGAATACACACTGCTGATCAGTTTTCTCAGTCTACAGTAAAAACTTCCATAAATTAAGGGCTGTGGTTCTCAGAATCTGACAATATGTATTCTCAGAGAAATTTTCCATGAAATCTGATAACGATTCTAGCTTTGTCTCTAACTAAACAAAAAGCCTTCAAAACAAAAACACACCTACCTCCCTCAAATAAAAAAAAAAGAGGGAGAAAGAGGGAGATGAGAGGCGGGGAGGAAGAAAATCTGTGTTTCAGCCTTTTAGCTGGTCATCTGTAGGATTTGCATAGTCTCGTGCTGAGCCATTTGTTAGTTTTATGATAGCCTTTTCTGAGGCATTGGAAGGAATGTCGAGAACGGGGGACAGTGGTCTCAGTGCTCTTAGCTGTTTTCCTGGTCTCTGGTTCACATGACTGAATTCAATTTGATTGGTAGATCTGAGATCAAGAATGTTTTTTCTGAAATCAGAGTGCCTGGGCTATGTTGCTTCCTTAATTTCCACTGTGTTGGAAGGTGGTTTGCCCATGAGTAGCTAACTTTACCTGCTCTGCACCCTAAATGTGGAGCTGAGGTGTTGACAATATCCTCATACTGTCAATTCTTAGTTTGGGGCATTTGATCGAGGCCCCTGGTGGCTAAAGTGATTTAGTGTAATTGACATCTCAGGCTCTGTTTTATAGCAATATTTGAATAAAATTAATGGCATACATGTTAATGATTTGAATACTCTGCTGATCATTTCCATCTTTAAACTATGCATAATTGCACTTTTTTTAAAATTAGCACCAGAAGCAGTGACAATACTAGTTGTAAGCAAATTACTCACCTAGACATGGTCTGTTTTTCTTCCTGAGTCTCAGGCATTATTTTGGCTAACGCCTGTGCATTGCTAATTGGACTGTTTCATACCACATTCTGTAAAATTGCTGTTTGCTTCAGTTGTTTTGCTGCATGACTGGTCATAAGAAACACATGCTACACAGCTATTTCATAAAGATTGCATGCTCCTTTACCATGTGGATATTGACTGAGGGCTTGACACACTATAGGTGCAAAGCAATGTTTGCTTGTTAACACTCAGAAGAGATTGTCATTCACGGTGTGTATGGTTTCATGTAAATTTACTGAGAAAAATTCTGCTGTGCTTGAGAGAGTGATTATAAACCACTCACTTCCTAGACGATAAATTCTCGTGGTTGCCTACTTCTTTCCAGGAGTGTGGGTTAGGATACTGTGAGACTGTGTGCTTTTCTGCCCTTAGTTTTCTAGTGGACATTCAGCTATTAAACATGATGTTAGTTTATTTTTTCTAATATCTCCAAGCCTTTTCCAGAAATTTGTGGAGAATTTAAAAGAAGCAAAGATTACCTGTTCTCCTTAAACTTTTACCGGTGTTTCTCAAGAAACCTTTCAGAATAGTCTTCTCCATTCCCCAGCACTAGCAAGAGCTTCCATTACCAGTGGTTATTTATCTTAACTTTAGCTACTAGTAATAGCTTGTTTCTTCCAGGTCAGGAGAGTGAGAAACAGCTGCAGTTCCTGGATAAAGGTGTGAAAGTTCATTCCCTTGCCCTGAATTGGCTGAGCTGTTGCCAGTAAAAGGTAGATAATTGTGCCCTGGACACTGTTCCACAGTGCTTCAGTAAGCTACTGTGAATTATGTGTGGTTCAAATCTTAATTGATATTATTGAATCTGTTGACTGGCAGACTCTGGGCATAAAAATTAATCTTAAAATGCTGTTTTGTCTTTTGTCAGATGCCAAATGAGTTGGTATGCAGAAATTGAACAGACTGTATCGTAAGTTTGTTATATTAATATATTATTTGAAAGCTGTAATTCAATACAGCAAGTGGACTCTTGTAAATGACACTGAATTGAGTGTTACAGAAACACAGACTGACACAGTTTTGGTGTGTAAACTAATTTAATTGTAAATCAATGTAGTTGTCTAAACTGGTCATGAAGAGATTTCCTAGATACCAGTTCAAAGAAGGAAGGTAATGAAACACAGAAAATGGATATGGTGCAATTAAAAAGAGAACAGAGTAGCAAAGGTTGCAAAGGGAAACTCTGTACCTACATTGCAATTAAGTGCTTCATGTTTTAGTGAATTTGAAGTAAATTACCAGAGCAGCATGAATGCGTGTTGAATGAAAGAGCTTCATATGAGGACGAGAACAGAGGGGTTGCGTGTAGCTCAGCAAAATACTTCATGGGCGTTACCTTGGCATGCAAACTGAGAAGTGACAAAGCTGTGACAATGAGTGAAGTGGACTGCTATGACTCGGTAAAGCTTACGGGTTTTTTTCAGGAAAAAAACAAACATGGATGCCAAAAACAGGATAGTGATGCAGTTTGATAAATAACTTGTTCCTTTACATAAAGCATGACAGTGGTCTTTTTCCATCTCCTCTAAAAATGCTATGGAAATAAAATAACCTCCAGCTCTGTTTAAAAACAAAACACCTGATAATTTTTAAATCTTTCCCAGTATCTGATTGTAGAGGCCATTGCAGAATTTGGGTAATGATATTTAAGAAGAATTTAGGTAATGATATCTTAGAGTAATGATATTAAAGAGGAAAAATAATTTTTGTAAAGGGTTGCACATTTTTTTGTAGTATGTAGTGGAGCATGATGCTATAAGGTCGTGCTGGAGTTAAATAGCATTTGAAGGGTTAAATGTTTATATAGGTATTTAATTATATTTGCCCTGAGCAGCAAACATTTTTAGAGAACATTAAATATTAAATTAATTAATTAAAGACATTAAACCTCAGGTTTTTATGAGGTGATCTACAAACAGTATTTCAGAGTCTTATACATGTATACTTCAACTCTCTTTTGTACATTTTCTCTTGGTAGCCGCTGGCAGACATNTGTTTGGTTGGTTGGGCTTTTTTTGGCAGCACAGTTAGTATTAAGTTGTTTCTCACTTTGAGTGGTGTTGCCACACAACAGGCTTTGTATATTTTTATTCTTTTGTATTTTCCTATAAGCTTTGTATTACCTTATTCTGTAAAGTTAACTAGCTGAAATGTTTCTTTTTCCTCCCATTTGTCTTTCCTAGTTAAATTTGAGATAATTCTCACGTCAATACTACTCTTAACTGACCTTATAAATTTGCTAATTTCTTGTATAATTCCTTCTACATTGGACTATCTTGTCTCAGCACAAGTGGTTTCTCCTTCTAGTCAGTCTAGTTTATAATGCCTACTTCTTTCACATGAGCATCGGAATTGTTGAGGGGAGCCAGGATCACCTTCTCTCTCAGTGCTGGTATGGGCTTTGTGCTTTGCTTTCTACATTTGCCTCTCCTGGTGTTAGGGATTTATGTACTTATTTTTGCATTTCTGTGGCTCAACTTCTGCTTCACTCAGTTTCTTGCTTTGATGAAATAATATTTTAGCCTTCTACTTCTTGAACTGTGCCTAAATGGAAAGTCACTTGTGACACTCAAGGTAAGCTGTTTGTGAGTCAAAATCATTACTGCCCCTCTGTTGTGTATAGACGGTAGATTTTGGGGAGGATTCTGAGATGCAAGAGGTGTATGCATGCAATGTGCGCCCATCCTTCCTTTGTCTCTTCTGTGGTGGTTTCTTTTAATTGTTACAAATTTAATGCTTACTGCCTCAGNGTTGGAAAAGACCTTTGAGATCGTAGAGTCCAACCACCAGCTTGTCAACCAGACCGTGGCATGAAGTGCCACATCCAGACTTTTCTTAAACACTTCCAAGGATGGTGACTCTACCATCTCCTTGGGCAGGCTGTTGCCANTTATTTCTCCTTTTGTTTTTCCCTTTCCTTTTTTTTTTCTATTTTTCTTCTTTTTTTTTTTAATGTCCTCCTTTTAAGCCAATTGCTTGTCTTAGCCCTGACTGGTGAGGCTGTGTCTTCTGTAAGCTACTGACTGCTAAAAGTTCTCTGTTACTCTTTACTCGTTANTTGAGACTGTGTCCTCTTGTCCTGGAAATTTATATGGAAATTTGTGTTTCACTCTTCTTACTAAAACATAATCTTTAAATGTCTCTTTGTAAAAACAATCAGCTTTTGTGAAATTGCAGCCTACTTACACTTGCCTTGCATTTTCTGTTCTGTTTTGAAGGTTCTGTCCTAGGAAAGAACACAGAATTAAAAAAAACCCTTGCCTTCCCTTTGACAGATGTACCTATTGGTAAATTCAGCCAAATTTTAACACATAATCAGCTATAATCTTCTGGTTAAGATCCAGTGCTGAAGATACAGAAGGATTTTTTACAGCAGTATCTTTGTAACTGGCAGACGTGTGTGGGATGTTCTGGTACTGATTACAAAACACTTCCCTGTCAGTGTGCTGGCATCTGATTTCTTCTTCTTCTTCATTAACATCTAAAGCTATGGTCATATGCATGCTTGATCTGCCTGGAATGGATGGAGAGAAGTGTGGCTGGCCTGTCTTAGCTGCTAGAAGATAGTCTGAGTGTTCCATATCCCCTTGAGTACAAGTAACCCGGTTTAGTTTAAAGCACTGTCTTTGATAGTTTACTCATTGTCTCTTTACAGGGAAGCAAGTGGAGATTCTTCACATATTCTGTTAAATCTGACATATGAGTGACATTCTCTCTCAGAAGACCCATATATCGAACTCTTCCAGACCGTTCAAAACTTGTCCATGCCATTTTAGAAACAGAAGATGTTACAACTGTGTGGTCGCAAAGCCAGGCTATCACGGATTGGGAACTATACAAGCAAGATACTCCTGCCTCAATTGCCTTCTGTGTTTCATGTGTGTTTTGGTGTAGTCTTTAATTACTTGACATTGCTTTGTTTTCCGTTTTCCTTTCCCCATAGAACCCATGAGTCATTCATTGCACAGGATGGGTGGTGGTAATTTAATTAGCAGCTGCTAACAATTGTGGAGAAAAACTGAGTTAGATCTTGTTGCCTCAAATTCTCTTTTGCTGTTTGTTCTGAAGGTAGAATTAGAACACAAAAATGGACATATTGGGTTAGCCCAAACACATTGCTTGACCAGCAGTGTGTTTTACAATAGCCATAAACAAATGCCTATGAAGGTATAAGAACAGGAAAAGTGTATGTGCTGCTGTTACCTGATGCCTTACAAGTTTCCAACTCTTTTAAGCACAGGAGATGTTGGAGTTAGTTGTGGCTTATGTTCTTTTAACATCAGTAGATTTTCATCTCTGAATATGTCCAGTTTCTTCATGAAGTCAGGAACAATACACTGTCTCTTTTGCCAGTGAGCTGGTGGTTCTTCTGGTAAACTGCCAGAAGAGGCACAATGAGGACAAGATCTTGTCCTTCTGAAGTTCTCTCCACTGAGCTGGGTTCAGTGGCTCTTAATCCTTGCACTGGAAGAGATGGTGTGCAGCTACTTTGTACCACCACCCTTGAGAACCTACCTAAACCTTTGTGAATTTGTCAGATCTCTCCAAAATTCTCATTTCCAGAATAAAGAAACTAAGATTGCTTAGGTTTAAGATTGGTTGAAGGAAAAGTTATCCCATATTTTGATCATCCTTTTTGTCCTTTGAGGAGCTTTTTCCACTTCTGTTACTATTTTTGATATAAGGGGAGTAAAAAATACAGTCTGAGGTATAAACATGGTTAAATTGAAACACAGATTTGTACAATGGCTTGATGATGTTCCTGTCCTTAGTTCTAAGACTTGCTTTATTTTTTTTTTTGAGATTTATCGAGGACCAGAATCCTGTTTTAAAGGGATTGTCATAACCCAAGATCTCATTTCTAAACAATAGACCACATCAACTTACTAGGACTGCTGTTTTTCTCCCTACATGTAGATCACTTTATTTGTTGAATGTCACCTTCCATTCTTATGTCTGTTCAGTCTCACAGTGTCCCTCCATGAATTTTTACCCTGTACTGTTTTGAGGTAACTGCAGGTTTCTTGCTGCTCACCTTTGCCACAGCAGATCCATCACAGTTCCTTGAGAAATTTTGCAAGTGGCCTCTCTGCACTGCAGAATTGACCCTCTGTATCCTGGCACTTAAGCAATTACTTGTCCATAAAAGGCTTTTCTTTTTTTAGCATGATGACTTCGGTTTCTTAAATTTTTGAAGAATTTTGTAGAAAGCTTACTGAAAATACACCTTGACTATGCTTTTGTGGGTCTTTCTGTGGGAGTCCTGGCTACTGTGTCTGGGTACCTCACAAATGCTGAATTTTGTCTATTCATGTCTGTGATGTTGTAAAATATCTTCGCTTGTGGAACAGAGCATAAAGCAGTTGAAGTCTCAAGTGTGTAATAACTTACTGCCCGGTTTCAGATTCATACTGATTTTTTTCCCTCAGAATCAATTTTTTCCCCAGAATTCTCATCCTCATAGAACATGCCATCCTTTTCTTGTACATATCCATAATGTTGACTGTAGCAGTGACTAGTTCTTCTCTAAATCACACTCCAGCTCTAAGTCATCATACTCCTGTTGGGTATCTAAAATAGCATCTGTCTTCGAAATGTGTAAGTGTTCTAACAGAGCCACTCCGTGGCAGAAGCTGTGATAGAATTGCATTTACCAAGCTGGCAGTCTTTTGCTTTTATGAGAAAATCTCTTGCCTTGTTCAAATTTCTGCAACAAATGATGTTGCATAGTCTATAGATTTGTAAGACAGCCTAAATTTGCTGTAATTTGTCCTATGTTAAGTCAAGGATCGTTGCACTGCCTTTGTCTTCACTGGCGAATGACTTAAGAAGGACAAATAAACATCTTTATCAGAAACCTTCCTTTGTCACCTTAAATCTGAGGTTAGTGTTTATGACACCAGCTGGTCCTCTGGCACCATCCAGCATAGCGTGGTGCACATCACAGACAGTACAGCAAAGGCCAGGAATGCACCTATTGATCCATATGACATGTTGCCAAAATGTAGCAATGTGCTAGCAAGTAACTCTTCAGTTTTATTCACTGTGCTCATATACTTTTCCCAGGATTTGTGTGCAAATGCTGTGTGAGTGATTTGTTTTCTTGCATTTTGAATTACACATCTCCATTTTCTGAGATAATTAAAAAGAAAAAAAGTTATGCTTAAATTTATGGGGAGTAGAAAATAAAACACAATGTATAACAGGAAAGAGCATGGAAAATTCCTGTTCTCCCACTATTTTACTGAAGTGGAAAAGTTGGGCTTGGAAAGAGGCGGTTTATGTGCATAGATTTTTATTCATATCCGGCACAGAATTGGATTTGATCACCATGTCCTGAGATTGTGAAAGGAGGTCGTGTGCTCCCCAGCATTTGTTGGTAGTCAACACATGCTGGGGTGTGCCCTAAAGGTCGTGGTAGCCCAGCCAGTCAGGAGGTTTCTGTCTGCTGCAATCATGCAGCTGCGCGGGTGTGATAAATTAAGCCTGAACATTAAAGTATATATTTGTCAGTAGATAATAAAATACGGTAGACAGTTGTCTGATCTGCTGCTGTGATGCAGGAGGTAGGAGGCAGAGGGTAAGGGAACAAGTAGGAGAAAGGAAGTAGGAAAATGGGGATTTCCTTCAACCAGTAGCCATCCCCTCATTCTTCTGTTCATCTTGACATTTCCCCAGGTGGAATCTAAAAATATTTTTAGGATTTTTATTAACCTTGTAGAGTATGTTAAGACTTTTACTGTTCCAGTATTGCCATAGGTAAAGCTGTTTTTCCATGTACACATATGTAGTCCTTCATTGGTGTATTTAGAGTACCTGAAATACTTATCGAGACTATCAAAGAAAACAGTAAAGGAAGGAAAACAGTGTGAGAAGGGAAAAACAGATCAGTATATATGGAGAGTATGTGTGGTAGACTGATTTGTAGGAGTGATCATGTATGNCAACAGGAAAACCAGGGAATTGTGTAGACTTTGTGCACCTATGGAAGAAGACAGCCTTTTGCTGGGTCTTAACGTGTTGACTTCTTGCAATGTTTTATATATAATTACTAATTCAGTTGAGCAGAATTGTAAATTCATGTGTGATAGTCTATCTAAGTGAAGAACAGGAAGGTCAAATGCTAAATTTTATTTCTGATCTCCTTACCAGTAGCTCTCATTTTCCAATGGCACCATTTTAGCCCAGGGTGTGATGGATGTAGGTTATGTAGGGTATCTTAGCATGGATGGAGCTCAAGATGGAGCTCAAGATGATGACACACAAGTGATTGGTTACCATAGCTCTGGTTCTGTCTGCTATTGGGCACTGCAGAGACTTGAGGTTAATAACCAGATGAGGTGGTGATTGCTCCAAGCATTGGCAATCTGTGTGACAGGAGCTACTGTGGGTTGGTAATATAATGCCCAACAGCTGGTAAACCTGAGTTGTCAGTAACTAAACTGGTTGTGTGGTAGCCATTCCTCTTTGTGAGGCTTCCTCAAACTGTTGATGATTTTTCTCTTATGGAAATGCTAGATTGGAGTTTTCAAGGTTATTCTTAACAGTGGTTGGTATTCATGCAGTCCCTTCCACTTGTTCTTCAAAATAAATGAGACTCCTGTAACCTACAGCTATCTTGGAAACTTTTGATTATTTTTTACAACCCCTTGTCAGACTGCTGTAGAGCACACTTGTTAGCTGAGTGCCGCTCTCTCTCAAAGCCTTCCCTCCCTCCTACAGAGACTGGAAGATTAAGATTCACACCTGTTTCATATGCCACTTCTGATTTGATGGACTTAGTAGCATGTACAAAGTTTGATTCAGTTTACTTATATAACAATCAAGTCCTCCATTCAGTGGTCCCCGGCATGAGACCTACACACTTCAGAACTTTTTAAAAGCAAACGTCAGGGTTTTGCTAATGAGTGGTGGGTTTGGGGAAACTCTCACATGTTTTGAGTTGTTTTTTTAAGAATTGTGATGTACCTCTTGCTGCGCCATTGGGACTGTTATCACTCTGCGTGCCAGCAGCACATCTGCTTCCTGTTTTCTCTGATACAGGTGAATACGGGTCTTCTTGTTTATACTCTTCCTGTGATAAGTTCTGAAACTGATTCTTTTTCTCTCCATTTAAAAGAGGGAATTTAGTTTTGGTTCCAAAAAACCTGTATGTTTTCTGTCCGGTACTGATTTTCTTGATTTTGTGTTTTTCACTGGCTGCAGGTAGACGAGCTCTGAGCTTTGACACACAAGACTTCGGTTTGTTGCTACTGTATTACCTGCTTGAAGAGTCATGCAGTTCTCTTCATACTTCTGATGACCACATATAATGGACAGTGTAATGGTACTTATGAAAGCCCATCGTCCCTGATCTCCAAAAGCATTGGAGGTGATACCATGCAGGCTTGGGGATCCAGATTAGTAGGTTTTTCATTTTTCTGTGTTTTTCTTCCATGACAGGAGTTTGAAAAGGTGCTATCAGCTTATAGATTGGATTTGTAGGAATCTGGTCACCCATTAAATTAACAAAATTAATGTAAATGAAAAGTTAGAAGTCAGTAGACATTCAGTTTTACGTTGAAGCTTGGCAGCACCGAAGACAGTGTCACACAACAGTGAAGGATGGAAAAGTCTTGGGTGTTTTCTGGTCTGACTTCCTGCTCAAAGCAGAGTCAGCAAGGAGGTCAGACCACATGGCTCAGAGCTTTTTCCAGTCTGTCTTTAAAATTTCCAAGAGCAGGGACCACACAGCATTTCTGAACAACCTGCACCACTGCAGCACTGTTCCTGTAAGAGAAAGGTTTCCCTGTATCTCCAGTCTGAACTTGTGCCTGTTAGCAAATTTCAGCTTGTGCCTGTTGTATGTCATTCAACCACCATGACAGAGCCCTACTCTGTCTTGTCAGTGACTGGTCTGTAGGCAGGAGAGGTGCTCTGAGGTGCCCTCCAAGCCTTTCCTTCTCCAGGCTGAGGCAGCTCTGTTCCTCAGGGTCACCTCCCTGCAGGTGCTCCAGTCCCTGACACACACATCCTGGTGGGCCTCTACTGGGCTGACACCAGTTTGACAGTGGGAGTCCTGCAGTGAGGAGCCCGAACCTCAGGACTCAGTGTTGTCTAAAAAAGTACTGAATCAAGGAGGAATCATGACTTTCCTCCCTCTCCTGTTTGTGCCTGTGCTACTGCAGTGATGGATACTTCTGCTCTTCGTTGCTGCCGGCCACAGGGCCTTTTCTGCTGAGCTGCTGCCCAGGCAGGCTATGTCAAGCCTGACCTGCTGCCTGGGGCTCTGATTTCCCAGGGGCAGGGCTTGGCATTTCTCCATGCTGAACTGCACAAGGCCCCCCCCACCTTCCTCCACCCTGCCCAGGTCCTTCTGGATGGCAGCCCTGCTCTCCAGTGCATTGGCTCTGCCCCCGTCCCCCAGTTTGATGTCATCTGCAAACTTGACAAGCGTGACTTCTCCCATGTCACTGATGAAGGACAGATCACTGATTTGGCTTCTGTAGTTCTCCATTACTGTAATCCTGGTAAAGTACAAGATATCACCTGCTGCCTCTAAGGCAATCACCCAACCAGTTTTTACCCATCCTAACTTGTCTGCTTAAGATTGTAATGCTTTTCCTCTTGTAGAGGTCCTGCTCTGTGAATTTCCCAGGGACCAAATCTGGACTGATAACCCTGTAGGTCCCTGGACAGTTGTTTTGGGGTTTTTTGAAGGTGGCATGACATTGGCATTTTTGCACTTCGTTGGGACACCCCTCCACACCTGTGTCACCTCTGAGATCAGCTAGCACCATCTTTGGGTGCAGCCTTTCTATTGGCCACAATCTCTCACAAAACCCCTTACTGTCCTCTCACGCTGCTGGAAATTCTCCTTATGAACAGTCTGTGGGTGATTTTCTTGGCACAGTAGTGAGTACAGCAGTTTTTCTGAAAGGGAAGGGGATCTGTCTTAAACCTGTAGTGTGGCAGAAGAAGCTAAAGCAGAGGCAAGCTTCAAGTAATAATTCTAAAATACTGATTTTAGTCTATTTTCTAACCACTTCTTATATTCCCTCAGCATTGTTAAAATCTCTAAAGAATGTACCTAAACATACACACCTAAACAAGGTGTGTAGCTGGCTCAGATAGACACAATACCTCATTTTTGGGTTTGAATAAGTGGAAGTCAAGGTGGTTTTTCGATTTTTCAGACTTTTTGTGGGAAGAAATCTTTAATTTATGTATAACTGCCAGATAAGACCCAAGAGACTGGATAAGAATTTTTAGAAGATATTAATAAAATTTGCCCAGTCTTCTTCTGAGTTGAGTGCAAAGTGTTTCCTCTGGTATATACAGTATATAGGTTTGTATATTGTCTTGAATCTCCTGAAGATCCAACTGGGTTAGGCTGAATTTTTGTGGCTGACTTTAGAATTCCCTGTGTTACGGATGTGGCTTTGAGTTATGGATCTGTTTTCTTAGGAAGAGCTAGGAAACAACAGCATCAGAAAATTATTTAAGAACTTGTTTAGCAAACAGTTATTTTGCAGGTTAAAAAGTTGTACACTGACAAGCACACTGAAGCAAAAGTATAGAGGGAATTCAGCAGGTGAGTCTCCTAAGCAGCCTTTGTCTCAGTACCAGCTCTGTCTTGCAGAAAAGCCAGCTGCAGTCTGGTAACAGACCACTGAGATTCCCAAGTGTTATCAATTAAATGTATTTTTCA